>JAPFQT010000060.1:0-102500 GCA_027627225.1 Congeria kusceri
GGAGTTTACTTTTTTATTAATTGTATCATACATACTTACTTTTATTTAATGTAGGGTCTCTTTCCTGCTTTTACACAATTATATGGCGCCCTACGGTGCTTTGCATCATTGTTTTTCTTGTACCATATTTACCCATAACGTGGCAACTTTCCACAATGCTGATGCCATTGACGTTTCTTAGACGTCACGTCATACTTGTTTAGCGTGTATGTCGTTTCAACTTTGGCGCTTTCATATTTTTCTTGTGCGCGATCCAAATTTGCAAGCTTAATGTGCAATGAGTAGCGTGAGTATAAATTAAAACTAAATTTCAATATTTACCTACTTACTATTTATTATACTTTTTATTCAACTTATTGCACGGTAACCGTTCATATTTATTTATTTATTCACGCTATTACTCCGTAGTTTTAACAGGTTATTACTAACGTCTTTGTTTTTAACGTATGTTATTGTTTGTTAAATTTTGATAAATTATTGTTAGGTATTTAGAACATAGTACTACGTAAATAAGCAGAATGTTATGAATCTGCTACAACGAAAACATTAAGAATTAATACTTCAACGTAACATTTCGAACATTACGAAAACATAAATGAAAATGACTTATTGTATATACAAATACAATATTTTTCCGACCTACCGACCCATGGCATGGGTCGCGGTAGGGGAAACAAACAATATTTTATTTTTGGCCTAGAAGGTTGACTAATCAATATTATGTATACAAGTGTAAATTATATGATGCTTCATTTTTATCATATTTTTGACAAGTTAAACGTTGTTTGGTGACATTTTTTGGTTTGTCACCAGTTATTTTGTCAATACCGCAACAACCCGTAATAACATTGAACATTCTAGAAATGATGGCGTATATAGACACAAACATTATGCGTCATCATTAGTAATTTAAGCTGGAATATTTTAAACCGGATAATAGCAGAGCTGATACTTTAGTTATCATTTCAAATCGATGGAAAGTTGTCATGTCATGTGTACTGCGTATACTTTCTAATTGTCATTACCGTATGTGCTGAGAAATAAAACTGTGGTTACATAGTTATTGCTCATTAAAGCCATTCACCTTCATGCATGGTCCTATCTCATATGAAAGGTTTTTAATGCTTGTAAAACAATATTTCTTGCATTTTCAAGTGAATTTTTTGCTAAAGTGTCATTACCGAAACGGTCATCTCCGCAACGCTGTTAAAATGTGGATAAATGTGTATTTCATAGCCGATGTCTTTCCGCAACGGTATGTTATTACCGAAACGAGTTGTCATTACCGCAACGACATAATTTACCTACATTATTTGCAAGATATATAGAGTAAACACAATACATTCTTGAAATTATGATAATCAAAATCAACTACTTTAGAAATGCAAAAGTATATAAAAAGCAGTATGAAATTATAATAGCTCCTTTTAGCATTTATTCATAAATATGTCGTTTATTTTTAAACAAAATAAAAAAAACACGAACTAACAAATTATTTTTGTCTTAATATTGCATATTTTGATCAGCAATAGAACATTACTATGTGTTAACATGATGCACAATTAAAAATGACACTTTCGTGCAAATCCAGTTAATTTTTGAACTTTCTGTCATTTAAACTGACCAACAAATATAATAATGTCCTAATATTCACCAAATATAGTATTGTTTGGTATTTTATTGCTGTATTTTTCATTAAACGTATGTTTCATGTGAATTATAATGTGTACGCTATTGAGTACTGTTTCATCTGCAGTATTAAGGCGAAGTCTAATACGTTTTGTGCGGCATTAGGGCGACTTGCGTTTTTTACCATTACACGGATTAAATGATGGTTTCTATATATGCATCAATAATAGATATTTGACATTGTGTTTGCTGTCATAAACAACATTATTTGAATTTCTTTTTTCGATTTGAGTTTTTTTGTTTGTTTCATTGTGCAGTGTCACACTAAAAGTCGAAAGCTCCCTTAAGTAGAGTTATGGCGAATCATGATTTGCTACTTTTGCAGTATTAAGGCGAAGCACAAGGATAGACATTTTTAGGCAAACTTCCTTTCTTATAACCTGCAACGTCGAATGATGTCATATACACAATACATGTTAGGTTTGATAAACCTTTCCCCTTAAAAATAATTTTCAATTTTATATAATTTAAAATCATTCAAACGAAAGCGTTCAATCTATCATTTTTTTATTATTGCTCGTATTGTCATCATTTTATGCATCAACTAAGCGTTGAAATAAACTTGTGAACTTGTACAATGGCTGTCCGGAAAGTCCGTTCACAACCTAATTTATTGACATGCTCTTTGCTATGTATTATTAATTTATGTATTTTCTTAAACAACACTATATCGTTACTTAACACATTAAAAATAGTTGTTATGCATTGATAAATAGAAAACTGGTATTGGTTTGAGTGTATACACATTCACATCTACGGAGCAGTGTAATGTATTAGTTTACGTCAACATCAACGTCAACATTGAAGTTCATTTACATTGGCATGCATACCAAAACCTCTTGACATACGAAGTATATTAGGTTCTTTGCAGTGACATCGATTATTACCCAAGACGCTTTAGTTCTCCTGTACCTTGATACGAAACATTGGTCAATATTACATGCTACCGACCAATATCTTTATATGGCCATCAAGTCACTTTCTGTTTTATTATATGATCACTATATCCACAAAATACAAATAGTTGACAATGCATGTAGTTTCTGGTTTCGAGCAAGTTGTTAATAATTGAAAATATCTGCATTGTAGAAGATGAACACATACAAAGAGCATGTTTGAAATAAGCATTTAATACACAATTAACTGTACAACAATAAAACAGGCAACAAAATCACGGGTCGTTCTTTCATCACAATAACACATGTATAACTACAAAACAACACAGTAACAATTTTACGGCATTTAATGTGTGTAATGGTTGTTTCCCGGCACACATGTAAAGCAGGCCTATTGTATAAAGCGCGGAACAAGGGCGTGCTATTAATAGACCAAAATAGAACGTTGGGAAAACCGGAATCTCATTCAATATCAATTCGGTTTGCCGACCACTGCCAAGACCAATGCAATTGTGCTTATTTATAAATTGTATAACAAAATGCGATAAACATAAACAGCAAAATGCCAAAAAGATAGCAATGTGATGGTATACCGATTTTGACAGCTAGTCTGTGTTTTTGACAAGCTAATGCAAAATGTAAAATATCTATTTATTGGTAAAAATTGTCAAATACTTTACAATTTAGTTTTAAGTATTCGAATATCTCAAGAATTTTCGAATAGGTTTAACATTATAACATTACACGAATATTCGAATATTTGTTACCATCCATTGTTTTATGTGAACTGCATTTGTATCTTAATGCTTATTTTGCTTTAATGCAGTATTAAGGCGAAGTCAGGCATATTTTAAAGCATAAAGACGAATTTTTTTTGACATAATGAATGAAGTTTGACTGAAATGATAACATACGTATGAACTTGGCAACGTGTAACAATTTTACATTATGTTACAACATAAATACCGTTTGTTTATAATTGGTTGAATAATGTATTTTTATGTCTAGAAAGATCCACTGCTATGCCCAAGTTTAATGAAAATTAGGCGAATTATGTTTTTGTGGGAGGATGTGAGTAAGTTGGTAAAACAGTCGTTCGTGTTTGTATTAATTTGAAAAAAACAAAAAAGTACATCGGTACAATTAAGCAAACAAGCATCCAAAAAAGACAGAGACACAATCAAATTGAAAAAAAAAACTATTGGTATAAATTTTTGACATGGCGGTAGCGGTTTAGTTTTCGCCGTCGTGGTTCGGTTGGTTTAACCTGCATTGGTTTGGATCACTCTTCGTTGGTCGCTTCTATACCGATTTCAACAGTTTCGTAGTTTCAGACTACATGCAATGCAACACCCTGATATCTTGAATCACGCAGTGCGAAGGGTTAGTTGCAATCAAACATGCGTTACAAGTACAAAGACTAGGCCAGATGACACGAAAAAAAAGTTTTGTTTCGAATTTTAGAATAATTACCTTGAATCATAAAATTTAATGATTTTGTTACATACAAAAATACAAAACAACATCGCTTAACAAAATTAGCAATCAGGAGCTGTGCTTCTTAAGTCTGTTTTTGTATTGCTAGCATCGCGCATTCACTGCGGAAAGTTTTCCGGTTTAAATTACAAAACGCAAAATTCTAGACACCTCAAAATTTATAAATGGATATCTTTTATCGAAAGGTACTGGGAATGTCAGGAAAGACTGTAATACAAAAAGCAGTGTTAGAAAAACTTTCTTTACAGGGTCTAACCCATAAGATATATTATTAGTTTAAGAGAATAAAAACGATATATTTGAAAATTCGCCCGAAGCCTGGATTTGACGACCATATAGATAAATTATTTTCAAAAAATAAAGAAAAATATATTCATCTTTTCAACGAACCTAATACTTTTTCAAATAATTGTGTAGGTCACATAGTATGTCCATACAAAAATCCAATGCGATTGCTTAAATAGGTAATTAGTAATTAATTACGAGAATTAAGTCACCGGCACCTTAATGGTCGCGCTCGCCTTAAGTCTGCTTTGTTGGACAATTTATTCGCCCTATGGTCACGATTACATTTATATATATATATATATATATATATATATATATATATATATATATATATATATATATATATATATATATATATATATATATATATATATATATATATATATATATATATATATATATATATATATATATATATATATATATATATATATATATATATATATATATATATATATATATATATATATATATATATATATATATATATATATATATATATATATATATATATATATATATATATATATATATATATATATATATATATATATATATATATATATATATATATATATATATATATATATATATATATATATGTATATATTATATATAATCACAGCATACGTGGTACGAAAACACTAGGCACGAGGAGATAAATTCATACATAACGAGTTACTCTGTACGATATAAAGGCAGTGTACGAATTACAAATACTTATCTCATAAAACAGAGGTAACGTTTCAGAAAGAATGATACAAAACACAGCCTGCCCGTACAACGTATAACTGGCAATTGCGCCTTGAACGACAAAACATTCTACTAAGCAAACCAACAGAAACAGTTGGATTAACAAAACTGGCGGTCACATGCGAACAGCTGTGAACAAAATACGAGTCTTAAAATAGCTACACATAGAATACAATACATTAAAGTTGATACTAGTCGTTTCGACTAAAAATAAGAACATTGTTTACTCTGTTTTATTGCAATTATACAAAAAGCGTAGTTTGACTTTAAAAAGCAATTCCTTTACCAGATTGTGGCGATCCGCAAGGAGTTTCAAACGGCGATTACAAATACAACGCTACCACTGTGGGATCAGTAGCAACTTTGTATTGCACCCACGGTTATCATATATCGGGTACAGCCGACATTCAGTGTCAGGCAAACAGGAATTGGAGCGTACCAGCGGGATCATGCACACTGCAAGGTATTAAGTCATGGCTTGTATATCGTTTAACGTTTTCTACCAAAGAACTCCACATGGCGAAATTGTATTTATTATACGCCCACATTTTGAAAAAGTGGGGTCTATATAAATGAAGTATGATGAAACTCCAGACGTCATCAGGAGAGAAACCCTTATTAACATCCGCTGGTCTTTTATTTAAGGAAAGTGACCAATTACCTATACAATACAGGATAATACGCACAAAACAGCACAAAACATAAACATTATTAAAATTGAGGTCACAGATTTGGAACGGTTAATGCAAAGCATTTGGGGTTTAAACCTGTTTAAAGGCATGACGAACTTCACACGTAGCACATATTTATCCAAACTACAAACACTTGTAAATAAAATTTAACCTCATAGCATTGCAATTCAAATAAAATAGTAATATAAGCGAATTTTTATTCAATTATATTACAATTTAATTAATCAATGGTTTAACAGAATTGCAACTTTCCAAGGCACGATGAAATGAAGTAAATACAAGTAGCGGCTAAATCCCTGATTGTTTACAAGCTTTCAAGACCTAGCATCATATTGTACATATTACAGATCATCGTCGTGCAATCCAGAAAAAAACCGTCATTTGTGTTGTAAAAGACCAGATTACATAGCGTTGTTGTATATGCTAAACTTGTGTAATTAATATATATGAAAATAATAGTTTAATACGAAATAAAAATAACCATTATGGCTTTACAGACAGACAATGGCAATTTGTTTAATTCTACACAATCAAATATTAAATTTAATGTCTTATGTTCATGTATCTTAAATAGTTAAACTATTATAACGCGCTCGGGGATAGATTTTAAAGCTGTAACTAGTCAAATTGAATCGATAAACACTAAACCGAATTTTTAAGTAGCCATCTACATTTTATCTTCTTCAAGGAAAAGTTGAACAAAAATATGCAAGTTATTTAGTACATTGAATTCCTGATATTTCAGTAAACATTTATGAAAATACCAGTTTCCGATAACAGTTACGGTAAATAATGTTACTCTGATTACAACAACTGCAATGTACAAATACACTGGTCAACATTAATGTTAATTAGCAACGGCACGGCACATCGCCCTCTGGGAGATCATGTATCCGTGAAGATACTGACAGCTGTGGAAGATCTGTCCACATCTGGGTCACGAGACTTGCACATTCACCAAGATTTGGGTAATAGGATGCCGTGGCTGAGCTTGAACCTTACGATTCAGCAAATTAAATATTTTAATGTTCTCAATCGCGTTTAAACCAGGAACTCGTGTAGGCCATACGATTGTTCGCACGTTATTACCGCGATATTATCATAATTATTAGGGCGGTGCCACATAACTAGCTGCTGGAAACGCTAGCACGTATCATTCGGACAGGCGGCCGCTTTTTTCTATGGTAATTCTGGCCATTTTATGTGTTTGTTATACATGTCGATACACATGCAGTAAATTATTAATATCAGGTCACACCTAGCATGTCGTGCTTGAAAAACCCGCGCCAAAATCATGAATATGCATATTTTGTTCCGGTTGGATTATTTCGTATCAGAAGACTTATTTTCTTTACACTTACCTTTTGTCCATTATCTACCACATTGAAATGCCCATTTAGCAAGAAGTTATACAGGCAGCTGCTTAAAAAGTTATTTCGATATCATATTTAGAGCAGTAACAATTTCTGTTCATTTTGTATTTATTTATCCACAAGGAACAACTTATAACTGCAATGCATTTATTAATCATTCTGGTAAAGTAAAATTACACTGACTAATATATAAACAAGAGCTGTCAGAGGACAGCGTGCTCGACTATTCGAAGAATTTCAGTTAGTACATATTTTGGAAAGTTGAAAAGACATAAATGTGTTAAAATACAAAACTGGGTTTATAGTGGGTTAATTATTTCATCAAATTATTCCAAGTTCCAAATGAAAATCTAATGTAGTTTATTGGGGATTGTTGAACCTAAGAAGTTTGGAATTTACAAGACATTCGAGTAAAAACATTTAATCTGAAAATATATGTAAAAAGGGGCATAACTCTTGCAAAATACAAAACTGAGTTATGGAGAATATAGCTCTTGATGTTGGAGTCGATGACAAAAGTACATCCGAAGTTTCAAGTGAATAACTTATTTATTTTAAAACTATAAAACGTCTGAATATAAACTTTAACTAGAAAAATATATGCAAAAAAGAGGGAATAACTCTGTCAAAATACAAAACAGTTATTCAGAATGTTGCCAATGATACTGGAGTAGATGACATAGGGATATTCCAAGTTTCAAGTGAATAACTTATGTAGTTTTGCAGTTAAAAACTTTTGAATAAAAGCTTAAACTAAATTCAGATGCGGATGCATACGCCAGGGGTTGTAGGAATGCTCAACTCTTCTTCGAATAGTCTAGCTAGAAATCCAACAATGTCATATCCATATATACAAAAAGTAAGCAAATTTCTTCAAATATTCAAAATTTTGACCTCATTCAGATAACTGGTTTTATCTTAAGTTGGCGAATGTAATTTACAGGCAAATGACAATTATTTAGATATCTCACAAATGTTTCCCCATAAAAATCAGAATTATCACTACTATTTTGCAAATCTACTGGAGTGGAAGCTTCTCCATTCATGTTGTATTGTCACAAGGTTCTTCTTTTCCTTTCTCTTTTGCAGTCACATTCTTCTGTAAATAAATTCAAGTAATTACTGGAAGCATTATCATTAGAAATAAGGTCAAAATAGTAGCACAGCTAGAGTATTCGTTTAATCCCGAGTTCACACAGTCTGGCACAACACTAAGTGCAATATGTGATTATCACGAATTGACTGAACTTCTTTTCATTTCTGGAAAGCCCGCACTGTTGTTCTTGCACTGTTGTATTTTTTCATGAACTTTACCATTAACACATTTTACTTATACCCTTAATTTATCTCGGTAGGTGACAACAATATAGTCATTAATTTAATACTTCAAACAAACTCCATTTCTTTCCTTCTAGCGCCTTTAAATGATTAATTGTAGCAATCCTCGACTTGTAGCGGACACATTTCTTTGACTGCTTCTGAAGGAAAAAACAACATATATTTCAGCCCCAATTTTCTGCGGCTGCTTTACATGTACATTAAGTGAACTTAATACACACTTTTTTGTAAAACTATAAGTGCTTTATTGTTATTTATACTTAACATCAGGTCTACAATTTTAAGTTAAAAAAAAAACACAACAACAGCCATATCAGTTTGCAACATACTCCTTTATAGACATACATATTTAAACAGCTGTTTGTGTTGGGAATTGAACATGTTAAGCATTTCGCAATAATACAAAGACACATACCAGTACCAAATTTGATTAGTTAATTGTATGGTGATTCGCAAGCGTTTTACACCAACCTCATTTGCAGAACACCAACCAATTTCTGTTTAAACCATACCTTTGAAAAGTTGAAAGAGAAAATGCTACAATAATGTTAACATTTCTTTTGATTATAGACGCCAAAATATTTGATATTTTACGTGAGACCAGGTCTGGCAATATAATGTCTATGATATGCATGCGAATCAAGATACATCGCAATGTTATATTTATAATGCAAGGATATGTATACATATACACCTATCATTGGAAATTGTTTGTACATTACAATGTTTCCAATTTTTATTAATTAAATGGCAAATTAACTCACCGTAAAGAATGCCCAGTATTGGATTTGGATGGTTGCTGAAAAGCAGTTTGCATTCCGACCAAGGACAAGGATTGTATGTGGGACTTGATTGTACATGTTTATCATTTGCCTAGTTGCTCTCTCTTCAACCCTGGTACCACCAAAGCAGCAAATAATGAGATATTGTCCCTATAATAATATCAAAATTATACCAATGCAATATTTTTATTGCACAATAGCAATAATTCCTGTTCTATATCGCGAAATTGTATGACAAATTCAAGTCAGATTAAAAAAAAAAAATCTTTTCACAATACTAGTAAAAGTGACAGCGTAAATTTAAGTTGCTTTGTAAATATAATATATATTATTAACAATTTGAAGAACTTACCTATCTGTTTTAATATAAAAACCGCCTAACATGTTTCTTGGTTTAATTTTCACGAATCAGGGTCCGTTCGCCCTAAAATATCTTCGCCCATTGTTCCGTTCGCGCTATATCCCGTTCGTCCTGGGTCCGTTCGCCCTACGTGTATGTATATGAAAGGGTATATGTTGAAATGTATTAATGCATAAAGGTTATTTAAGTCCTGATGAAATGATAAAAAGGGTGTTATTTGAATAAATGTTTGACGATCAACAACTTCATATATTAAAAATGAAGATACAGAAAACAAATATCTTCGAGATGTGTTCGATGTAAGACAAATTCACATTATTACTGACATTTAAAATGTAAAAGTTAGCTATTGATGATATCATTATGCAATATATATGCTTTGTTTTTTCGATTAAACACATTATTGTATTATATAAATGAATACAATTTGGACTTAAACTTATGTGTTTTCTAGATGTCTTCACAGCTTAATATCATATGTGACTAGGAAAAAAAAAACGACCAGAACCATTACTAAAAGTATGCTAACTGAACATTTTGATCACATATCGAACTAATATGGGCAAAAATATCATTTGAATCCCACATTGGGCCCATATGGTAAATTTTCTCTAGCCCATATGGGTTTGCTTGACTGGGACCTACCTGGCTTTGATAGGGGCAAAACGTAGGGGCTTACTTGCTTTCTGGGTCCCAAATGGGTCTGATATGGGCAAACCACATTTTTGAGAACAATATGGGGTATATTTGCCCAGATATAGTCCATACTTGAACCATATGGGGCCTTGCTTGCTGGGATCCATATGGGCTTTCTTCTTGGGAGCCATATGGATTTGATGGACTGGGGCCCACATGGGTTTTGTAGTGGTAAGACAAAACATTTGGGTCCCATACAGGGCCGATATAGTTTATCTGCCAACGTAAGCACATATCTTGCCCACATGTGATTGCTTGCAGTGGACTTATATGGGCTTGCGTACTGGGTCACAGGTGGTATATTATTTGGGATTTACATGGGGCCCATATGGTATATTTGCCCACCCATAGCCCATTTAGTGCCCATATTGACTTGCTTTCTAGGATCCATATGGGCTTTCTAGCCGGGACCCATGTGGATTAACTTTACTTGGATCCACCTGAGTTTTATAGTGGCAAGACAACGCAAATAGGTCCCACACTGGAACCATGTGGTGTATCTGCCCAGGTAAAGCCGTGCCCACATGGGATGGCATGCCTGGACCTATATGGGCTAACTTGCAGTGGACCCACATGTGCTTCCTTTATTGGACCCATATGGGTCTGATATGGCCAAAAATATCATTTAGGACCCACATGGGGCCAATATTGTATTTTTTGCCCAGCTATAACCCATATTGGGCCCGTATGTCCTTGCTTTCTGGGCCCAATATAGGCTTTCTAGTAGGGACCCACATGGGTTTACATTACTTGGACCCATCTGCGTTTTATAGTTGCAAGATAATGCATATGGGTCCCACACTGGGGCCATGAGGTATATTAGCCTAGGTAAAACCCATATCGTTCCCACATGGGTTGGCTTGCTGGGACAAATATGGGCTTACATGCAGTGGACCCACATGAGCTTCCTTGTTTGGGCCCTTATGCGTCTGATATGGGCAAAAATATCATTTGGGACCCGCATGAGGCCCATATTGTATTTTTTGCCCAGTTAAGCTCATATTGGACCCACATTGCCTTGCTTTCTGGGACCCATATGGGCTTTCTAGTAGGGACCCGAATGGGTTTACTTTACTTGGACCCATCTGGGTTTTTGTAGTGGCAAGATATTGCATATGGGACCCACATGGAGCTCATATTGCATTTTTTGCCCAGCGATAGCCCATATTAGGCCCATATAGACTTGCTTTCTGGGAAACAAATGGGCTTTCTAGTAGGGGCCCAATTAGGTCTACTTTACTTGGCCCATATGGGTTTTAAAGTTACAAGATAATGCATATGGGTCCGGCACTGGGCCCATGGGTATATCAGTCCAGGTAAATCCCATATCATGCGCACATGGGATGGCTTGCTGGGACCCATATGGGCATAATTGCAGTGGACCCACATGGGCTTCCTTGCTGGGACCCATATGGGTCTGATATGGGCAAACAAATACCGTTAGTGACCCACATGGGGCCCATATTGTATTTATTGCCCAGCTATAGCCCATATTGGGCCCATATTGGCTTGCTTTCTGGGCTATTATATCTACACACTACATTTTTGATTAATTACAGTTCGGCAAATTGTCATAGTTCTTTATTTGCCCGAATGGAAAAAAAAACAATAATTCTTTTCTAAGAAATGACATGAGAAGACATGTATATTCTATATACATGTAAAATATAGAAGAATAACACTCCGGAAACAGACTAATATAGGCCAAATCGTGTCATTGATGAATAACATTTAGTTAAATTAACTAGGACTACATAAATCTGTTATACCAGATATCGATGAGTGCCAGAACAGGACGGCGTGCCACTACAACGCCAACTGTACCAACACTGACGGCAGCTTCAGGTGTGAGTGTCAAGCTGGATACAGAGACCTGGATGGTGTCGGGGGACAACGCTGCACTGGTAAGCCTTTGTGTGTTGTGTGTTTGAACAGCTAGAGCTGTGTCGGCGTCGTTAGATATTGACCGACTGACGTATCTAAGGGCTTTAGCTGCATTTACCGGAACGACATGCGTCATAAAAAGTTCATCCCTCGTTTACTTGCATTTTGAATCGAGGAGAGCGCAACGAGCAATTATGTATAATATTATTTACATGTATTCCGGATGATATTTCAATACAAATTCACACTTGCTATTGTATTTCAACTTTCTGCACATCTGTTTTATAGACATAGACGAGTGTTCATTTGGTGGTGAATTTTATTGTCGACATGCATTCAACCAGACAAGGGTATGCGTGAACATCGACGGTGGATATATGTGTGTTTGCAACAAGGGATTTACTGGCTCTAGCTGTGAAAACGGTTAGTTATTGTGGGCGAGTTTCATCACTTAATGTTTGTCAAATTCATATTATAAATTGATGTAGTTAGATAATGTCGCAAAAGTTATTGATATCCTTAGGTCTCAACTTATTTATTGCAGTAAGCATGTTGCATATATCATGTCAAACTCTCAACAATAAGTAAATAAATATATGTAAGAATATAAATCTCATATAACCGATTCACGTTTACACAAAACAAACGTATTGTTGGAGAAGCATTTGTTAGGGATGTGATCACAAGATACGATTTTTAAGTAATTTAGGTAGACTTAATAAAATAAGATAGGTAATAAAACAGTCATGCGTAATGTATGATAGTTTGGAGATATGAAAAGTAATTACTTATGCAATGCAGCACTGATATATGTTGTGTGTGTTAATACAAGACATTCAAACCAATATACGTCTTACTAAGTAGCTGTAAGACAAATTCTTTATTTATAAAGGATGATCACCAGTTATAAAAGGTTAGTCCCTGGTCAGTCTCATTTGATTATCATTCCAGATATCAATGAATGTTTACAATCTGCCTGTGGTCATAATGCAGAGTGTACAAACACGTTTGGTGGATTCAAATGCGCCTCAAGGAAACCTGTATCTGGTTGTTATAGTAAGTAAAATCTAACACCAAAAACGTCTATATATATATATATATATATATATATATATATATATATATATATATATATATATAAATGTAATCGTGACCATAGGGCGAAGTGTATCAAAACCCAGTACTATGGCGAAATTTTCTAACTTCTTTAAAACAACTACGTCTCAAATCAAAATGAGCTATTAACACAATTTGTAATTGGACATTTTTAGGAAAATAAAAATGTCTTTCTAATTTTGACGCGTTATTGGTGAAAACCTGATTTAAACATTTACGCCTTAATTCTATTCTACCTAATGCCATTTCACCCATATAGAAATTTTACTTCACCTCATCACGTTATTTAGGAGAAAGGGACTTAATGCCGAAAAACAAGTTGTTCCGGTTTGGTTTCTTAATTAGACTGCGATAAATTAATATGTGTTTGCGTTAAATGAGTAAAGTGTAATCAGAATATGTGTGGGAAAAACAGTGATAATATAATTTTAGTATGTGCATATTTTTGTCTCAACAATCAAATAATATTTACTTCTTTTTCACGCGTGTTGATGAAGTGTATTTATAGAGTTCTAAAAATAGAGACTTTATATTTGATGTATCAATCTATAGACTTAGGGGACCTCGAATATTAAATGACCAAATGTTGTTGTTTTTAATTATGTTAATTGACTTGTGTTGGCTTGTTCTCCATTACCCTTTGAACAATTGCAAACGAACAATCCATTTGGAATATTTTGACCACGCTTGGCAATAAAAAACGTGTTCGACCTATTTCTCGGGCGCGGTAGAAATTGCTAAACAAACATGTATGCTATATGCATTTTACTTGTTCATATATATTGAATATTTGTTATAAAAGTAAAAATAACATGAAACGAATTAAATGTGATTATTTAGTGCGAACAATTTAATTTTGTTATACATCATCATTAGATTTAAATTGTGTTTTTTTTTTGGTAAACGTCCGTCCGTTGATCTGTCTGTGCACACTTCACATCTTACTATATCAAAATACATCGCAAGATAAGTGATGATAGTTCCACGTTGCTACGTTCCCGAAATGCGCAAGCGTTTAATGTTTCTCTATTTCCAGCATTCGGTTGTTTTGATTGCCTTTTTAACAGTATATGCGAGTTGGTAAATCACACGCACCTGTTGGCAAGTCATAACGTTTTGTTGATAGTGAAACACCAATTGTATTGCTCAAACAAAATGTTTCGTCAACTCCACAGTGGGAGATTTCTCAATATACCTGTGTTCTTAAATATAATTATTGCATTGACAATATTTCAGGATCGTTCATAATAATGCAAAAGGATACCTCCCGTTTTGAAACGTTAATGTTTGGTTTGCCGTTGTCTTTTAGTCTTGACATTGTTTGCTTGCTTTTAGTTGGGATAAAAAAAATATTGTCCGAATACATGATATCGTCTATAGCATGAAGTACATTCATTTGTTCTATTACAAACATATCCCTACATCTTTTAAGCACGCATTTTGTGTGTATATATTTTATTAATCTTCATTTGAATAAAAATGGACAGTTAAAATGGGCTCTAGATAATGTTTCAGCATTTTTGCTATTATTGTATACCACGCCTAAATTTCCAAAAATGTAATTATTTTGTACGCCAACTTTTAATATGATATTAAATATAGTGCATGTTTGTGTAAGAAAAAAAACATATAAGCATAATAATGCGCATTAAATTCAGAATGCAGAAGTAAAAGAGGGATCTTGTATTTGTAATATGCTGCCGACATCCGAGAGCGTTCTACATGAGTTTGCACCATAGACATTCCATCTGGGAGCTCTCATTGTTTGTTTTAGGGTATTATGTGTCGATTGCAGGACAAGTATCATTGCCAACTAATTCTAAGTTTAATTAAAAGTAATACACCATACATTCTCCGTAGTATGGAAAGCGTTACAGAGTCTTTATAGCTCACTTTATTGTGTTGTTCGATTTCTGTCATTTCCAGCAATGAGTTGCTATAATTGTTTCTGCCTCACTTTTTGATACTGTATTGTTGAGTGTTCCATATTTCCAGCATTATGTCGAAAGGCAGTGCTGATCACTGTGTTCGATTGCTGCTTGTAACAATTAAAATTAATTATTATAATGCATAATTGTAGTTTCTACAGTGTATTGTATATCCTATAAGTGTACCTATTATATATGCTATAGTGGCAATTGCATATTTCAAGGTTAACACACATTTAGTGATATACTAAGAGGGGCTCCCTTCTTACGCATATTGAGTAATGGCGTTTTCTATACGGCTGAATATATGATATCTTCTGAAGCATAAACATAATTAATTTCTTATATATTTTAAACGTATCAAATCTATTTGTATTTCAAGCATAAAGTTACATTCGCTTATTTCTTTTGGAAGTATGTTGAGATGCTTGCGCATGCATGTGAGGCAAATACCAATGTTATTTTGTAAGGTAAACCAATCTTTTTCATTTTATATGCTAATAATTAAGGATAACAATTAGTTGACAGAATAATCATCCGTCTTATGTATGCTGAGTTATCAATTACTTTATTTTCCCTTGTGTCTCTCTTGCGTGTTGTTTTTATTATAAGCTTTTTATTCATATTGTCGTTACGATTCGATCTTATTAGCTTTTGAATACTTATGGCGAGTTCCGTGTGTAGAGATATCTTGTCTACACCACATATTTATACATGTTTTATAGGTCATAAATACATTTATTGCATTGGCAATTTATTAAAACGCAGTAGGACACCTCCAGTTTTGAAATTGTATTGTTTGGTGTGCCATGTTGTCAGCATTATATCAAAGTTATGTGCTGGAATTGCTGCATTGCATTTTGTGGGGATTGAATCACTACTATCTGAATACATACTATCTAATAAAACATACAATATATACTTTTTGATCTATTAGAAACATATCACAACACCTTTAAATCAAGTATTTTCAATGTATACATTTATGTATTTTTATTTAAATACAAACGGACAATTTACATTGTCCATATACAATTTCGTCCATGGTATGTTATTATTTTACTGCGCCAGACTAAAACTTCTTCGTCCATATGTGTTAGAACAGACTCTCAAACAACATGAATGGAACATGAGATTGGATCAGTGTACTTAAACAGCTGCAGAAAATCTGATTAATTGTTAGTTTTGACATACAATTATTACATGGGAATCGAAATCTGTATGGGTTATAAATGTGACACTTTCCCTGGGTTTATATATCAAAGGTTTATCATTGTATTTATAACTGCAATAAATATATTTTTTCATTAATGGCTGTAATAGTTATTAGTAATAATCGAATAAGCATGAAAACGTGTGTGTTACTATGTAATGTTGATGCTATCAATACTATTCTGACAAAATTAGTTATTATTGATTGTTAAAATTATTGACATTTATCTTCATTACATATTTTAGTCCAACTACAGGTTAACACAGATGTAAACATTATGCAAGTGTGTTTTTTCTCCCCAAACACATTGATTTGGCTTTATTTCCAGCATTCGGGTGCTCTCATTGTCTTATTTACAGTATCATGGCGAGTTGCAGAACTAGGCATGTTTTGACAACTCATACAGTTTAATTGATAGCAATTAACCATAAATTTTCCGGAGTAAGGATACCATTATGGTGTCTTTATAACTCACCTTATTAAGTGCGTTTTTCGATTTCTATCAGTTCTATATTTAGTTTCTACCTCACTTTTTGATACTGCATTGTTGGTAGTGTCACATTTCCAGCATTATGTCGAAATGTAGTGCCTACTGAGTTCGTTTGTTGCTTCTACCTTTCTTTTTATGTCCCCACACATTGGGAAGCATTAGGCATTGTTCTTAACGGTCCGTCGGGTCTACGCACGTACGTACGCACGTCCTCAAATTGTATGGATGCAACTCCTCTTTTACTGCTGGGCGGATTTCGCTCAAACTTTCATAGCCTTGGAACCTTGATGTGTGAGTGATCGTGAGTGATGGAATTTTTGCTGAGACAACATTTGGTAGAATCATGGCCCTTTGTCATTTTTTCCAGTATAGAATATACAAAAGATTAACTCCTCTTACAGTGCTGGGCGGATTTAACTGAAACATACACAGGTGGAGAACCTTAATGTGTAGGTGATCGTAAAAGACGAAATTTAGGCTGCGTCCAATTTTGGCAGATTTATTGCTATTTTTCATGTTTACTACTATACTACTTCTTAAATTTTTTTGGACTCAACACTTTTTGAACTGTTAGGCTGATTTTACTTAAATGTTTAAAGTTGAGGAACCATTATGTGTAGACGATCTGAAAGGAATGAATTTTGGCTACGACCAATTTTTGGCATATTTATGGCCCTTGGCCATTTTTCTACTATAGAATATAGACGGAGGAATCTATTTAACAGTTTCATAAATTTCGTTGAAACTTTTACAGCTAAAGAGCCTTAATGTGTAGGTGATCATATATGAAGGAAATTTGGCAGCGACTAATTTTGGCAGAATTATGGCCCTTTTCCACTATTCCACCATATAATATATAATTCCCGATATTTTGTGGACTCAACCCCTCTTGAAATGCTTGGCGGATGGCAATCAAACTGTGAAAGCTGAAGGACATTAGTGTCTAGGCGATCGCAAAAGAAGAAATTTCGGCTGCGACCAATTTCGACAGAAGTATTACCCTTTGTCATTTTTCTACTATAATATAATTTTAAAAAGTTATTTGTTGAGGCAAGAATTAGTGTTGTCTGTTTCCAAACATGTGTGGTGGGGGCATCCGTATCTGTGACACATCTAGTTGATACTGTACTGTTGAGTGTACCATATTTTCAGAAATATGTCGTTTTGTCGCGCTGAGTGTTCGCTTACAGCTTGTAGAAATTGAACTTAAAAAATTGAAATCCATAATTGAGGGTCTACAGTGCGTTCTATGACCTGCATATTTTCTTGTTCTATATGTTATTGAGCAAGTTTAGGTCTCACTTGCCTGTTTTATATTGGCAATTGCATATTTCAAGGCGGTTCACCAATATGAGTGATATATTTGTAACTAACAGAGCGCATATTTGTAAACAGACAGTGTATTTTACATGCGTAATGACGTTTTCTATTTGACTAAATAAAGGATATCTTCTGAAGCATAAATGTTTTATTTATTAAATTATAAAGGTATTAAATCTGGTTGCATTTCAAGCATTGAGTTACATGCGTTTATTTCTTTTGGAAGTATGTGGAGATGATTGTGCATACATGTGGGGCAAATACAAATGTTATTTTATTTATTTTTACAAATAATTGTAATTCCATATGCTAATATTTGTGGTAAACGGCTAACGGAGAGAATAATATTCCGCATTCTGTATGCTGATTATTCGATTGTCTTATTCTGTCTGATTTCTCTCATGTTTTTAATTGTAAGCTTTTTATTCATACTATGGATTCGATTTCTATCTTTAGCAGCTTATGGGTACTTATGGCGAATTTCGTGTGTATGAATATCTTGGCAATTGCACAGGTTTGTAAATGTATTTCATGTCGTAAATGCAGTTATTGCATTGGCCATATATTATAACGCAATTGGATAGCGGGGATTAAATCCCTATTGTCTGAATACGTAGTATCTCACCAAGCATATATTAAATGCGTTTTGATCTATTAGAAAAATATCCTTACATCTTTAATTTAAGTAGTTTCTATGAAGAATGCTATGTATGTTTGTTTCAATAAAAAAGGACAATGTACTTTGATTTAATGTACTATCTCTATATATTTAATACTTACCCATATCATATTGAAGTATATCCAAAGAAATGTAAATAATTTGTTTACTTATTCGGCACCCACATATTTTAAATAGTGTTTTGCTTTTACATATGGTCTGAAAGAATAGCGCACATTTATTTTTGGAAAAATGTGTATATGCATTCGGTTTGTTTTAAGTGAATGATCAGTGTCATTGTTGGAATTATCCCCACCCAAGAAATAACTAACAAAGCACGGTGTGAATTTAAATTAGTGCATAACTTAAGGAAAAGAAGGATCATGTTTGTTGTATATGTAATACGTTCCCGAAATGCGTCCTACATTTGTTCTCTACAAATACATTCCATTTGGTTATTAGTAATAATCGAATAAGCATGAAAACGTGTGTGTTACTGTGTAATGTTGATGCTATCAATACTATTGTGACAAAATTAGTTATTATTGATTGTTAAAATTAATTACCTTTATCACCATTACATAGTTCAGTCCAACTACAGGTTAACAAAGATTTAATCATTATGCAAGTGTGTTTTATCAACGCATTTGAGAGGAGTGTAATACAAAATGCCATAAATACAGTCAGACAAATTTGAGTGATTATCCATTTATCTCAGATGATTCGATTCTCTAAACTGTGACAACAGGATGGTGCCATTGCACTTGAGTTCAACACCCGAGAATTGGGGAGAGTCAAATAAAGAAAGAGTGTTAGTAATAATCGAATTACCAATCATGCATGCGTTGTTTAATATATTTATGATGCTAGCAATATTATATAAATAAAACTTTCCATTATTTACCGTTCTATATTTGTTATCCCAAAACACATTGATCTGGCTTTATTTCCAGCATTCGGGTGCTCTCATTGTGTTATTTACAGTATTATGGCGAGTTGCATAACTAGGCATGTTTTGACAACTGATACAGTTTTATTGATTGCAATTAGCCATAAATTATCCGGGTTAAGGATACCATTATCGTGTCTTTATAGCTCACCTTATTAAGCGCGTTTCTTTCGATTTCTGTCACTGCTATATATAGCTTCTACCTCACTTTTTGATACTGCATTATTCGTAGTGTCACATTTCCAGCATTATGTCGAAATGTAGTGCCTACTGTGTTCGTTTCTTGCTTCTACCTTTCTGTTTCTGTACCCACACATTGGGAGGCGTTAGACATTGTTCTTAGCGGTCCGTCGGGTCGTACGAACGTACGTACGTACGTCCTGAAACTGTATGGATTCAACACCTCTTTTACTGCTGGGCGGATTTCGCTCAAACTTTCACAGCTTTAGAACCTTAGTGTGTGGGTGATCGTGAGAGATGGAATTTTTGCTGAGACTACATTTGGTAGAATTATGGCCCTTAGTCATCATTTCCACTATAGAATATACAACATATGAACTCCTCTTACAGAGCTGGGCGGATTTAACTGAAACGTTCACAGCTGGAGAACCTTAATGTGTAGGTGATCTAAAAAGACGAAATTTAGGTTGCGTCCAATTTTGGCAGATTTATTGCTATTTTTCATTTTTACTACTACAGTACTTCTTGAATTTTTTTGGACACAGCACTTTTTGAAGTGCTAGGCTGATTTTGCTTCAATGTTTAAAGCTGAGGAACCAGTATGTGTAGATGATCGAAAAGGAAAGAATTTTGGAAGATGTCTGGCCTTTGGCCATTTTTCAACAACAGAATATAGACATGAAGACTCAACTTCTTTTTAACAGTTTGATCAACTTTGTTCAAACTTTTACAACAAAAGGTCCTTAATGTGTGTGTTATCATACATGAAGGCATTTCGGCAGCGACTAATGTTGGCAGAATTATGGCCCTTTTCCACTTCTCCACCATAGAATATATACTTATCGATATTTTGTGGACTCAGCCACTCTTGAAATGCTTGGCGGATGGCGTTCAAACTGTCAAAGCTGAAGGATATTAATGTCTATGCGATCGCAAGGGAAGACATTTTAGCTGCGACCAATTTCTGTAGAAGTATTACCCTTTGTCATTTTTGTACTATAAAATAATTATTAAAAAATTATTATTTGAGGCAAGAATTAGTGTTGGCGACAAGTCCTTTGACTGTTTCCAAACATATGTGGTGGGGGCATCCGTGTATGTGACACATCTAGTTGATACTGTACCGTTGAGTGTACCATATTTTTAGAAATATGTCGATTAGCGTGTTGAGTGTTCGCTAACAGCTCGTCGAAATAAAATTAAAAATTGAAATTCATAATTTAGGGACTACAGTGCATTTTATGACCTACATCTGTTCTTGTTCTATATGTTATTTAGCATGTTTGGGTCTCACTTGCCTGTTTTATATTGGCAATTGCATATTTCAAGGCGGTTTACAAATATGAGTGATATATTTGCAACTAAAAGAGCGCATATTTGTCAGTTTTTTTACATTCGTAATGACGTTTTCTATTTGATTAAATATATGATATGTTCTGAAGCACAAAGTTATTCTTTATTAAATTATAAAGGTATTGAATATGGTTGCATTTCAAGCATTAAGTTACATGCGTTTATTTCTTCTGGAAGTATGTTGAGATGCTTCTGCATGCATGTGAGGCAAATACAAATGTTATTTTATTTATTTTCACAAATAATTTTAATTCGATATGCTAATATTTGTAGTAAACCGCTAACGGACAGAATAATATTCCGCATTATGTACGCTGATTATTCGATTGTCTTATTCTGTTTGATTTCTCTCATGTTTTTAATTGTAAGCTTTTTATTCATACTATGGATTCAATTTCTATCTTTATCAGCTTATGCGTACTTATGGCGAATTTCGTGTGTATTAATATCTTGGCAATTGCACAGGTTTGTAAATGTATTTCATGTCTTAAATGCAGTTATTGCATTGGCCATATATTATAACGCAATTGGATATCGGGGATTAAATCCCTATTGTCTGAATACATAGTATCTTACCAAGCATATATTAAATGCGTATTGATCTATTAGAAAAATATCCTTACATCTTTAATTTAAGTAGTTTCTATGAAGAATGTCATGTATGTTTGTTTCAATAATAAAGGACAATGTACTTTGATTTAAAGTACTATCTCTATATATTTAATACTTACCCATATCATATTGAAGTATATCCAAACAAATGTAAATAGTTTGCTTACTTATTCGGCACCCACATATTTTAAATAGTGTTTTGCTTTTACATATGGTCTGAAAGAATAGCGCACGTTTATTTTTGGAAAAAATGTGTATATGCATTCGGTTTGTTTTAAGTGAATAATCAGTGTCATTGTTGGAATTATCCCCACCCAAGAAATAACTAACAAAGCACGGTGTGAATTTAAATTAGTGCATAACTTAAGGAAAAGAAGGATCATGTTTGTTGTATATGTAATACGTTCCCGAAATGCGTATACGTCCTACATTTGTTCTCTACAAATACATTCCATTTGGTTATTAGTAATAATCGAATAAGCATGAAAACGTATGTGTTACTATGTAATGTTGATACTATCAATACTATTGTGACAAAAGTAGTTATTATTGATTGTTAAAATTAATTATCTTTATCACCATTACATAGTTTAGTCCAACTACAGGTTAACAAAGATTTAATCATTATGCAAGTGTGTTTTATCAACGCATTTGAGAGGGGTGCAATATAAAATGCCATAAATACAATCAGTCAAATTTGAGTGATTATCCATTTATCTCAGATGATTCGATTCTCTAAACTGTGACAACAGGATGGTGCCAACGCACTAGAGTTCAACACCCGAGAATTGGGAGGCGTCAAATAAAGAAAGAGTGTTAGTAATAATCGCATTACCAATCATACATGTGTTCTTAAATATATTTATGATGCTAGCAATATTATTTAAACAAAACTTTCCATTATTTACCGTTCTATATTTGTTCTCCATAAACACATTGATCTGGCTTTATTTCCAGCATTCGGGTGCTCTCATTGTCTTATTTACAGTATTATGGCGAGTTGCAGAACTAGGCATGTTTTGACAACTGATACAGTTTTATTTATTGCAATTAGCCATAAATTATCCGGGTTAAGGATACCATTATCGTGTCTTTATAGCTCACCTTATTAAGCGCGTTTCTTTCGATTTCTGTCACTGCTATATATAGCTTCTACCTCACTTTTTGATACTGCATTATTGGTAGTGTCACATTTCCAGCATTATGTCGAAATGTAGTGCCTACTGTGTTCGTTTCTTGCTTCTACCTTTCTGTTTCCGTCCCCACACATTGGGAGGCGTTAGACATTGTTCTTAGCGGTCCGTCGTGTCGTACGAACGTACGTACGCACGTCCTGAAAATGTATGGATTCAACACCTCTTTTACTGCTGGGCGGATTTCGCTCAAACTTTCATAGCTTTAGAACCTTAGTGTGTGGGTGATCGTGAGAGATGGAATTTTTGCTGAGACTACATTTGGTAGAATTATGGCCCTTTGTCATCATTTCCACTATAGAATATACAACATATGAACTCCTCTTACAGAGCTGGGCGGATTTAACTGAAACGTTCACAGCTGGAGAACCTTAATGTGTAGGTGATCGTAAAAGACGAAATTTAGGCTGCGTCCAATTTTGGCAGATTTATTGCTATTTTTCATTTTTACTACTATAGTACTTCTTGAAATTTTTTGGACTCAACACTTTTTGAAGTGCTAGGCTGATCTTGCTTCAATGTTTAAAGCTGAGGAACCAGTATGTGTAGATGATCTAAAAGGAATAAATTTTGGAAGATGTATGGCCTTTGGCCATTTTTCAACAACAGAATATAGATATGAAGACTCAACTTCTCTTAAACAGTTTGATAAACCTGTTCAAACTTTTACAACAAAAGGTCCTAAATGTGTGTGTTATCATACATGAAGGCATTTCGGCAGCGACTAATGTTGGCAGAATTATGGCCCTTTTCCAATTCTCCACCATAGAATATATACTTATCGATATTTTGTGGACTCAGCCACTCTTGAAATGCTTGGCGGATGGCGTTCAAACTGTCAAAGCTGAAGGACATTAATGTCTAGGTGATCGCAAAGGAAGAAATTTTAGCTGCGACCAATTTCTGTAGAAGTATTACCATTTGTCATTTTTGTACTATAAAATAATTATAAAAAAATATTTTTTGAGGCAAGAATTAGTGTTGGCGACAAGTCCTTTGACTGTTTCCAAACATATGTGGTGGGGGCATCCGTGTCTGTGACACATCTAGTTGATACTTTACTGTTGAGTGTACCATATTTTCAGAAATATGTCGATTAGCGTGTTGAGTGTTCGCTAACAGCTCGTAGAAATAAAAATTAAAAATTGAAATTCATAATTTAGGGACTACAGTGCATTTTATGACCTACATCTGTTCTTGTTCTATATGTTATTTAGCAAGTTTGGGTCTCACTTGCCTGTTTTATATTGGCAATTGCACATTTCAGGGCGGTTTACAAATATGAGTGATATATTTGTAACTAAAAGAGCGCATATTTGTCAGTTTTTTTACATGCGTAATGACGTTTTCTATTTGATTAAATATATGATATTTTCTGAAGCACAAAGTTATTCTCTATTAAATTATAAAGGTATTGAATATGGTTGCATTTCAAGCATTAAGTTACATGCGTTTATTTCTTTTGGAAGTATGTTGAGATGCTTCTGCATGCATGTGAGGCAAATACAAATGTTATTTTATTTATTTTCACAAATAATTTTAATTCGATATGCTAATATTTGTAGTAAACGGCTAACGGACAGAATAATATTCCGCATTATGTATGCTGATTATTCGATTGTCTTATTCTGTCTGATTTCTCCCCATCATGTTTTTAATTGTAAGCTTTTTATTCATACTATGGATTCGATTTCTATCTTTATCAGCTTATGGGTACTTATGGCGAATTTCGTGTGTATTAATATCTTGGCAATTGCACAGGTTTGTAAATGTATTTCATGTCTTAAATGCAGTTATTGCATTGGACATATATTATAACGCAATTGGATAGCGGGGATTAAATCCCTATTGTCTGAATACATAGTATCTTACCAAGCATATATTAAATGCGTTTTGATCTATTAGAAAAATATCCTTACACCTTTAATTTAAGTAGTTTCTATGAAGAATGTCATGTATGTTTGTTTCAATAATAAAGAACAATGTACTTTGATTTAAAGTACTATCTCTATATATTTAATACTTACCCATATCATATTGAAGTATATCCAAACAAATGTAAATAGTTTGCTCACATATTCGGCACCCAGATATTTTAAATAGTGTTTTGCTTTTACATATCGTGTGAAAGAATAGCGCACGTTTATTTTTGGAAAAAATGTGTATATGCATTCGGTTTGTTTTAAGTGAATGATCAGTATCATTGTTGGAATTATCCCCACCCAAGAAATAACTAACAAAGCACGGTGTGAATTTAAATTAATGCATAACTTAAGGAAAAGAAGGATCATGTTTGTTGTATATGTAATACGTTCCCGAAATGCGTATACGTCCTACATTTGTTCTCTACAAATACATTCCATTTGGTTATTAGTAATAATCGAATAAGCATGAAAACGTATGTGTCACTATGTAATGTTGATACTATCAATACTATTGTGACAAAATTAGTTATTATTGATTGTTAAAATTATTTACCTTATCACCATTACATAGTTTAGTCCGACTACAGGTTAACAAAGATTTAATCATTATGCAAGTGTGTTTTATCAACGCATTTGAGAGGGGTGCAATATAAAATGCCATAAATACAGTCAGTCAAATTTGAGTGATTATCAATTTATCTCAGATGATTCGATTCCCTAAACTGTGACAACAGGATGGTGCCAATGCACTAGAGTTCAACACCCGAGAATTGGGGAGAGTCAAATAAAGAAAGAGTGTTAGTAAAAATCGAATTACCAATCATACATGTGTAGTTAAATATATTTATGATGCTAGCAATATTATTTAAACATAACTTTCCATTATTTACCGTTCTATATTTGTTGTCCATAAACACATTGATCTGGCTTTATTTCCAGCATTCGGGTGCTCTCATTGTCTTATTTACAGTATTATGGCGAGTTGCATAACTAGGCATGTTTTGACAACTGATACAGTTTTATTGATTGCAATTAGCCATAAATTATCCGTGGTAAGGATACCATTATCGTGTCTTTATAGCTCACCTTATTAAGTGCGTTTTTTTCGATTTATGACACTGCTATATATAGCTTCTACCTCCATTTTTGATACTGCATTATTGGTAGTGTCATATTTCCAGCATTATGTCGAAATGTAGTGCCTATTGTGTTCGTTTCTTGCTTCTACCTTTCTGTTTCTGTCCCCACACATTGGGAGGCATTAGACATTGTTCTTAGCGGTCCGTCGGGTCGTACGAACGTACGTACGCACGTCCTGAAATTGTATGGATTCAACTCCTCTGTTACTGCTGGGCGGATTTCGCTCAATCTTCCACAGCTTTAGAACCTTAGTGTGTGGGTGATCGTGAGAAATGGAATTTTTGCTGAGACTACATTTGGTAGAATTATGGCCCTTTGTCATTATTTCCGCTATAGAATATACAAAATATGAACTCCTCTTACAGAGCTGGGCGGATTTAACTGAAACGTTCACAGCTGTAGAACCTTAATGTGTAGGTGATCGTAAAAGACGAAATTTAGGCTGCGTCCAATTTTGGCAGGTTTATTGCTATTTTTCATTTTTACTACTATAAGAATTCTTGAAATTTTTTGGACTCAACACTTTTTGAAGTGCTAGGCTGATTTTGCTTCAATGTTTAAATCTGAGGAACCAGTATGTGTAGATGATCTAAAAGGAATGAATTTTGGAAGATATATGGCCTTTGGCCATTTTTCTACTATAGAATATAGACATGAACTTCTCTTTAACAGTTTGATAAACTTTGTTCAAACTTTTACAACAAAAGGGCCTTAATGTGTGGGTTATCATACATGAAGGCATTTCGGCAGCGACTAATGTTGGCAGAATTATGGCCCTTTTCCACTTTTCCACCATAGAATATATACTTATCGATATTTTGTGGACTCAGCCTCTCTTGAAATGCTTGGCGGATGGCGTTCAAACTGTCAAAACTGAAGGACATTAATGTCTAGGCGATCACAAAGGAAGAAATTTTAGCTGCGACCAATTTCTGTAGAAGTATTACCCTTTGTCATTTTTCTACTATAAAATAATTATAAAAAAAATACATTTTGTGGCTAGAATTAGTGTTGGCGACAAGTCCTTTGTCTGTTTCCAAACATATGTGGTGGGGGCATCCGTGTCTGTGACACATCTAGTTGATACTGTACTGCTGAGTGTACCATATTTTAAGAAATATGTCGATTCGAGTGCTGAGTGTTCGCTTACAGCTTGTAGAAATAAAAATTAAAAATTGAAATGCATAATTTAGGGTCTACAGTGCGTTTTATGACCTACATGTGTTCTTGTTCTATATGTTATTAAGCAAGTTTGGGTCTCACTTGCCTGTTTTATATTGGCAATTGCATATTTCAAGGCGGTTTACAAATATGAGTGATATATTTGTAACTAAAAGAGCGCATATTTGTCAGTTTTTTTTTACATGCGTAATGACGTTTTCTATTTGATTAAATATATGATATTTTCTGAAGCATAAAGGTATTCTTTATTAAATAATAAAGGTATTAAATCTGGTTGCATTTCAAGCATTAAGTTACATGCGTTTATTTCTTTTGGAAGTATGTTGAGATGCTTGTGCATGCATGTGAGGCAAATACAAATGTTATTTTATTTATTTTCACAAATAATTTTAATTCCATATGCTAATATTTGTGGTAAACGGCTAACGAACAGAATAATATTCCGCACTATGTATGCTGATTATTCGATTGTCTTATTCTCTCTGATTTCTCTCCTTCATGTTTTTAATTGTAAGCTTTTTATTCATACTATGGATTCGATTTCTATCTTTATCAGCTTATGCGTACTTATGGCGGATTTCGTGTGTATGAATATCTTGGCAATTGCACAGGTTTGTAAATGTATTTCATGTCTTAAATGCAGTTATTGCATTGGCCATATATTATAACGCAATTGGATAGCGGGGATTAAATCCCTATTGTCTGAATACATAGTATATTACCAAGCATATATTAAATGCGTTTTGATCTATTAGAAAAATATCCTTACACCTTTAATTTAAGTAGTTTCTATGAAGAATGCTATGTATGTTTGTTTCAATAAAAAAGGACAATGTACTTTGTTTTAAAGTATTATCTCTATATATTTAATACTTACCCATATCATATTGAAGTATATCCAAACAAATGTTAATAATTTGCTTACTTATTCGGCACCCACATATTTTAAATAGTGTTTTGCTTTTACATATGGTCTGAAAGAATAGCGCACATTTATTTTTGGAAAAAATGTGTATATGCATTCGGTTTGTTTTAAGTGAATGATCAGTGTCATTGTTGGAATTATCCCCACCCAAGAAATAACTAACAAAGCACGGTGTGAATTTAAATTAGTGCATAACTTAAGGAAAAGAAGGATCATGTTGTATATGTAACACGTTCCCGAAATGCGTATACGTCCTACATTTGTTCTCTACAAATACATTCCATTTGGTTATTAGTAATAATCGAATAAGCATGAACACGTGTGTGTCACTATGTAATGTTTATACTATCAATACTATTGTGACAAAATTAGTTATTATTGATTGTTAAAATTGTTTACCTTTATCAACATTACATAGTTTAGACCAACTACAGGTTAACAAAGATTTAATTGTTATACAAGTGTGTTTTATCAACGCATTTGAGAGGAGTGCGATATAAAATGCCATAAATACA
Organism: Congeria kusceri; assembly: GCA_027627225.1. Taxonomy (NCBI): domain Eukaryota; kingdom Metazoa; phylum Mollusca; class Bivalvia; order Myida; family Dreissenidae; genus Congeria; species Congeria kusceri. The sequence continues at coordinate 28,949 of JAPFQT010000060.1, forward strand.
ATCAGTCAAATTTGAGTGATTATCCATTTATCTCAGATGATTCGATTCCCTAAACTGTGACAACAGGATGGTGCCAACGCATTAGAGTTCAACACCCGAGAATTGGGGAGAGTCAAATAAAGAAATCGAAAAAAGGGCACTTAATAAGGTGAGCTATAAAGACACGATAATGGTATCTTTACCCCGGAGAATTTATGGCTAATTGCAATCAATAAAACTGTATCAGTTGTCAAAACATGCCTAGTTCTGCAACTCGCCATAATACTGTAAATAAGACAATGAGAGCACCCGAATGCTGGAAATAAAGCCAGATCAATGTGTTTATTTAGAACAAATATAGAACAGTAAATAATGGAAAGTTTTGTTTAAATAATATTGCTCGCATCATAAATATATGTAAGAACACATGTATGATTGGTAATGCGATTATTACTAATGTTGGCAGAATTATGGCCCTTTTCCACTTTCCACCATAGAAAATATTCTTATCGATATTTTGTGCACTCAGCCTCTCTTGAAATGCTTGGCGGATGGCGTTCAAACTGTCAAAGCTGAAGGACATTAATGTCTAGGCGATCGCAAAGGAAGAAATTTCAGCTGCGACCAATTTCTGTTGAAGTATTACCCTTTGTCATTTTTCTACTATAAAATACTTATAAAAAAAATACTTTTTTGTGGCTAGAATTAGTGATGGCGACAAGTCCTTTGTCTGTTTCCAAACATATGTGGTGGGGGCATCCGTGTCTGTGACACATCTAAATGATACTGTACTGTACTGTTGAGTGTACCATATTTTAAGAAATATGTCGATTAGCGTGCTGAATGTTCGCTTACAGCTTGTAGAAATCAAAATTAAAAATTGAAATGCATAATTTAGGGTCTACAGTGCGTTTTATGACCTACATATGTTCTTGTTCTAGATGTTATTAAGTAAGTTTGGGTCTCACTTACCTGTTTTATATTGGCAATTGCATATTTCAAGGCGGTTTACAAATATGAGTGATATATTTGTAACTAAAAGAGCGCATATTTGTCAGTTTTTTTTTACATGCGTAATGACGTTTTCTATTTGATTAAATATATGATATTTTCTGAAGCATAAAGGTATTCTTTATTAAATTATAAAGGTATTAAATCTGGTTGCATTTCAAGCATTAAGTTACATGCGTTTATTTCTTTTGGAAGTATGTTGAGATGCTTGTGCATGCATGTGAGGCAAATACAAATGTTATTTTCTTTATTTTCACAAATCATTTTAATTCCATATGCTAATATTTGTGGTAAACGGCTAACGAACAGAATAATATTCCGCACTATGTATGCTGATTATTCGATTGTCTTATTCTCTCTGATTTCTCTCCATCATGTTTTTAATTGTAAGCTTTTTATTCATACTATGGATTCGATTTCTATCTTTATCAGCTTATGCGTACTTATGGCGGATTTCGTGTGTATGAATATCTTGGCAATTGCACAGGTTTGTAAATGTATTTCATGTCTTAAATGCAGTTATTGCATTGGCCATATATTATAACGCAATTGGATAGCGGGGATTAAATCCCTATTGTCTGAATACATAGTATCTTACCAAGCATATATTAAATGCGTTTTGATCTATTAGAAAAATATCCTTACACCTTTAATTTAAGTAGTTTCTATGAAGAATGCTATGTATTTTGTTTCAATAAAAAAGGACAATGTACTTTGATTTAAAGTACTATCTCTATATATTTAATACTTGCCCATATCATATTGAAGTATATCCAAACAAATGTAAATAATTTGCTTACTTATTCGGCACCCACATATTTAAATAGTGTTTTGCTTTTACATATGGTCTGAAAGAATAGCGCACGTTTATTTTTGGAAAATATGTGTATATGCATTCGGTTTGTTTTAAGTGAATGATCAGTGTCATTGTTGGAATTATCCCTACCCAAGAAATAACTAACAAAGCACGGTGTGAATTTAAATTAGTGCATAACTTAAGGAAAAGAAGGATCATGTTTGTTGTATATGTAATACGTTCCCGAAATGCGTATACGTCGTACATTTGTTCTCTACAAATACATTCCATTTGGTTATTAGTAATAATCGAATAAGCATGAACACGTGTGTGTCACTATGTAATGTTTATACTATCAATACTATTGTGACAAAATTAGTTATTATTGAGTGTTAAATTGTTTACCTTTATCAACATTACATAGTTTAGTCCAACTACAGGTTAACAAAGATTTAACTGTTATACAAGTGTGTTTTATCAACGCATTTGAGAGGAGTGCGATATCAAATGCCATAAATACAATCAGTCAAATTTGAGTGATTATCCATTTATCTCAGATAATTCGATTCTCTAAACTGTGACAACAGGATGGTGCCAACGCACTAGAGTTCAACACCCGAGAATTGGGGAGAGTCAAATAAAGAAAGAGTGTTAGTAATGATCGCATTACCAATCATACATGTGTTCTTAAATATATTTATGATGCGAGCAATATTATTTAAACAAAACGTTCCATTATTTACCGTTCTATATTTGTTCTAAATAAACACATTGATCTGGCTTTATTTCCAGCATTCGGGTGCTCTCATTGTCTTATTTACAGTATTATGGCGAGTTGCAGAACTTGGCATGTTTTGACAACTGATACAGTTTTATTGATTGCAATTAGCCATAAATTCTCCGGGGTAAAGATACCATTATCGAGTCTTTATAGCTCACCTTATTAAGTGCCCTTTTTCCGATTTCAGTCACTGCTACATATAGCTTCTACCTCACTTTTTGATACTGCATTATTGGTAGTGTCACATTTCCAGCATTATGTCGAAATGTAGTGCCTACTGTGTTCGTTTCTTGATTCTATATTTCTGTTTCTGTCCCCACACATTGGGAGGCATTAGACATTGTTCTTAGCGGTCCGTCGGGTCGTACGAACGTACGTACGCACGTCCTGAAATTGTATGGATTCAACTCCTCTTTTACTGCTGGCGGATTTCGCTCAAACTTTCACATCTTTAGAACCTTAGTGTGTGGGTGATCGTGAGAGATGGAATGTTTGCTGAGATTACATTTGGTAGAATTATGGCCCTTTGTCATTATTTCCACTATAGAATATACAAAATATGAACTCCTCTTACAGAGCTGGGCGGATTTAACTGAAACGTTCACAGCTGGAGAACCTTAATGTGTAGGTGATCGTAAAAGACGAAATTTAGGCAGCGTCTAATTTTGGCAGATTTATTGCTGTTTTTCATTTGTACTACTATAGTACTTCTTGAAAATTTTTGGACTCAACACTTTTTGAAGTGCTAGACTGATTTTGCTTCTATGTTTAAAGCTGAGGAACCAGTATGTGTAGATGATCTAAAAGGAATGAATTTTGGAAGATGTCTGGCCTTTGGCCATTTTTCTACTATAGAATATTGACATCAAGACTCAACTTCACTTTAACAGTTTGATCAACTTTGTTCAAACTTTTACAACAAAAGGGCCTTAATGTGTGGGTTAGCATACATGAAGGCATTTCGGCAGCGACTAATGTTGGCAGAATTATGGCCCTTTTCCTCTTTCCACCATAGAATATATACTTATCGATATTTTGTGGACTCAGCCTCTCTTGAAATGCTTGGCGGATGGCGTTCAAACTGTCAAAGCAGAAGGACATTAATGTCTAGGCGATCGCAAAGGAAGACATTTCAGCTGCGACCAATTTCTGTAGAAGTATTACCCATTGTCATTTTTCTACTATAAAATAATTATTAAAAAAATATTTTTTGAGGCAAGAATTAGTGTTGGCGACAAGTCCTTTGTCTGTTTCCAAACATATGTGGTGGGGGCATCCGTGTCTGTGACACATCTAGTTGATACTGTACTGTTGAGTGTACAATATTTTCAGAAATATGTCGATTAGCGTGCTGAGTGTTCGCTTACAGCTTGTAGAAATAAACATTAAAAATTGAAATGCATAATTTAGGGTCTACAGTGCGTTTTATGACCTACATCTGTTCTTGTTCTAGATGTTATTAAGCAAGTTTGGGTCTCACTTGCCTGTTTTATATTGGCAATTGCATATTTCAAGGCGGTTTACAAATATGAGTGATATATTTGTAACTAAAAGAGCGCATATTTGTCAGTTTTTTTTACATGCGTAATGACGTTTTCTATTTGATTAAATATATGATATTTTCTGAAGCATAAAGGTATTCTTTATTAAATTATAAAGTTACTAAATCTGGTTGCATTTCAAACATTAATTTACATGCGTTTATTTCTTTTGGAAGATCTTGAGATGCTTGTGCATGCATGTGAGAAAAATACAAATGTTATTTTATTTATTTTCAAAGATAATTTTAATTTCATATGCAAATATTTGTGGTAAACGGCTATCGGACATAATAATATTCCGCATTATGTATGCTGATTATTCGATTGTCTTATTCTCTCTGATTTCTCTCCATCATGTTTTTAATTGTAAGCATTTATTCATACTATGGATTCGATTTCTATCTTTATCAGCATCTGCGTACTTATGGCGAATTTCGTGTGTATGAATATCTTGGCAATTGCACAGGTTTGTACATGTATTTCATGTCTTGAATGCAGTTATTGCATTGGCCATATATTATAACGCAATTGGATAGCGGGGATTAAATCCCTATTGTCTGAATACATAGTATCTTACCAAGCATATATTAAATGCGTTTTGATCTATTCAAAAAATATCCTTACATCTTTAATTTAAGTAGTTTCTATGAAGAATGTTATCTATGTCTGTTTCAATAAAAAAGGACAATGTACTTTGATTTAAAGTACTATCTCAATATATTTAATACTTACCCATGTCATATTGAAGTATATCCAAACAAATGTAAATAATGTGCTTACTTATTCGGCACCCACATATTTTAAATAGTGTTTTGCTTTTACATATGGTCTGAATAATAGCGCACATTTATTTTTGGAAAAAAATCTGTATATGCATTCGGTTTGTTTCAAGTGAATTATCAGTGTCATTGTTGGAATTATCTCCACCCTAGAAATAACTAACAAAGCACGGTGTGAATTTAAATTAGTGCAAAACTTAAGGAAATGAAAGATCATGTTTGTTGTATATGTAATACGTTCCCGAAATGCGTATACGTCCTGCATTTGTTCTCTACAAATACATTCACTTTGGTTATTAGTAATAATCGAATAAGCATGAAAACGTGTGTGTCACTATGTAATGTTTATACAATCAATACTATTGTGACAAAATTAGTTATTATTGATTGTTAAAATTATTTACCTTTATCACCATTACATAGTTTAGTCCAACTACAGGTTAACAAAGTTTTAATCATTATGCAAGTGTGTTTTATCAACGCATTTGAGAGGAGTGCGATATAAAATGCAATAAATACAGTCAGTCAAATTTGAGTGATTATCAATTTATCTCAGATTTTTCGATTCTCTAAACTGTGACAACAGGATGGTGCCAACGCACTAGAGTTCAACACCCGAGAATTGGGGAGAGTCAAATAAAGAAAGAGTGTTAGTAATAATCGAATTACCAATCATACATGTGTTCTTAAATATATTTATGATGCTAGCAATATTATTTAAACAAAACTTTCCATTATTTACCGTTCTATATTTGTTCTCCATAAACACATTGATCTGGCTTTATTTCCAGCATTCGGGTGCTCTCATTGTCTTATTTACAGTATTATGGCGAGTTGCAGAACTTGGCATGTTTTGACAACTGATACAGTTTTATTGATTGCAATTAGCCATTAATTCTCCGGGGTAAAGATACCATTATCGTGTCTTTATAGCTCACCTTATTAAGTGCGCTTTTTTCGATTTCTGACACTGCTACATATAGTTTCTACCTCACTTTTTGATACTGATTATTGGTAGTGTCACATTTCCAGCATTATGTCGAAATGTAGTGCCTACTGTGTTCGTTTCTTGCTTCTACCTTTCTGTTTCTGTCCCCACACATTGGGATGCCTTAGACATTGTTCTTAGCGGTCCGTCGGGTCGTACGAACGTACGTACGCACGTCCTGAAATTGTATGGATTCAACTTCTCTTTTAATGCTGGCGGATTTCGCTTAAACTTTCACAGCTTTAGAACCTTAGTGTGTGGGTGATCGTGAGAGATGGAATTTTTGCAAAGACTACATTTGGTAGAATTATGGCCCTTTGTCATTATTTCCACTATAGAATATACAAAATATGAACTGCTCTTACAGAGCTGGGCGGATTTAACTGAAACGTTCACAGATGGAGAACCTTAATGTGTAGGTGATCGTAAAAGACGAAATTTAGGCTGCGTCCAATTTTGGCAGATTTATTGCTATTTTTCATTTTTACTACTATAGTACTTCTTGAAATTTTTTGGACTCAACACTTTTTGAAGTGCTAGGCCGATTTTGCTTCAATGTTTAAAGCTGAGGAACCAGCATGTGTAGATGATCTAAAAGGAATGAATTTTGGCAGATGTATGGCCTTTGGCCATTTTTCTACTATAGAATATAGACATGGAGACTGAACTTCTCTTTAACAGTTTGATAAACTTTGTTCAAACTTTTACAACAAAAGGGCCTTAATGTGTGAGTTATCATACATGAAAGCATTTCGGCAGCGACTAATGTTGGCAGAATTATGGCACTTTTCCACTTTTCCACTATAGAATATATATATCGATATTTTGTGGACTCAGCCTCTCTTGAAATGCTTGGCTGATGGCGTTCAAACTGTCAAAGCTGAAGGACATTATTGTCTAGGCGATCGCAAAGGAAGAAATTTCAGCTGCGACCAATTTCTGTTGAAGTATTACCCTTTGTCATTTTTCTACTATTAAGTAATTATAAAAAAGTATTTTTTGAGGCAAGAATTAGTGTTGGCGACAAGTCCTTTGTCTGTTTCCCATCATATGTGGTGGGGGCATCCGTGTCTGTGACACATCTAGTTGATACTGTACTGTTGAGTGTACAATATTTTCAGAAATATGTCGATTAGCGTGCTGAGTGTTCGCTTACAGCTTGTAGAAATAAAAATTAAAAATTGAAATGCATAATTTAGGGTCTACAGTGCGTTTTATGACCTACATCTGTTCTTGTTCTATATGTTATTAAGCAAGTTTAGGTCTCACTTGCCTGTTTTATATTGGCAATTGCATATTTCAAGGCGGTTAACAAATATGAGTATATATTTGTAACTAAAAGAGCGCATATTTGTCAGTTTTTTTTACATGCGTAATGACGTTTTCTATTTGATTAAATATATGATATTTTCTGAAGCATATAGGTATTCTTTATTAAATTATAAAGGTATTAAATCTGGTTGCATTTCAAGCATTAAGTTACATGCGTTTATTTCTTTTGGAAGTTTGTTGAGATGCTTGTGCATGCATGTGAGGCAAATACTAATGTTATTTTATTTATTTTCACAAATAATTTTAATACCATATGCTTATATTTGTGGTAAACGGCTAACGGACAGAATAATATTCCGCATTATGTATGCTGATTATTCGATTGTCTTATTCTCTCTGATTTCTCTCCATCATGTTTTTAATTGTAAGCTTTTTATTCATACTATGGATTCGATTTCTATCTTTATCAGCTTATGCGTACTTATGGCGAATTTCGTGTGTATGAATATCTTGGCAATTGCACAGGTCTGTAAATGTAGTTCATGTCTTGAATGCAGTTATTGCATTGGCCATGTATTATAACGCAATTGGATAGCGGGGATTAAATCCCTATTGTCTGAATACATCTTACCAAGCATATATTAAATGCGTTTTGATCTATTAGAAAATATCCTTACACCTTTAATTTAAGTAGTTTCTTTGAAGAATGTTATGTTTGTTTGTTTCAATAAAAAAGGACAATGTACTTTGATTTAAAGTACTATCTCTATATATTTAATACTTACCCATATCATATTGAAGTATATCCAAACAAATGTAATTAATTTGCTTACTTATTCGGCACCCACTTATTTTAAATAGTGTTTTGCTTTTACATATGGTCTGAAAGAATAGCGCACGTTTATTTTTGGAAAAAATGTGTATATGCATTCGGTTTGTTTTAAGTGAATGATAAGTGTCATTGCTGGAATTATCCCCACCCAAGAAATAACTAACAAAGCACGGTGTGAATTTAAATTAGTGCATAACTTAAGGAAAATTAGGATCATGTTTGTTGTATATGTAATACGTTCCCGAAATGCGTATACGTGCTATATTTGTTCTCTACAAATACATTCCATTTGGCGAGTTGCCGTGCCTCACAGCGTTTGACTACAAATAAATAGCTAATACTACATTATTTGATCTCTCGTTTAATGATCCATATTACTGTTAACAATATATTGTCTTTCTAACAAATTTTTTAAATACTTTGATAGGTATCATTAGCTCAGTTTTAACTTACATCGTGTTTCGTCTACACAGTTATGAGGCTCGTATATAATAATAATAAAATTAAGTAGTATATCTTACATTTTGATACTATACTATTGTGTTGGCCACACTTCACGCATAATTTCGAAGTGTAGTACTGATTGTGTTCGCTTGCTGTCTGTCGTAATCAAAATTGCTTCTTATAATACGTCATTGTGGTGTCTACGGTGTGTTCTATGCCCTATATACTATTATTTGTATTATCAAAGATTTAAAGAACAAGTTTAAGCCAGAATTGCCTATAGAATTGCCTATTTGATAGGTATAATTGAATGACTCAATGCGATTTTCTTGGCTATAATGTATTTACAAGAGGGCCCCTCTAAAGAGTCAGAGTAGTTTTCCTACGTAACGCCGCTAACGTTTTGTTATCTTCAATAGCGTAAACTCAATGCATTTATTATATTAAAATCGTATTCAGTCGTATTGTATTTCAAGTATTACGTAACTAGCTTGTGCCTCTTTTCGATAGCATAGCGATATGCTTTGATACGCACCTGGGAGCAAATTAGATGTTAATTAGTGATATTAACAAATCAATTTAATTCCTTTTTGAGGGTAATTGCGAGTAACCGTAAGCTGACGGCATCAACTTTTTATACTTTAATGTAGTCAATATTTTTATTCTATGGTATCTTAATATTTTACTGCGCCAGACTAAAACCTTCTTCCATATGCTGTACAAAAGACTCTCAAACAACATTAATGGAACATGAGATTGAATCAGTTGTACTAAAACAGCTGCTGGAAATCTGGATTATCGTTAGTTTTGATATACCATTATTACATGTGAATCGAAATCTGTATGGGCAAAAAATGTGATACTTTCCCTGGGTGTATACATTAAAGCTTTATCAGTGTTGTTATAGCTGCAATAATGATATATTTTCATTAATGGCTGTAATGGTTATTAGTAATAATCGAATAAGCATGAATACGTGTGTGTTACTATGTAATGTTGATTCTATCAATACTATTGTGACAAAATTAGTTATTATTGATTGTTAAAATTATTCACGTTTATCATCATCACATATTTTAATCCAACTACAGGTTAGCAAAGATTTAAACATTATGCAAGTGTGTTTTGTCAACGCATTTGAGAGGAGTGCAATATAAAATGCCATAAATACAGTCAGTCAAATTTGAGTGATTATCCATTTATCTCAGATGATTTGATTCTCTAAACTGTGACAACAGCATGGTGCCAATACACTAGAGTTCAACACCCGAGAATTGCGGAGAGTCAAATGAAGAAAGAGTGTTAGTAATAATCCAATTACCAATCATACATGTGTTGTTAAATATATTTATGATGCTAGCAATATTATTTAAACAAAACTTTCCATTATTTACCGTTCTATATTTGTTCTCCCCAAACACATTGATTTGGGTTTATTTCCAGCATTCGGGTGCTCTCATTGTCGTATTTACAGTATTATGGCGAGTTGCAGAACTAGGCATGTTTTGACAACTGATACAGTTTTATTGATTGCAATTAGCCATAAATTATCCGGGGAAAGGATACCATTATCGTGTCTTTATAGCTCACCTTATTAAGTGCATTTTTTTCCGATTCTGTCACTGCTATATATAGCTTCTACCTCACTTTTTGATACTGCATTGTTGGTAGTGTCACATTTCCAGCATTATGTCGAAATGTAGTGCCTACTGTGTTCGTTTCTTGCTTCTACCGTTCTATTCCTGTCCCCACACATTGGGAGGCATTAGGCATTGTTCTTAACAGTCCGTCGGGTCGTACGTACGTACGTACGCACGTCCTGAAATTGTACGGATTCAACTCCTCTTTTACTGCTGGGCGGATTTCGCTTAAACTTTCACAGCTTTAGAACCTTTGTGTGTGGGTGATCGTGAGAGATGGCATTTTGGCTGAGACAACATTTGGTAGAATTATGGCCCTTTGTCATTATTTCCACTATAGAATATGCAAAATATGAACTCCTCTTACATTGCTGGGCGGATTGAACTGAAACGTCCACAGCTGGAGAACCTTAATGTGTAGATGATCGTAAAAGACGGAATTTTGGCTGCGTCCAATTTTGGCAGATTAATTGCTATTTTTCATTTATACTACTATAGTACTTCTTGAAATGTTTTGGACTCAACACTTTTTTAAGTGCTAGGCTGATTTGGCTTCAATGTTTAAAGCTGAGGAACCAGTATGTGTAGATGATCTTAAAGGAATAAATTTTGGCAGATGTATGGCCTTTGGCCATTTTTCTACTACAGAATATAGACATGAAGACTCAACTTCTCTTTAACAGTTTGATAAACTTCGCTCAAACTTTTACAACAAAAGGGACTTAATGTGCGGGTTATCATACATGACGGCATTTCGGCAGCGACTAATGTTGGCAAAATTATAACCCTTTTCCACTCTTCCACCACAGATTATATACTTATCGATATTTTGTGGACTCAGCCTCTCTCGAAATGTTTGGCGGATGGCGTTCAAACTGTCAAAGCTGAAGGACATTAATGTCTAGGCGATCGCAAAGGAAGACATTTCAGCTGCGACCAATTTCTGTAGAAGTATTACCCTTTGTCATTTTTCTACTATAAAGTAATTATAAAAAAAAAATTGAGGCAAAAATTAGTGTTGGCGACAAGTCCTTTGTCTGTTTCCAAACATATGTGGTGGGGGCATCCGTGTCTGTGACACATCTAGTTGATACTGTACTGTTGAGTGTACCATATTTCCAGAAATATGTCGATTAGCGTGCTGAGTGTTCGCTTATATCTTGTAGAAATAAAAATTAAAAATTGAAATGCATAATTTAGGGTCTACAGTGCGTTTTATGACCTACATCTGTTCTTGTTCTATATGTTATTAAGCAAGTTTAGGTCTCACTTGCCTGTTTTATATTGGCAATTGCATATTTCAATGCGGTGAACAAATATGAGTATATATTTGTAACTAAAAGAGCGCATATTTGTCAACAGTCAGTGTTTTTTACATGCGCAATGACGTTTTCTATTTGATTAAATATATGATATTTTCTGAAGCATAAAGGTATTCTTTATTAAATTATAAAGGTATTAAATCTGGTTGCATTTCGAGCATTAAGTTACATGCGTTTATTTCTTTTGGAAGTATGTTGAGATGCTTGCGCATGCATGTGGGGCAAAAACAAATGTTATTTTATTTATTTTCACAAATAATTGTAATTCCATATGCTTATGTTTGTGGTAAACGTCTAACGAACAGAATAATATTCCGCATTATGTATGCTGATTATTCGATTGTCTTATTTTCTCTGATTTCTCTCCATCATGTTTTTAATTGTAAGCTTTTTATGCATACTATGGATTCAATTTCTATCTTTATCAGCTTATGCATACTTATGGCGAATGTCTTGTGTAGGGATATCATGGCAATTGCCGAGGTTTGTAAATGTATTTCATGTCCTAAATGCAGTTATTGTATTGGCCATATATTATAACGCATTATAGCACCTCCCGTATTTTGTGGGGATTAAATCCCTATTGTCTGAATACATAGTTTCTCACCAAGCATATATTAAATGCGTTTTGATCTATTAGAAAAATATCCTTACACCTTTAATTTAAGCAGTTTCTTTGAAGACTGTTATGTATGTTTGTTTCAATAAAAAAGGACAATATACTTTGATTTAAGGTACTGTCTATATATATTTGATACTTACCCATATCATATTGAAGTATATCCAAACAAATGTAATTCATTTCCTTACTTATTCGGCACCCGTATATTTTAAATAGTGTTTTGCTTTAACATATGGTCTGGACGAATAGCGCACGTTTAAGTTTGGAAAAAATGTGTATATGCATTCGGTTTGTTTTAAGTGAATGAAACGGATCATTGTTGGAATTATCCCCACCCAAGAAATAACTCTAACAAAGCACGTTGTGAATTTAAATTAGTACATAACTTAAGGAAAAGAAGGATCATGTTTGTTGTATGTGTAATACGTTCCCGAAATGCGTATACGTCCTACATTTGTTCTCCACAAATACATTCCATTTGGCGAGTTGCCGGTCCTCACAGCGTTTGACTACAAATAAATGGCAAATATATACATTATTTGATCTCTCGTTTAATGATCCCTATTACTGATAACAATATAATGTCTTTATAACAAATTTCTTGAATGCTTTGTTCGGTTTCAATCATTTCCAGCATTGAGTTGCTATCATTAGCTTATTTTTAACTTACGACGAGTTTCGTCTACACAGTTATGAGTCTCGTACATAATAATAAAATTAATTAGTATACCTTACATTTTGATACTTTACTATTGGGTTGGCCACACTTCAAGCATTATTTCGAAGTGTAGTACTGATAGTGTTCGCTTGCTGTCTGTCGTAATCAAAATTGCTTCTTATAATACGTCATTGTGGTCTCTACGGTGTGTTCTATGCCCTATATACCAGTATTTGCATTATCAAAGATTTAAAGAACCAGTTTAAGCCACAACTGCCTTTTTGATAGGTATAATTGCATGACTCAATGCGTTTTTCTTAGCTATAATGTAATTTTAAGAGGCCTCCACTAAAGAGTAAGTGTAATTTTTATGCGTAAGGGCGTTTACGTTTGTTTTGAATGTATGATATATTCAATCGCGTAAACTTTATGCATTTATTATTTTAAAAACGTATTCAGTCGTATTGTATTCCAAATATTACGTAACTATATTGTGCCTCTTTTCAGTAGCATAGCGATATACTTTGACACGCACCTGTGGACAAATTGGATGTTAATTAGTGATATTAACAAATTAATTTAATTCATTTTATAGGGTAATTTCGGATAACCGTAACCTGACTGCATCACATTTTTCTACTTTAATGAAGTCAATATTTTCATTCTATGCTATCTTATTATTTTACAGCGTCGACTAAAATCTTTTTCCATGTGTTGTATAACAGACCCTCAAACTACATTAATGGAACATGAGATTGGATCAGTTGTACTAAAATCAGCTGCAGGCAATCTGAATTATCGTTAGTTTTGACATACCATTATTACATGGGAATCGAAATCTGTATGGGCTATACATGGGACACTTTCCCTGAGTTTATATGTCAAAGCTTTATCTTTGTTGTTACAGCTGCAATAAATATATGATCTAATTAATGGCTGTAATGGTTATTAGTAATAATCGAATAAGCATGAAAACGTGTGTGTTACTATGTAACGTTAATGCTATCAAACCTATTCTGACTATATTAGTTGTTATGTATTGTTAAAACAGTTGTCCTTGATCTTTATCATACGTTTTAGTCTGCCTACTGGTAAACAAATATTTAAACATTATGGACGTTTTTTTATTGACAATACATTTAACAGGAGTGCAATATAAAACCTAATAAATGCAGTCAGTCAGATTTTATTTATGATCCAATTATCTCAAATGATACGAGACAGCAAACTGTGACAGCAGATTGGTGCAAATACTCCAGCGTTCAAAACATCAGAATTGGGGGAGGTCGAATATAGAAAGGTTGTTAGTAATAATTAGCAAGCATACATGTATGTTGCAATGTATTTATAATGCTAACAATATTACTTCTCAAAAGTAACCATCATATAGGTAGTTTTAAATAGTGTTTCGCTTTTTAATAATGTAGTAAAATATAGGGCACGTTTATGTTTTAAACACAATATGTATATGCATTTGGTTTGTTTCAAGTGAATGATAAGTGTCTAAGTTTTGTTCTGATTATGTTCGCTGGCTGGCTGTCGAAATTAATGTTGTTTATTATGATGCATCAGTGTGGTGTCTAAAGTGTGTTCTATGCTCTATATGGTAGTATATGCATGATCTATAATTGAGCCACAATTGCCTATTTGATAGATGTAATTGCATGTTTCAATGCGGTTTTCTTAAAAGATTTAAATAATATGTATTTGTGTAATTATAAGAGTGCTCTTCTAAAAAATCAGTGTAGCTTTCATTTGAAAGGGCAATTACGTTTTGTTTCAATATATTATGATGTCTTCAATAGCGTTATCTGTATGCATTTATTATATTAAAACGGATTTCATCGTGTTGTATTTCAAGTATTGCGTTACTTTCTTGTGCCTCATTTCGAAGGCATAGCGGGATGCTTTAATCCACATCTGGGGACATATTAAATGTTAAGTATTCATATTAAAAATGAACTAAATTCATTTTTGATAGTAAATGTGAATAACCGTAATGTGACGGCATAATATTCTACTGTAATGTTTAATTTTATTTATTCTATGGTATCGTATTATTTTGCTGCATCAGACTTCAACTTTTTTCCATAATTTTTACATCAGACTCTGAAACAACATTAATGGAAAATGAGACAGGGTCAGTTGTTCTAAAACAGTTGCAGGATATCTGACTAATTATTAGTTATTACATGCCATATTCATCTGTAAAGTTTTATCATTGTTCGTATAGTTGTAATAACTATATATTTACTTTAACGGTAGTAATGGTTGTTATAAATAATATAATAAGATATAAAACATGTAAGTTGCTATGTATTTATGATGCTAGCAATATTAAACTAACAATGTTACATGTTGTCATTATTTACTGCTAAAATTGATGACCGTTAACTTTATTACATATTTTAGTCCACCTACAGGTCAACAAAGATTTAAAAAATGTGCAACTGTGTTCTTTAATGCATTTAAGAAGAGTGCCATATAAAATGCGATACATGCAGTCAGTAAAACTTGAATGATTATCCATTTATCTCAGACGATTCGCGTTACCAAATTGTGACCACAGGATGGTGCCAATACACTAGAGTTCAACAAACGAGAATTTTGGGTAAATCAAATAAAGAACAAGTTTTAGTAATAATCGAATTAACAATCATACATGTATGTTAAAATATATTAATAATAATAGCAAAATTATTTAACAAAACTATCCATTATTTAGCATTCTATATTTGTTCTCCCCAAACACATTTATTTAGCTTCATTTCCAGCATTCGGGTGCTCTGATTGTCTTACTTTCAGTATTATGGCGAGTTTCAGGAATAGGCATCTTTTGTCAAATTATACCGTTTAATTGATAGTAATTAACCATACATTCTCTGGAGTAAGGATACCGTTATGGTGTCTTTATAGCTCACCTTATTAAGTGCGTTTTTCGATTTCTGTTACAGCTATCTTAAGTTTCTACCTCATCTTTTGATCCTGCATTGTTAGTAGTGTCACATTTCCATCATTATGTCGAAATGTAGTGCCTACTGTGTTCGTGTGTTGCTTCTACCTTCAGTTTTATGGCCCCACAAAATAGGAGGCATTAGGCATTGATCTTGGCGGTCCATCCGTCCGTACGTACGTACGTATGCACGTCATGAAAATTTAATGGAATCAACACCTCTTTTACTGCTGGGCGGATTTCGCTAAAACTTTCACAGCTGAAGATCCTTAATGTGTGGGTGATCGTGAGGGATGGAATTTTTGTTGTGACCAATTTAGGTAGAATTGTGGTCCTTTGAATATTTTCCAACACGAATATATAATTATCAATTCCTCTTCAACCGCTGGGCGAATTTAACTCACACGTTCACAGCTGAAGAAACTTAATGTGTAGGTGATCGTAAAAGAAGACATTGAGGCTGCGTCGAATTTTGGCAGGTTTATGGGTATTTGTCATTTTTATCACTATTGTACTTCTTGAAATTTTGTGGACTAAACTCTTTTTTAAGTGCTGCGCTGATTTTGCTCAAACTTTCAAAGCTAAAGAACCGTCATGTGTAGGTGATCTGAAAGGAATGAATTTCGATTGCGACCAATTTCGGCAGACTTATTGCCCTTGGCTACT
This sequence comes from Congeria kusceri, assembly GCA_027627225.1. Classification (NCBI taxonomy): domain Eukaryota; kingdom Metazoa; phylum Mollusca; class Bivalvia; order Myida; family Dreissenidae; genus Congeria; species Congeria kusceri. Next base: position 45,233 of record JAPFQT010000060.1, read on the forward strand.
TTTCTACTGTATGGTTAGTGTTAGACTGACGACTTTTTAACAGCTGAAACGATTTTGCTCAATATTTCACAGCTAAACGGCTTTAATGTGCAGGTAATCACTAATTTGGGAATTTCGCGGCGACAAATTTTGGCAGAATTATGTCCCTTTGCCACTTTTCCATTATGGCATATATACTTCCCGATATTTTGTGGACTCATCTCTTGAAATGCTTGGCGGATGGCTATCAAACTATCAACGCTGAAGGACGTTAATGTTTAGGTGATCGTAAAGGAAGGAATTTTGGCTGCGATCAATTTTGGCAGAATTACGGCTCTGTCATTTGTTCTACTATGGAATATATTTGAAATTAAATTGTTGCGGCAAAAATTAGTGCTGGTTACACGTCTATGTCTGTTTCCAAACACATCTCGTGGGGGCGTCCGTGTCTGTGACACATCTAGTTGACACTGTATTGTTGAGTGTGCAATATTTTTAGCACTATTTTGATTTGTCGTGCTGACTGTTCGTTTGCACCTTGTAGAAATTGAAATTACAAATTAAAATGAATATTTTCAGCGTTTACAGTGCGTTCTTTGTCATACATTTATATAATTGTTATATATTATAGAACAATTTTTGTTCTTACTTGCCTGTTTTTATGGGCAATTGAATATTTCAAGGCGGTTTACCAATATGAGTGATATATTTGCAACTACACGAGCGCATACTTGTAAACAAGCAGTGTTGTTTACATGCGTAATGGCGTTTTCTATTTGATTAAATATATGACATCTTCTGAAACATAAAAGTTATTTTTTTTATTAATTTAAAAACGTACGAAATCTGGTTGTATTTCAAGCATTAAGTTACATGCGTTTATTTCTTTCGATAGTATGTTGAGATGCTTGCTCATGCATCTTAGGCAAATATCAATGTTAATTTTTTTGACCTTCACAAATAATTGTAATTTCATATGCAAATTGTTTTAGATTACGTCTAGCTGACAGAATAATATTCCGCGCTGTGTATGCTGATTACGGATTAATAGATTGTCTTCATTATCTTATTTCTCTCCATCATGTTTTTCAATTTTAAGTTTTGTATGCATACTATCGATTCGACTTCTGTCTTAATCAGCTTATGCATACTTATGGCGAATTTCTGCATAGGGATATCTTAGCAATTCCACAGGTTTGTAAATGTATTTGATGTCATAAATGCAATTATTTCATTGGCCGTATATTATAACGCAATAGGATATCTCCAGCATTTTGTGGGCATTAAATCCCTATTGTCTGTATACATACTATCTTATGAAGCATATATTATATGCGATTTGGTCTACAAGAAAAATATGCTTACATATTTAATATAAATAGTTACTACGTAGGCTGTTATATGTGATTATTTAAATAAAAAAGGACAATCTACATTAACGTACCGTGCTAATTAAAATGAGTGATTAAGGAAAAGAAAGGACAATTTTTGTAATATGTGTAATACGTTCCCGAAATGCTTCGACGTTCTACATTTGTTCTCAACAAATGCATTTCATTTGCGAGATGCCGGACCACAATCCGTTTGACTTCAATCAAGTTAATAATCAATTGTTTGATCACTCGTTAAATAATCCTATTACGAATACCATTACATTGTCTTTTTAATTACTTTATTAAGTGCGTTGCTCGATTTCAGTCATTTCCACCATTGAGTTTCTATCATTAGCTACCGTTATCTTCTTTTTGACCACTTATTGCGAGTTTCGTATACATTGTTAAGAGACTCGTACATGATAATACAATTAATTACGTTACTTTTTGATATCATACTATTGGGTTGGCTACACTTCAAGAATTATTTTTAGTCTACTTCTGATTGTGTTCGCTTGCTGACTGTCGCAATTAAATTTACTTGTTGAAATGCATCATTTTGGTGTCTACAGTGCCTTCTAAGCCCTATGTACTAGTTTGTGTTTGATCTATACTTTATAGAACCATTTTAAATATTTACATTTTGTTTGAATATGCGATACCTTCAAAATCGTAAACTTAAGGCATTTATCATATTTAAAACTGATTCCATCGTACAGAATCCAATGTATTTCAAGTATAACGATACTTTCTTGTGCCTCTTTTCGGTAGGATAGCAATATGCTTGTACACACAACTGGAGACAACTTAGATGTTTATAAGTCATATGATCAAATGAAAGTAATGCCTTTTGCTAGTAATTGAGGATAACCGTACGCTGTCTGCATACTTTTCTACTGTAATGGTGTCATTTGTTTTTCATTTATTCTATGGTATCTTATTATTTGAATGCGCCGCCCTAAAATTTTCTTCCATATGTTGTATAACAACCTCTAAAACAACATTAATGGAAAATGATATGGGATCAGTTGTACTGAAACAGCTGCAAGATATATTTCTAATTGTTAGCTTCGACATACCATAATTACCTGTGTATCGAATTAGGTATGGATTATATGGATTACACTTATCCAGGGTTTATATTTTAAAGCTTTAAAATTGTTATTTCAGTTGTAATAAATGTATGTTTTCTGTAATGGTTGTAATGGTTGTTTGTAATAAATCGAATGAACAAGAGGCATGCACATGTATGTTACTATGTATTTATGATGCTAGCTATATTATAGTAACAATAGTAGTCGTTAGTTATTATTAATATTGTATACATGTATCTTCATATAATCCACAAATAAAGGTGTATACACCCACTGTCTCTACTTTAGCGTTTTCGCTGAACATTGGCGCCGGTACTACCGAGTACTTAACAATTGGTACGGACTAGGACGGGTATTTTTAAGTAAATGTGTATATTTGAAGTAACTAAGCTAGCAAAGCGAGCGAAAGAGCAGTATATTTAGCCAGTTTTGACCGAGTGATATATGCCCATATATGTATGGCCCATATATGTAAAGAAGTTACAAGAAAAAAATAAGATAATCGATTGAGTCAGCAAACACCAAGCGAAATGTTATTCTCTCATCCAAACGTTATCCACAATTATTAGCATATGGAATTAAACATATTTGTAAATATAACAAAATAACATTTGTATTTGCCCCACACGCTTGCTCAAGGATCTCACCATACTGCCGACATAAATAAGCTCTTGTAACTTAATGCTTCAAATACAACCAGATTTGATTCGTTTAGAATCTAATAAAGAAGATATCATATATTCAATCAAACAGAAAACGCCATTTCGTATTAACAACACAGACTGTTTACCAATATGCGTAAGAAAAGAGTCTCTTTTAGTTACACATGTTTTACTCAGTTTGGTAAACGCCTTTAAATATGCAATTGCCTCTATAAAGCAGGCAATTGAGATTTACATGTAAACTAGTTCTATAACATATAGAACAGGTACAGATATAAGACATAGAACACACTATAGACACTACAATTATGCATTTTAATTAGTAATTTTAATTTCTACAAGCTGCTAAAGAACATATTCAGCAGGACATATCGACATAATGCAGGAAATATGGCACAGTCAAAAATACAGTATCAAAAAAGGAAGGTAGAAGCAGCAAACAATCACAGTGAGCACTACCCTTTGACATACTACTGGAAATATTGCACTACCAACAATCACAGAAATCGAACAACGCACTTACTATAGTATGCCATCAATAAATTTTCATACTACGTATACTTTTGTTAATTACTACCAATCAAACTGTATTAGTTAACAAAATAAGCCTTGTACTGAAATTCGACATAATGTCATAAAATGTATATCAAACTTTGTCAAATGCATATGTCACGCTAATTAATATTTACTTACTTACTTACAAGTTCGTATGTTACAATGTATTTATGATGTTAGTAATATTATTTTAACACAAATAACCCTCATTTAGCGTTCTATATTTGCTCTCTCCAAACACATTTATTGAGTCTAGTTTCCAGCATTCGGGTGCTCTCATTGTCTTTTTTACAGTATTATGGCGAATGTCAGTACAAGGCATATTTTGTCAACTAATACACTTTAATTGGTAGTAATTAACATAATTATACGTAGTATGATAATGTATTGATAGCATACTTTATTAAGTGCGTTGTTTGATTTCTGTGATTGTTGGTAGTGCAATATTTTCAGCATTATGTCAAAGTTTAGTTCGGCTGTGATTATTTGCTTCTTCTACCTTCCTTGTTTGATACTTTATTTTTGAGTGTGCCATATTTCCAGCATTATGTCGATGTGTTGTGCTGAATGTGTTCTTTAGCAGCCTGTAGAAATTAAAATTACTAATTAAAATGCATAATTGTAATGTCTATAGTGTGTTCTATGTCTTATATATGTACCTGTTCTATATGTTATAGAACTAGTTTACATGTAAATGTCAATTGTCTGCTATATAGAGGCAATTTCATATTTTAAGGCGTTTACCAAACTGAGTAAAATACGTGTAACTAAAAGAGACCCTTTCCTTACGCATATTGGTAAACAGTCTGTGTTGTTTACATACGTAATGGTGTTTTCTGTTTGATTGAATATATGATATCTTCTGAAGCATAAACAATATTTCTTTATTAGATTCTAAACGTATCAAACCTGGTTGTATTTGAAGCATTAATACATGATCTTATTTATTCCGGTAGTATGGTGAGATTCTTGTGCAAGTGTGTGGGGCAAATACAAATGTTATTTTGTTATATCAACAAATAATTTTAATTCCATATGCTAATAATTATGGATAACGTTGGGATGAGAGAATAACATTTCGCTTGGTGTTTGCTGACTCAATCGATTATCTTATTTTTTTCTTGTAACTTCTTTACATATATGGGCCATACATATATCACTCGGTCAAAACTGGCTAAATATGCTGTTCTTTCGCTCGCTTTGCTAGGTTAGTTACTTCAAATATACACATTTACTTAAAAATACCCGTCCTAGTCCGTTACCAATTGTTAAGTACTCGGTAGTACGGGCGCCAATGTTCAGCGTAAACGCTAAAGTAGATACAGTAAAGTACACCTTTATTTGTGGATTTTATGAAGAGAGATGTATACAATTTTAACAATAAATAACGACTACTATTGTTACTATAATATAGCTAGCATCATAAATACATAGTAACATACATGTACATGCTCGTTCATTCGATTTATTACTAACAACCATTACAACCATTACAGAATATAAACATTTATTACAACTGTAAGAACAATTTTAAAGCATTGATAAATAAACCCTGGGTAAGTGTCATCCATATAATCCGCAGATAATTCAATACACAGGTAATTATGGTATGTCGATGCTAACAGTTAGTAAGATATCTTGCAGCTGCTTAAGTACAACTGATCCCATATCATTTTCCATTAATGTTGTTTTAGAGTCTGTTATACAACATATGGAAGAAGATTTTAGGGTGGCGCAGTCAAATAATAAGATACCATAGAATAAATGAAAAACAAATGACACCATTAAAGAGAAAAGTATGCAGTCAGTTTACGGTTATTCCTCAATTACTATCCAAAAGCATTAATTTCATTTGATCATATGTCTAATTAACATCTAAGTTGTCTCCAGTTGTGTGTAAAAGCATATTGATATCCTAACGAAAAGAGGCACAATGAAGTATCGTAATACTTTAAATACAATGGATTCTGTACGATGGAGTCCGTTTTAATTATGATACATGCCTTAAGTTTACGATTTTGAAGGTATTGCATATTCAAACAAAATGTAAATACTTAAAATGGTTCTATAAAGTATAGATCAAGCATAAACTAGTACATATGGCTTAGAACGCACTGTAGACACCAAAATGATGCAATTAAACAAGTAAATTTAATTCTGACAGTCAGCAAGCGAACACAATCAGAAGTAGACTAAAAATAATGCTTGAAGTGTGGCCAACCCAATAGTATGATATCAAAAAGTAACGCAATTAATTTTATTATAATGTACGAGCCTCATATCAATGTATACGAAACTCGCAATAAGTGGTCAAAAAGAAGATAATGGTAGCTAATGATAGAAACTCAATGGTGAAAATGACTGAAATCGAGCAACGAACTTAATAAAGTAATTATCAAAACAATGTAATGGTATTCGTAATAGGATTATTTAACGAATGATCAAACAATTCATTATTAACTTGATTGTAGTCAAACGGATTGTGGTCCGGCATCTCGCAAAATGAAATGCATCTGTTGAGAACAAATGTAGAACGTAGATGCATTTCGGGAACGTATTACAAATATAACAAAAATTGTCCTTTCTTTCCCTTATGCACTTATTTTAATTCACATGTTAAGTCAATGTAAATTGTCATTTTTTATTTAAATAAACACATGTAACAGTCTACGTAGTAACTATTTAAATTAAAGTTGTAAGCATACAGTTCTTACAGACCAAATCGCATATAATATTTGCTTCATCAGATATTATGTATTCAGACAATAGGGATTTAATCCCCACAACATGCGGGAGGTATCCTATTGCGTTATAATATACGGCCAATGCAATTATTGCATTTATGACATGAAATACATAAACAAACCTGTGGAACTGCCAAAATATCTCTATGCAGGACATTCGCCATGAGTATGCATAAGCTGATAAAGACAGAAATCGAATCGATAGTATGCATAAAAAGTCTAAAATTAAAAAACATGATGGAGAGAAATAAGATAAAATCAGACAATCGATTAATCAGTAATCAGCATACATAATGCGCAATATTATTCTGTCAGCTATACGTAATCTAAAACAATTAGCATATGAAATTACAATTATTTGTGAAGTTCAAAAAAGAAATTAACATTAATATTTTCCTAAGATGCATGCGCAAGCATTTCAACAAACTATCGAAAGAAATAGACAAATGTAACTTAATGCTTGAAATACAACCAGATTTGACACGCTTATAATTAAATAAAAAAAATAACTTTTTATGCTTCAGAAGATGTCATATATTTGATCAAATGGAAAACGCCATTACGCATGTAAACAACACTGATTGTTTACAAATATGCGCACGTTTAGTTACAAATATATCACTCATATGGGTAAACCGCCTTGAAATATTCAATTGCCCATAAAAACAGGCAAGTAAGAACAAAAAATGTTATATAATATATAACAATTATAGATATACGACTCAGAAAGCACTTTAGACGCTGAAAGTATGCATTTTAATTTGTAATTTTAATTTCTACAAGCTGCAAACGAACAGTCAGCACGACAAATCGCCATAATGCTTATAACATGGAACATTCAACAATACAGTATCAACTAGATGTGTCACAGACACGGATGCCCCCACGACATGTGTTTGGAAACAGACAAAGGACTTATTTTTGACTGAACAATTTTTTTTTCAAATATATTCGATAGTAGAACAAATGACAAAGAGCCGTAATTCTGCCAAAATTGATCGCAGCCAAAATTGCTTCCTTTACGATCACCTAAACATTAATGTCCTTCAGCTGTGACAGTTTGAAAGCCATCCGCCAAGCATTTCAAGAGGAGATGAGTCCACAAAATATTGGGAAGTATATATGCCATAATGGAAAAGTGGCAAAGGGCCATAATTCTGCCAAAATTGGTCGCTACCGAATTTCCCTCATTAATGATTACCTACACATTAAAGCCCTTTAGCTGTGAAGGATTGAGCAAAATCGTTTAAGCTGTCAAGTAGAAGTTGAGTCGTCAGTCTAACACTAACCCTAAAGTAGAAAAGTAGCCAAGGGCCATAAGTCTGCCAAAATTGGTCGCAATCGAAATTCATTCCTTTCAGATCACCTACACATGACGATTCTTTAGCTTTGAAAGTTTGAGCAAAATCAGCGCAGCACTTAAAAAAGAGTTTAGTCCACAAAATTTAAAGAAGTACTATAGTGATAAAATGATAAATACCCATAAACCTGCCAAAATTCGACGCAGCCTCAATGTCTTCTTTTACGATCACCTACACATTAAATTTCGTCAGCTGTGAACGTGTGAGTTAAATTCGCCCAGCGGTTGAAGAGAAATTGATAATTATATATTCGTGTTGGAAAATATGACAAAGGACCACAATTCTACCTAAATTGGTCACAACAAAAATTCCATCCCTCACGATCACCCACACATTAAGGGTCTTCATCTGTGAAAGTTTTACCGAAATCCGCCCAGCAGTAAAAGAGGACTTGAATCCATACAATTCCAAAACGTGCATACGTACGTACGTACGGTCCGACGGACCGCCAAGAGCAATGCCTAATGCCTCCCATTTTGTGGGGGTATACAACGGGAGGTAGAAGCAACAAACGAACACAGTAGGCACTACATTTCGACATAATGCTGGAAATGTGACACTACCAACAATGCAGTATCAAAAGGTGAGGTAGAAGCTAAAGATAGCTGTGACAGAAATCGAAAAACGCACTTAAGAAGGTGAGCTATAAAGACACCATAACGGTATCTTATTCCGGAGAATTTATGGTTAATTACTATCAATTAAACTGTATAATTTGACAAATGATGCCTAGTCTTGCAACTCGCCATAATAATGAAAGTAAGACAATGAGAGCACCCGAATGCTGGAAATGAAGCCAAATAAATGTGTTTGGGGAGAACAAATATAGAACGCTAAATAATGGATTGTTTTGTTAAAATAATTTTGCTATGATCATTAATATATTTTAACACGTATGATTGTAAATTTGATTATTACTAACACTCTTACTTTATTTGATTTTCCCCCAATTCTCGTTTGTTGAACACTAGTGTATTGGCACCATGCTGTGGCCAAAGTTTGGTAACGCGAATCATATGAGATAAATGGATAATCACTTAAAGACGTTCGCAACAAAAAGAAAATGATTGGGTTAATTTCTCGTTTTGCTTCATTATTTCTTTATTGTGTATAGGTTACAATATACTTATTTCAATCAATAAATATAAATATGTGTAAAAAATTAAGTTCCTGTCAATCGTTAAACGTTCATAAAGCCTTATAATTATCAAAACCACATGTAAACAATGTATTGCCAAACATATTAGTTAAAAAAGATCCATTAAATATCTTCATTCTATTTTGACAATTGATACGTTGTTTACGTAAACACGAAAGATGAATAAGGCTACACAGGTACCCTATTTAAAGTCCAATATTTCCCGGACAAGTTCGGTGACCCATTCTTTTTATTAACGTTTTGATGTAAGTATACGTTGGTGCATGTATGTGCGAAAATATAAGAAATTCTGTCGTTTGGAACAAAGTATATTGATGCATAATAAATTACGTTTTAAAGGTATTATTAGTACCCATTTGACCTATGTAAATGTCCAGCCAAATTCATTATTTAAACAGTAAATATAGGTAAAGATTTTTTTATTATCAAAATACACTTGTATATTGCCGAATAAGACATGTGAAGACATATCAGTTGAAAGAACCATAACCTTGTTTGAAAAAAAGCTCTCCTACATGTACATTGATAAAAAAATCCAGACTGAAAAAGTTGCTTCGACAGGTACCGTATTCAAAACCCAATATTTCCGGACAAAGGCCGGTGACACCTATTTTTTAACACTGTTTTAGTTACAGTATACAATGACACATGTATATGGAAATTTAAACAAAATCTGTCGTTTGGAACAAAAGATATTCGAATATTTGATAATTAATTGATGTTTTCAAAGGCATATTAAATGCATAATTAACCTCATAAAGTGTACATTACAGGTCATTTTTAAATGGTAACTACAGATAAAGCGCGTTTTATCATTAAAGTGCACTTGTATATTGCCAAACGAAAGATTGAAACAAAGATGCATTTAAAAATCTCTGTCCTTGTTTGAATATGAACGCTTTATATAAATGAACATTGCAAGTCACATAAACTGAAAAAAGGGCTTTGACAGGTAGCGTATGTAAACCCCAATATTTCGGGAACATGGCCGGTGACCCCTATTTTTTAAGACTGTTTTAGTTTTAGGATGCATTGACACATGTGTATGCACATTTTTTTTGCTGCATTTATCGCATTGTATATTGCACTCTTCTTAAATGCATTAAAAAACACACTTGCATATTGTTTAAATCTTTGTTAACCTGTGGTGGACTAAAATATTTAATAAAGTTAACGGTCATCAATTTTAGGAGTAAATAATGACTAAATGTAACATTGTTAGTTTAATATTGCTAGCATCATAAATACATAGCAACACACATGTTCAGTAAGTTATTCTATTATTAATAACAACCATTACTACCGTTAGAGTGAATATATAGCTATTACAACTATAAGAACAATGATAATACTTCACAGATGAATATGACATGTAATAACTAATTAGTCCGATATCCTGCAACTGTTTTAGAACAACTGATCCGGTCTGACTTTCCATTAATGTTGTTTCAGGGTCTGATATAAAAAATATGGAAAAAAGTTTAAGTCTGATGCAGTTAAATAATAAGATACCATAGAATAAATAAAATTAAGCATTAAAGTATAACATTATGCCGTCAGATTTCGGTTATTTACATGTATTATCAAACTAAATTAAGTGCATGTTTAATATGAATACTTAACATTTAATTTGTCCCTAGATGTGGGTTAAAGCATCCTGTTATGCCTTCAACATGAGGCACGCGAAAGTAACGCAATACTTGAAATACAAAACGATGAAATCCGTTTTAATATAATAAATGCATACATATTACGCTATCGAAGACATCATAATATATTGAAACAAAACGTAAACGCCCTTTCGCATGAAAGCTACACTGACTTTTTAGAAGAGCACTCTTATACTTACTCAGATACATATTATTTCACTCATTTAAGAAAACCGCATTGAAACATGCAATTACATCTATCAAATAGGCAATTGTGGCTCAATTATAGATCATGCATATACTACAATATAGAGCATAGAACACACTTTAGAACAAACCAAATGCATATACGTATTGTTTTCCAAAAATAAACGTGCCCTATACTTTACTACAATATTAAAAAGCAAATAATTTAAAACTACCTATATGATGGTTACTTTTGAGAAGTAATATTGCTAGCATTATAAATACATTGCAATATACATGTATGCTTGCTAATTACATTTTACTAACAACCTTTCTTTATTCGACCTCCCCTAATTCTGATGTATTGAACGCGAGAGTATTTGCACCAAGCTGCTGTAACAGTTTGCTGCCTCGTATCATTTGAAATAATTGGATTATCACTCAAATCTTACTGACTGCATTTATCGTTCCCAATGCACCCATATTACCCAGCCTTACTTTGACCTTAACCTTGACCTAATTTCACTTAGAATAATTCAAATGGGCTGTTTCTTGGTTAACTAGATTTTACCGTTTCGTCTAGCACCAACACCGCTTGCTACAACACTTTGATACTTACACAGTTGTTGCTTATGTCCATCCCCAATCCACTCATATTACCCAACTTTACTTTGACCTTGACCTTGAACTAATTTGGACTTATACTGATTCAAAAGTGCCATTTCTTGGTTAACTAGATTTTACCGTTTCGTCTAGCACCAACACCGCTTACTACAACACTTGGATATTTACACAGGTTTTACGTATGACCGTTCCCAATCCACCCATATCACCCAACCTTGCTTTGACCTTGACCTTGATCTAATTTGGACTAAGAAATTGGCTACCCAACACCAACCGGGCGCATGTGTGTTTATCAAACGCAAAATCTTGTTCATCCAATCTTCACCAATCTTGCACAGTTTGTCTATTACCATGAGATTACAGTTGAAGTCGAATATAAGCAAGATCGGACCAGAAACACCAGAGTTATTGCCCTTTGTTGGGTAGAAATTGGCTACCCAACACCAACCGGGCGCATGTGTGTTTATCAAACGCAAAATCTTGTTCATCCAATCTTCACCAATCTTGTACAATTTGTCTATGACCGTAAGATTAAAGGTGAAGTCGAATATAGTGATTCAATGTTGACCAAACTTGCACATTTGCGCATGACCATAAAAATTGATAAATGCAATTTGATTTCCAATAGTTGCAAGACTTGCATGCAGTTATTTGGACATGCAACATTGATGTCTTAAGAGCCTGCATTAACATCATTTATCATAATTGGACAGAAAATTATGAAAGAAAAAGCAAAACTTGACCTTATAGCACAGCCATCGCAATTATCGCATTGCAACTAGTTCTCCAAAACTGTTTGCAAAAAAGACATCAAAATCTACTGTCTCTGCATTTTCCATGACTTAATGAAAAAGTGTCAGGTAAGAATATCGAAGATAATGATTTGAGAACCATTGTCAAAGAAATTGCACATCTACTACCCAACTCGTACTTCAGTTAGCTCATTGCACTAACCGATGTTTTAAATCAAAATTGATACTATCCCCCTCTTCGTATTGTTCAGATAACTTAATTTTCAAACCTGTCATAACAGTATGGTCTTTATCTGTACCAGTTCTCAGGTGAGCGCTTTGCGCCATCACGGCCCTCTAGTTTCGAAAGCTGAGTATATTAAAATAGTTCATAGAAAATTTGTTAAAAGAAAACTAGGGATTAAACTGATTTCTTCTAATTCAGTAGTCTATGGTGAGCTTGGACGCTTCCCTTTATACGTATATAACTCGTTATGTAAGAATTTAAAAATATTGTATAAAGCTATGCACTGTTAAACAAAACAAATTGCATGTTGTTATAACGAATTAAAAAAGAAACTTTTGTTAAGTTTGAATGCATATAACTTTTTAGCATTTAAATAGATTTGACTGAACACTTCTGTTTGTTGCATAAGTTTGACTTATGAATCTACTAAAATTAATTGGTCCATTTTGCAAAGTAAAACGATTTTACAATAACCACTTGTGTTTATGTGTGTTCAATATATATGCGATATGATGCAGAAAATATTATGATTGGTTATCAAGGGTGCTAGCCTGGCTTCATAATACTGGCCTTTATGATGTATGGATATATCCAGAATCAGTTAATATTAATGTATTCATACCCATTTTTAAAACCAGACTAATTGACATGTACATAGTTTTAAGAAACATGATGTAAATGTAAAGAGTTCACTGACATTATATAAAGAGTTTAACACGATTTGAATTAGCAGATTATTTAGACAAAGTTTAAATCTGTAAGTTAATTATTTTTTTATCAAAACTAAGACTCTCATCGCATATGTTAAAAATGTATTCTGGCAGACAAGCAAATATTTTAAAAATGTCATGCAACACTAATGATAGACGACGACGAGACTTGTTGCTTTAAATAGGCACAATTTATTTGATGACCTGAAACAAATATTGTGTAATGTTCTCTTTCGCATTGCCATGCATAGGCTAATTTATGATAATTTTGTATATGTAACGATGAACTGTAATTGTACATGTTATATCAATAAACGTTCTGTTTTGTTCTGTTCAACACCCGGCTTTTCTAACGATGATGTCACAATGGCGTTTTAAGACTGTTCGGCCAATCTTACTAAACTCAAATCCTAACATTGTTAGGATCTGAAGACATCGTATAACAGGTCACGTTCACATGACCTTCCGAACAATAAAACATCAGTCCTGCTGCGTCCAATGAACTTGCCTTTCGCACAGCAATGTTTGGCCACAGTTTTTGAAAAGTGATGCATTTCCAGCTGATTCTCGAGAAAAAATCATTAACAGTTAATTTTCACGGGGAAAATAATGGATATAGTTGTACCTAAGGCGACTAAACATCCAAAGTTCACGTTAATTTCGTGCATAGTATTTGTGGTTTATATATGAAGTTATACCGCATTATTTTGAAGGCAACAGTTTGATTGGCTCATAAAAAGGTCATCTGAACGTGATCCCTAATGCGAAGTCATCAGATCCAGTCAGCTGATAATATAGTAGCGTCAGACTGGAGATGATTTTAATTAGATTGACTGTTTGGCATAACCAAACATTTAAAATGTTACGTATGTTCAATTTTACTCGATTCAAAGCATTATTTCATACCTATTGTTTTGATTATATTATCAGTAAGACACGCACAAACAAAGTGGTAACGAATTGATCGACATGGTTACGAAATAACCCACAATGAATGTTTACAAAATGGCTGTGTTAACGAAATAACCGAAAACCGCTGAAGACTACTCCTTTTCCTTTCAGGCTACCAGTTAGTAAATCAAAACCTGAAAGGGCCCTTTTATTTAAGATAATGTATGGCATGTGTAATATAATGTGTATCTCATGTTATTTATTACAATTACAGTTTCTAAAAAAAAAACATGTCAAATAATGACACCCCTATTTTTCGCTATTCACAATCTCCATGTTAAAGTGATTAAGATAATGCAGATACCGAAGTTTATTTGACAACCAGTTACTGCAATGTATCAGTTTTAAACTGTAGTATGGAAAATCGAGAACATGCGTAATTTTGACTCAATAGGCTTCAAATCACTAACAATCATAGTCTGGTACCCGGCCGTACGTTTCAAAACACTAGTCCGTCTTCCGTGTGCCGTCAACAATTTGCTTGTTCTCACGATAGAGACTTCACTTTTTATCCAATCTTTGCCAATATTGCACAGTTGTGTATGACCATACAATCTTGGACGGGATTGTTATTGAGCCTAATCACACCAGTAACACTAGAGTTATTGCCCCTTTTTCATGCCAAAAAGTGCAAAAATGTCTTTTTCCAACATATAGACTTTATTTGCCATTCAATCTTAACCAAACTTTCACAGTTTGTGAATGACCATCAGATCTCAGCAGACGCCAAATAAATCGGCCAGATCGTGTTTCAAACACCGGAGATATTGCCCAGTTTTCATCAATCTTGCACAGTTTGTCTGTGGACATAAGATTACAAGTCAAATTGAATTTAAGCAAGATAGAGCCAGACACACCGGAGGTATTGCCCTTTGTTTTTGGAAAATTATACAAAAATGGACATTATTCAGGATAGAGGCTTCATTTTTCGTCCAAGTTTTACCAAGATCGGACGAGAAACACCAGAGTTATTGCCCTTTGTTTGTGAAAAAATGAGCAAAAATGGACATTATTCGGGATAGAGACTTTATTGTTCATCCAGTTGTCATTGATCTTGAACAGTTTGCTATGGCCATAAGATTACAGGTTAAGTTAAATATAAGCAACATAGAGCCAGAAACACCAGAGTTACTGCCATTTGTTTAATCCCTTCTGTGAATTTAAATCACTGATCACGACATTGAAACATGAGCCGTGTCGTGGGAAAACCGGGCTTAATGCATGTGCGTACAGTGTCATCCCAGAAAACCTGTGCAGCCTGAAAGGGCTAATCCGGGACGGCACTTTCCGCTTTTATGGTATTTTCTGTTTCACTGGATTTATTTTACCCTTTTAGTGAAAAAAATATAGAAAAATGAGCATTATTCAGAATAGAGACTTCATTTTTCATCCAATCTTCACCAATCTTGCACAGTTTGTCTATTACCTTTAGATTACAGTTGAATACGAATATAAGCAAGATGGGGTCATAAACACCGGAGTAATTGCCTTTTGTGAAAACAAATATGCAAAAATGGTCATTATTCAGATTTTTTCATCCAATCTTCACCAATCTTGCAGGGTTTGTCTATGACCATAATATTAAAGGTGACGTCCAATATAAGCAAAATCGGGCCAGAAACACCAGTTTATTGCCCTTTGTTTGTGAAAAAATATACAAAAATGGACATTATTCAGGATAGAGACTCTTTTTTTTATCCAATCTTCACCAATCATAGACAGTTTGTCTATGAACGCACCGGTGAAGTCGAATATAAGCATGCTTTTCTCATGTTCAATCGCCAATTGAAAGCAAAATTACCAAAACCGCCAGTTCAAAATGATGACTGCGAGATTCGTGATAAGGATAGTCGTGCTAAGACAAGAAACAAACTATATGCAGACAAAAGGCGACGTGCACAGCCAAGTAAACTTTATGTTGGAGATCGAGTTTTGCTAAAACGAGAACATAAAAACAAATTCGAAACTACGTTAGATCCGGTACCTGGAATTGTAATAGCAAGGAAAGGTTCAATGTTGACAGTTTTACACAAGGGAAAACACGTATACCGTGACGTATCGAAGTTGAAAATGGTGTTCAACCCGCAGACTCAGGTTCAGAAAAAAGACATACAAGTCAACCAGATAAACAACAACGTCCGACAGATAAACAACAACAACCAAACCAACGTCCGCATAGAATGAGACGTCCGCCTAAGCGTTTATATGATGAGTGACAGATAATTATATTGTGTATTTAAGTGAAAAATAATACATCATGTGTGTTTTAGTGAAGAGCCATAATAATGCTCTTATACAATCAGTAAACACAGTGGATATACGTTGTGTATGATTATTGACAATTTGTGCTTATATACTAATATTTCTACTTCGAGAAATATTTATATCTATATTTTGGGAAGAATTCGTGAAATATAATACTCATGTCAACAGTGTTTCTCACTCTAGAACCAATACAGCGATATTTTGATAACAATTCTCATATTCAGATGGTTGGTTGAAATACTTGTTTTGTTAATCACATACTATCAATTATAGTTGACAATGATCACTCAGCAATGTGAAAAAGTTCTTCTCAAGTGACTATGTGATGTTTACCAGACCCGAGAAGCTAGAACTTGGTGATAACAGGACATTATATTTGCGAAAGAGAATAAATTAATGGGAAGATTAACCTAGTGTCCGAATGATAGACTTGTAGCAGAAAATCTTTCTTATGTTGAAATCTTGCTTATGTTGTTCAAACTATGATCAATTAAGTATTAACACAGAATATTTTTCTATTGTTAATTAATGAGTTCTAATCTAAAGGTAAAGGAGGTTGTAGTAACCAAGTACACCTCTGTAGTACAATATTACCTCTGTATGCGTGGCGTGGTTTATAACTGAATGTATCTTGGTATTAGAGAGAGTGTTGTATGTGACGCTGAATGCTACGGAAAGTAAATAAAGAGTATCACCATACTTCGGATCTGTGTTGTTCATACATCCGTCTGTTAACAATAATAAATACAATCACACAAAACAGTATTATTACAATTGCCTGTATACATATTCACTAAGACTAAAATGCATGTGGCGTTTACTGATTCGCGGAAGCTATGCTTACAACCTACTTTCCACAAAAATAGCCAGGGGTATTTATCAACAAAAGCAGCTTAAGGTTTAGTATCTCCGATTCTGATGCGTCCGCCATAGTCTATTTATAGAAAGATATAACCTCTATTTATAAATTCAATAACAACTTCAGGAGTAAAGCTAGTTGAGGGAAAAATGTAATTCTAAATAATTCCAAATTACACAACCGTAATTCATATTAACATGCACGGCTAGATGATAAAAATTAATTCCCTATTCGGTATTAATGTTCTTGTCTATGACCAAGTTTTCTGGATGCTTGTTGCAAGTATTTTAGCACACTTGACATCGGCTGCTAGCCTGCAACACTGCAAGATATTTATTATTGAATGAGTCACTTCTGTTGAACCGGTAATTGGAACAGGTCGCTTACTCTATTTGCAGTGTGCTAAACAGGCTTCTCGCTCTGTTTCGTAATTGAGCAGAATTGAATGCACGATTTTAGCTTGTATACGCTTTCAAAAATAATAATTTCTAGACGAAAACTAATCTTCATGCAAATAATGCAAGACTGTTAATTTGATTCAGGGGCTTCATGCAAGTGTTTGTAAAAATACAATGTAGTAGATTCTCAGTAGCGCGTTAGTTGAAATCAGAATTACACACTGATTAAAGTTGTCGAATGGAATATTATACAGTTGATTGAAAGTGTTCATCGATATTCAGACATGGAATAACGATGTAAATGTAAACAAAATAGATAGTGATGACGAAAACCAGTTTTCACAAGACTCCAGAATTGTGTGTAGGTTTTGCAACTTGCAGGCCTTATTTATGTACGGGTAACGTTATAAACAGTTAATTAAACCATGTTTCGTTGCATTATTAATTAACTTTACAATATTAAATGAGAATCTGGTCACTTTGTTCGCTTGATACAATGTAAACCTCGCCAATAAATTTCAAAACTCGGCCAATGCCAATATGGAAAAACGCGGCTAATACGAGATTTGGCAAATCAGGATTCAGGATTAGCTCGGCCTTATACGAGATCATATTTTGGCATTGTTTGCGCCATTTTTGTGCTATCATTTTATGCATTATTTTAAAAACGCGAACTGGTTATATTTTTAGCAAATACTTTGTATGTACTGTTTGGTCGTTATATTTAACAATAGGCAGTTACAAGAATAGAAACATTGTTATTACTGCTGGCCTTGTAAAACTGAAAGATGCTGTATTCTATTTCTATCTGTATCGAAATACTATTTTTAATACTTGTACTATTAAAACTGAACGATGCTGCATGATATAATGTTAATTAATAAACTTGTCATGAATTAGTTGAATTCATATTGACCTTGTAAATTGGGCTGAAGACAGCCGTTTTGGCCTGAGGCCGTATGTTGGTCAAATATTGGGACGGTCAGGTGGCACGAATGTCTATAGCTGACTGGATGATATACATTTGTATATAATAAGAAGCCATATTATCAAGTTTAAAGGTGGGCTATTGAACTTTATTCAAACAAATGTTTCCTTTTTAGCAACAGTGCACTCATAATTAACATGTTTCGCCAACAGTCTTTCTATGCTGTCGGCGTTTTGATTATTTACATCATTTCTACTGGAAATATTTGGCACTTCTTGATTAACAGTTGAAAGTTGAAACAAGTGCAGGCGTATGGGTGATTCAAACGACAACGTTGGTGTGAAGTAGTCTCATTTTATTCTGAACAAGTATTAGATCACGCACCGTCTTCTAATATTTGAAATGGCATCTGTTTGCATCCACATAGTTCTGATATTGTCATATTAAGAAAAACAACTATATCTATTGAGTTAAATGCTACTTTTACTAACATTGCTTTTGTAGACAACATTACAGTGCATTCAGGTACATACTACTTAATTTCTTATAATTCATAAAATGCAACAAATAGTAGTAATACACGCGAAAAAGAAAATGAATAAGTAATTCTATAAAATATTATATCTTAAAGGGACCTATTTACAGAATCACAAAATTACAATTGTCCGATCCCCCAAATAAGAATATACGTAATATTTTTAGTTCAGATACGTCCAATTGTCAAGTTAAGACGTTTAATGGTCCAAATAAGAATATACGTAATATTTTTAGTTCAGATACGTCCAATTGTCAAGTTAAGACGTTTAATGGTCCAAATAAGAATATACGTAATATTTTTTGTTCAGATACGTCCAATTGTCAAGTTAAGACTTTTAATGGTATATTTCAATAATAGAAAAATCCGTGCCCAAGTCCCTTTAAGAATGTTAACACCAAAATTCGTACTTATTAGTAGTATTGTCTGACAATATGTTGGCCTGCCACTCATTCATTTTATAAAAATAGCGCTCGCTTCGAACGCATTTTGGTCATATATAATTTATATTGTATGAAAACACAGCAAATATACAAATGTATTGCAGAAGTGTTAACAGTAGCAATCTTATCAGATGGAAGTATCAATCTTATATAACAGTAATGCTTTATTTGCAACAGCATATAAACTGTTGTAATTTTACAAGGATTTTGTGGATTATCTTCACAACATTAACAAGTTGCCGGGTTACGGTACTCCCATGCTCAAATGACACATTTACCAAACTGCTCTTCGGTATGAAATCTATATTAGTAAACGTGTATATACATGTTGATAACCAATACAAACCGAGTTATTTGCTATAAATAAAAAAGACTCTCAATAATGTTAAAAGACACATCTATGCATAAAGAAATCTAGTCCAGGCGCAAATCGTGAGGTCACACAAACTGTTTATCTGATGTCACTAACGAGCTAAATATTGTTAATAGCGATTATATACATCCAGGCGTGCAAAGTGCACTAATCAGAGGTAGATATTGTACGTAATTGTGTTGAATACATACACATAGAGACTGCTCCTTATTAAAATACAACTTTAATTAATCCTATACCATATATATACAAACGTTCTCGGTTTCCGTTTTATTAAGACTAAATTTACCATTTTCGGCATACTTTTAAGAACGTAATTACACTTATAAAAAGTAAAAGCTTCTGAAGGACCTGTGTAAATAGAGGAAATTGGACGGTGGTAGATGCCACATAAAGCTAAACTAGTTAGAGACACGGTGTCTACGTAGTGGATAATTACTTAAGAAAGCTTTCTGCAAAATTTCTTTGCTATTGGTCTAGTTTACTAGTAGTTTCCGAAATTTTCGATTTAATATGTCTATATAAGGAAAACTGCCACTCTCCCTGACGACATGGTCTGTTAACGAATATATGTTATATGAATTTGGTAGTCATTGAAAGAAAAGTTATTTGAAATATTTTTGAAATTTGTCAATTACGTTCAGAGAAAAAGACTTTCAAAGATTTCGAACCAAGAATGCCGAGAAAAAATAAACAATTCACAAATTGAAATATAACAATGTAAAAACGACATTTTACAAGCAGAAGTACGATTCTTTGAAAACCTATACAAAACAGCTATATCTGGACAAATAGATGATTTTTTTTTTCAAAACCGCAATCGTAATTACGATAGCAAAGCTACTATGTGAAGACAACTTAAACGAATACCATTGCGTCATAATGATCGCATTTTCAGACATAAATAATAGCATAAGAAGTTTATAATCTGGATTATTTTAAAACCACACTTTATTAATTCAAAAAATTATTCTTATTATTTTGAGAAAGGTGTATTATCAGACTTACAAAATCAAAGAATAATTACACTATTGCCAAACCAAGGAAAAAAACAATATTAATTCGACGATAAGTTTGTTAAACACAGATTACACTATCGCAACAAAAGCAATGGCAATCCGATTAAGAAAGTTTCACAAATGATATACTTTGATACAAATGGTTTTATGAACAACAGTTCAGTTCCGAGTTTATTGGCTAATCGGCACATTTGCCTTTGGCCATTTACAATACGTTAAATTAAATTATGGCCAAGACACATATAACATAAATAGAATTTTGCAATCGTATACAACAAATGTACAAGGTTATAATTGTAATGTGGGTATTAGTACTATATATATATATATATATATATATATATATATATATAGTGAGAAGAAGCAGCTTAATATGCAATTTATTTTTACTATTATTAGTTCGCCTAATTGCTTGTGGGCTTAAGACACGTATTATAGATGAAATTGTGCAAACGTACTCATTGCAATATATGTCAGTGATACATAAAAATGATACAAAGCAGAACATTTGCACTGTTATTAATAAATCTTTTTAACGTAAGATATAGAATATATTTATATACTACGACATTAATCACTTTATGCATGTGTAAACACATTATATCATATCTTTTATATCTGACTATCACATTTTCATTATTAGACTATGATTTTAATTACATATGTAGTTACATACAATGTAGTATATATAAGGTTTTGTTCCTCTTAGAATAGCGCCTATTAAAGAAAGCTATCAGGGAAAAACAACAGCAAATAGTACAGCCAATACATCATTAGAACAAAACGTTTGTGCTCCCTTCAAAATAGCGCTATTGGCGAAAACGAAACAATGGGTGCTATCAGAGAACAACAGCAAATGGTAGAAATATACGAGTTCATAATTAAAACTAAACAAAAATGTATAATAAACGTAAGGCAAGATATCGGTAATGCTTTGACAAATCTGTATATAGAGTTTTAAGATACTACATAATAAACAATGATATATTCACGAACATTGTTATAATAATTAGTCTCTTTTTCAGAATGCACAGTATAAATACTGATAAATTCAGATAATCATGTAACATATTCGACCATATCTTGGTATATACAAATTATTCCTAGTATATGTATATATTGTAAAGTGATATTTAAAATTGCATTATAAGGAAAAGCAGGTAAATGTCTAACATACTTTTGTATTAAATTCATTTCATTATATATAAACTTTGATACATTTATTATTTTACTTTCTCTCTTATCAGACATAATGTATTTGAATTTTGTGACATTAGGCCAATTAAATGGGCTATTATAATCATTTCAAAGATCTGAATAAGCAGTGTAACATAATAAAAAATGGTATTCAGATTCAACTACATTTTGTGTACATTGTTTGCATTTCCTGTAGTTTCAATTTCAACAGAATGTGATGGCAGCCTTCAACGAGTTAATTCCGTACAATGTTTTTCATTTTTTACACACAATAAATAATTTTCGAAATCAAAATCTTGTTTAAATTTACAATAATATTCCATCTTTAGTTGAAATGATAAGGTTTCATGCCAGGATTGAATATACTGATCTCTTAATCTCATGTGACAACAGATATATTCGGGAAAATTTACGATCAATATTTGATGTTATATCCTATTTGAACTCAACAAACAAACCAGGATTGTTGTTTTTTCGATTTTTGAAAAGATAATTGATAGTCTTGGTCACACTTTTATGTTAAATGCCTCGAGCGATTAAACTTTGGATCGAACTTTATTCAGTGGATATAAATGTTTTGCATAATCATAAATAGCTTAATTATAAACAACGGACATCAGATAGCTTCAATATAAAAAGAGATGTACGACAAGACTGCCCGTTATCATCTTCCATATTTGTCATAGGTTTGCAATTTCTCTCTAATAATATTGAATGTAATGGTGAAATAAAAGGTATTAAAGTATTAAACAATGATATCAAACACACATTTTTTGCAGACAATGCCATTTTTTCAGTCATTAATAAACACATTAGTGAGCTTTAAAAATATGTATGGCCTATGTCTAAATACCGCGAAATCAACATATTTAGAATTAGTTTATTAAATACAACAAGTACACACTTTTTTTTAATTAAACTAATTATTTTTTGCAGGAATGCCACTTTTTTAACAGTGGAAGTGAAAACTCATTAATTAACACATAAGTGAGTTTTAAAATATATCTGACCTTAATGTAAATAACTCAATATCAACTGTATTAAGAATTGGTTCCTGGTTGGATCAAGGTCAAGGTCACTGTTACTTAAAGTAGGAAAATGGTTACCGCTCAATAACTTGAAAATGAATTGAGATATTTTAATGAAACATCATACGTATCTATGTATGCATATGGGGTGGGTGGGGTCATGGTCACCGTAACTAAAAATAGAAATAGAAAAAAAAGTATTCCGCTCAATAACTTAAGAACATATTAAGATATTTTTATGAACCTTTATACATAGACACCTTATATCGAGACCTCGCATGGGATTGCATATGAAGTGGGTGGGGTCAAGGTCACGGTCACAGTGACTAAAAATGTAAAACAGTTTCCGCTCAATGACTATATAACGAAATCAAAGATTTTAATGAAGCTTTTTATGTATATACCTTATATCTAGACCTCGCCGTTTGCGATTGCATATAGGGTGGATGAGGTCAAGGTCATCATTACTTAAATTACTTAAATAGAAAAACGGTTTCTACTCAATAACTTGAATTAAAATATTTTAATGAAACTTCATATGTAGATACCTTTTATTGAGACCCCGCTTGAGTGGACGGGTCAAGGTCAAGGTCTCCATTACTAGAAATAACACTCCACAGCTCAAGAACGACTTAAGGTATTGTTACGTTACTTCAAATGTACATACCTTATATTGAAACTTCACTTGGGATTGCATATAGGATAGGTGGAGGTCAAGATTACTGTTACTTAAAATGAAAAAACCGGTATCGGCTCAATAACGAAAGAACGAATTGAACTATTGTAATAAAACTTCATGTATAGATACATTATAGCAAGACCTTGCATGGGATTGCATTTTGTTTGTGTGGGTTCAAGATCAAGAGACGCTGTTTGGTATTATTTAGGGGTCAAAGTCACCATTACTTAAGTTAAAATAGATCAAATGCTTTCTGCTAAATAACCCAATAGTTGATTGAGCTTTTGCTATACCGATACAACTTTTGCAATTACATTAACATACTTAAGGTCAAGTTAAATGTCCTAATTAATAAATTAAAAAAGCAATTTCTTAACTGAAGTTATACTTAAGAGCAATTCCTAACCATAGCTGTACGACCTTCACCTTGCACCCAAAATTTTATTTTATTATTTTTCTGACTTTTAGGCATTTGGTTCGAAAATTGGTTTTCGTGGAATTTCTACGTTTTTACTACAATTATAAAATAAATTATTTTACTGTTTGTTTTAAAAACGAGACCTATGTGTTAAGCATTCTTTTAGTAAATACTTCTTAAATATCATTTATTTTTAAAAATATCATACCGTATTAGCCGTCGATACGCCCCTTTAATGGGGGGGGGGGGCAACCACTGTGATAAAATCATTTGCAGTACCAAACTTTATTTATCCATTTTCAGTGCTTCTAAACCCATTTATAACAATATTAAATGATATAACAAAATCATTGTCAACGCCATCTGTGATTTTAAACCTTACCAAATAAAAATAAAAGTACTGTATGTAGACAACGCAAATGGAGGTTTAAACCTTAAAAATATAGTCAAAGGAAAATGGAAACTATTATAGAAGTTTAAAATGCAAAGTTATGAAAACAATCTCATTCTTCCCAGTGAACTCAATGAAAGATTTAATAAACGAAATAAATATACAAAGGATATGTATTCCTTTGCGATGGTATTGTTAAAATCAAGAGTATAATATTAAAACAAAATAACCACAGTTATAAAAAAGATATAATTTTGATAAAGAAATTGATAACTGCGAAATGTTAAACTTTATTTTTCAAAAGGTTGTACGGTCATTAAAAGGAATTAAATTTGTATACCATGTTTATGATCTTAGAAATAAGAAAATGTACTATTTAATAGGCTTCAATACCGATATGACATCAATAACAGAGATATACTGAAATTTAACACATTAATTACCTCTATTCTACATCAATACATACTTGAAGAAAACATAGAAAAATTAAAGATACATTTTCCGATAGAAACACTTTCAAATACACTTACAAAAACATACAAAAAAAAAAATGCATTAATATATTATATTCAGCTGCAAAACGAGAATTACAACAACATTGAAAATAAATCATTTACACATCGTTGCGTAGTTTTCAATTCAGATTTATTCCAACAAATACATATTTAATTAAGTGTAATTTACATAATAACACTATTGGTGACTTCTGTCAGTCTCGTATTGAAACTGTTGACCATTTGTTTTGGGAATGTTCATGTGGTCAAGCAACATTGAATATTATAATATTAGAAGCATTTATTGTAAATAAAACTAGTTCAATATATATACAAACAAACGGCATTTTTGGTTGCACTGGAGAGAAACCTTTTGTTGATGTTTTCAATTTCACCATAAATCGTTTATATGCAAAATGAGATACTCAAAGAGCAAACCCACCGTTCGAAGCTGCGTTCAGTATCTAAACAACAGATTCAAAATTAAAGCTAAGGTAGCCCATATGAAGAAAAAGTACGAAATCACTGTAGAAATTGGGACCGCTTCGGATAGAAACTACTATTTTCATATATGCTGATATGTTAAAAAAATGTTTTTCTCATAAACAACAATCCAACTTTTTCTAGTTGTCAGTTACAATATCAATATTACATTCAAAATTAGTAAAACCAAACATTTTAATTATATTTAAAAGATATATAATTTTTATTATTATATAATTTTCATGACATCTTTATGCACACTTTATTAAAATTCATACAGTAATGCATGTACTTGTGTGTATTTGATATTTTGCTACTTGTATTTTGTTCACATTTTGTTGTATATTAATTTCGTATGAATATTTGGCATTATATGCATTACATAAATATTACTATGGAAATATGTATTATAGAAACAAATAAATTAATAAAAAATTAAAAAAAATAAACAAAAATAACACTCTTCAAAAATATAAATATCTTCCAATAGCAAATGATTAAGCGAATTTACCTTAGAATGTATTTATACTGAAGATGTCATTATTGTGGAGTATTTAACTTGCCGTTAAATCAACCGAATAAGAGGATAGTATTTATCAAACAGTAATCATATTGTTGATGCAACATAAACATTAGTCATACACAAATATCGATGACTGGAATATGTCATTAGTCATACAAAAATATGACTGAACATACTATGGAAACCGCAAAAAATATATTTGAATATACATTAACATGCGAATATTAATTGGTATACATATACATTCCAAGTTCATTGGCATTGAGCCAAACAACATTTGGCCATTAATTTGGCGAATGGGAGAGTAAGCCCATATATGTATACATATTTCACAAAAAAACACACAGGTATTCATCATATATACAAATTGCATGCTAGGTATATCAATATTATAAAAGTACAACCATCCATTATAGTATTATGAAGCAGTAAGAGCTACTTTCCTGCACCTGGTCCATAACATCAATATAGATACATTGTTGATTGCTGAACTTTTTTGACAACATACTATTTTTAAGTTCATAAGGTTTAAACAATTAATTGAAATACAATGTTTCCCTCAAACTCTCTGGATGATTGACACAAACAAATGAAGTGATATTGTGGTTCAACAGTGCTCATGTTACATAATTTGCATATAATATTATCAGTACTATTAAATCTACCTCTTTCTAGTTTTAAATTATGCGAATGTAGACTAAAATTGGTATCGCCATTTTCTATATTGCACATTTAACATTATTCGTTATTCATTATAATAACTTTACAACTTTGCATTCTGCACATTTTCATTATAAATACTATAAGTAGTTAAATAGGATTGTTCATAATTTTAAGTCAGTTGTTCGTGCTCTTTTTTGCAAATACGACTGATAGAGTAAATATTTTTAGTTCACAATGTACAGTTTAATTATATTTTATAACAACGTTCATCGCAAAATGTACACTGTAGTTTGTCTATTTCAGTAGCTATATACATGTATATATAACACTTAAAAAACAATTCAACAACATGGTTACAACATGATAATCAAATATAGACAATTTAGTTCATGTAATACATACAATTAAAATACTAAACTCTTTTAAAGCAGAGTTTTTATATATTTTCCAGTATACATGTATTTCAATTTAATGCATACATAGAAAATAAAGCTTTAATGAGCGTAAAAAATAACCTAGATATTATACTATGAAATACTTAGTTTATTTTAGATGGTGTTCTGGAGTGTAAAACTTGCTGAGTAAGCTTACAAGTCAGTAATAACACGTGTCAACAAGAGCTGTCAGAGGACAGAACGCTCCACTCTTTGGAGTATTTCAGTTGGTACATATGTTTGAAAGTGGAAGGGGCATACATTTGTGGACATACAAAACTGAGTTATGGCAATTATGTCATCAAAATTTACCAAGTTTCAAGTAAAAATCTTGTGTAGTTTATTAATTTGAAGACTTTGGAACAAGTGGGCATACCTCTATCAAAATGCAAAACAGAGTTATAGGGAATGTTGCACCTGATAAGGTGTTGATGACACAGATATAGTCCATGTTGCAAGTGAATAACTTATGTAGTTCTAAAATTACAAAACATTTTAATATAAATTTTAACAAGAAATATATGTGATAAAGGGGTATAACTCTGTCAACATACAAAGAGTTATAGGGAATGTTGCCCCTGATACTGGAGTTGATGACACAGATATATTCCAAGTTTTAAGTGAATAACTTATGTAGTTACAAAACTTTTGAATATAAACTTTAACCAGTAAATCTATGTTGCCCCGGACACTGGAATTGATGAAAGAAGTATATTCCAAGATTCAAGCGAATAACTTATGTAGTTCTGCAGTTACAAAACTTTTGAAAATAAACTTTAACCAGAAAATCTATATGAAAAATGGGCATGACTCTGTCAGAATAAAAAACATGGTTATGGGAAATGTTGCTCCTGATACTGGAGTTGAGGTAAAAAGTATATTCCAAGTTTCAAAACAATAACTTTTGTAGTTGTAAAGTTACAAAACTTTTAAATATGAACTTCAACCAGAATATCAATGTGAAAAAGAGACGTAACTCTATCAAAAGACAAAACCGAGTTATGGAGAATATTACTTCTGATACTGGAGTTGATGACAAAGGTATATTCCAAGTTTCAAGTGAACAACTTGTGTGGTTTTGAAGTTAGACAACTTTTGAATTTAAACTTGAACCAGACAATCTATATGACAAAACGGCATTACTTTGTCAAAAGACAAAGCACAATTATGGGAGATGTTGCTCCTGATACTGGAATTAGTGACAAAGGTATATTCCAAGTTTCAAGAGAATAACTTATGTCGAACTGCAGTTACACAACTTTTGAATATAAACTTTAACTTGAAAATCTATGTAAAAAGGGGGCATAACTCTGTAAAAATACAAAATAGAGTTATGGGAATGTTGCCCATGATACTAGAATTGATGAAAGTTACAAGTTTCAAGTGAATAACTTATGTAGTTTTGAAGTTACAAGACTTTTGAATACACACTTTAACCAAATTCAGACGCCGACGCCGGGGGTAGTAGGAAAGCTCACCTTTTCTTCGAATAGTCGAGCTTAAAATGCTAACCAGGAAGTGTTTGTTATGTGTCTGCAAGATATGTATGCACTTTAGTATATATGTACTTTAATTGGCCAATACAGTTTACACTAATAACATAGAGTTCAACCGAGGGTCCGATTTATAAAAAAATATTAAGTATGTTGAAGCTGGTTTTGCTTTAGCTCAGTATTTTCATATTGCAATAATTTGCATGTCCGATAATCTAAATAAATTCTATTTTTGGTTGTTAAATAGGAAGTTTGATTGATGATATACTTTAAAAGAGTAAAGCCTTCGAGAAACTGGACCCAACAGTTTAAGAATGCAACTAACTTATAAGGTACCATTATATATTCCAACAAGAGTTCATATTGATCTTCTTGTCCACAGACTATGGTCCTCTGTCCTCATTTAAATCACAGAGGTCTTTCTTATAACATAACTTTCTAATTGTTAAAAGTTGTTGCCATACATTATAAATATGTGTTGCACCACATTTGTTTCATTTCATTTGTGTTGAATGCAAAAGAGCTATTCTTCTGGACTTGTTACGTTCATTATATAGTTTAGCGTGTATTACTTTTAGTCGTTCAGCGAGAGGCAGATCAGCGTGAATATCAGGATGAAGACGAATGAATTCCCGAAATCCGGAGTATCCTAAAATGTAAAATTGTGAGTGTAATTACAAAGCTGAAGATGAAATGGTGGTTGTTAATTACACTTATTAGTACCAAGTTTGGTATCGTGACCACAACAATGCTATACAAAATGAAAGTATTTGATCTGTGGTCATAAGATCCCATTATTTATTTTGTTCTAAAAATTGCCGAATACAAGTTGAATTTACTTTCATAACTAGAACCTGCATTGCGACTTTTGTTAATTGTGATCCTTACAACTGGAGATCCACATATTTTATAATTTCACCCACCTGGTAAATTTCCTTTAGTGTCCCATTTAGAAATGTCGTGTACTGTACTGGAAAAGTATATGTTCAGCCGTTGGATATCTTCTTCTTTCCATACAGTTTACCGTCAAACTATTAATAAAAGAAGAGGGCAACGATGGCATTAGATCGCTTAACTGAGTTTAACCAATGGTTATCTGTAGCAAACGTGTCACTTGTGTTCTGGCATGATTTTCAAAGCTTCGATAGACAACAAAACCATATTAGATTTTCTGTAGAGCCGTACAACAAAACTAAACGTCACATTTTCGCAAACATAAATGTCTCAAAGTACTTTTAGAGGGTTATCCAAGAAACAATATTACTTTAATATGCAGTGGTTTTAGACACGAAACGTTTCCATGATTTCAACATAGCCATATATGGATTCTAAACCCTCACTGAGGAAGCAATGTTTCTTCGAAAAATCAAACTAGCTTGAGGATTTTGACACAGAACAGAAGCGCATTTCCTTAAAAGTATTAAGAAATACCCATTGGTTTCTGGCAAGAGCAGGTTTTAATATTTGTGTATGTACCAGCATTGAAGAATATAAGCACTGAACAGTAAAATAAAACAGCCTTCTGTTTTCCATTTCCAGCTAGACAATTCTCAAAATAATTTATATGCAAAATACCTTAATCTTTCTAACTAACACATCTAATATATTAGACTTGTATGTGAGTGTCATACACCTTCTTATGATGCATTTTCCCGAGAAGATATGATATTGTTTCCCGTTATATCGCACCGCTATAACAGACCAACAAAATTATATCAGGCTTCTTTTTAAATCATTATGCTAGTCATAATACATATACACACAAATAACAGGTACATATCGAGAATACTAAAACAATATTAGTTAGACTTCAATTCACGAAATGCTACCGTCCATTTCAAGAATCTCATATCTGGCGAGTTCATTACCAACTCAGAATGACATATTGTCATAATATACGTGTTTCTCGACATGAATTGGTCATATAAATAGAGATTCAAGGGAGGAGTGGACGGAAATTCAAACCCAAATACAGACATGCCATCCTTTAATCAGACCATTCAATTCATAAACGGAATAGCAACAATTTTATTTATGAATTAGACACTTACTAGAATTTTCAGTTTGATTAAATAGCAGAGTTCTGCTATATTCTCATTAAATACCCCATTTTTTATTGAGACATGTTTTCTATCAGCATAAATTACTTACCCTTAATCCTTTTGCCAAAGTTACTGCCAATATGCTGAAACAAAATAAATATTAGTTATTCTTATACATGTAAGCTTTATTAAGTTTAATCTTTACACATTGCAATGTGTCCCTGGGTATCTAAACAACAACGGAATGAAGGAGTGATTCGTTAACTCTGAACGTATCATGTACATTTCATAAAATAGCCAAGAAGTTAATGGTTCTTGAAAGAAAATCCCATGTCCTTAGTCGTATGGCCATTCTCGTGCAGTCACATTAATTATCTGAATATAACAAATACATTTAATATGACATATATTCAAGCTATATTTTAGCGTTTTTCTTATGTACTAACCTCCAAAATATCGCAATTTAACATTTTATAAACATTCTGCAACTGTACGATGAATCAAATATGAAACCTCTAGGCCATGCGGTTTCAGAGGAGATTTTTAAAGTTATTATGCTATTTATGTCTAAATAAACCATGTGACCCCTGGGGTGTGGTCAGTTTTGACCCATGGGGCATAATTTGAACAAACTTTGTAAAGGACCACTAAAGGATGTTACATACCAAATATGAAACCTCTGGGCCTTGCGGGTTCAGAGGAGACTATTTTTAAAGTCATTTTGCTATATATCTTACATAAACCATGAGAACCCCGGGGCGTGGCCAGTTTTGACGCCCGGGGCATAATTTGAATGATCTTTGTAGAGGACCACTATAGGATGTTACATACCAAATATGAAACCTCTGGGCCTTGTGGTTTCAGAGGAGAAGATATTTAAAGTCATTTTGATACATATTCTATATAAACCATGTGACGCCCTGGGCGTGGATCGTTTTGCCGCTGAGGCATAATTTGAATAATCTTTGTAGAGAACCTCTAGAGGATGTCACATATCAAATATGAAAGCTCTGAGCCTTGCGGTTTCATAGAAGAAGGTTTTTAAAATTTTCATTTTTTAAATCCATTTTTTAGCTCTGGTGACCTACATATTTAGCGGACCGGAAATATTTGAACAACATTGAAAGAAGTCTCCCCAATGATCATTCCTGTGAAGTTTGGTGAAAATCTGCCAAGCGGTTTAGGAGGAGATGTTGTTTTAATGAAAAGTTGACGACGCACGCACGCACGCACACACGCACGCACGCACGCACGCACGACGGACAACGGGCAATCACAAAAGCTCACCATGAGCACTTTGTGCTCAGGTGAGCTAAAAAATACTGGTAAAGACAATAATTAAAATTATGGGTCTTACCTTCAATATGTGAACCTTTGTCAATTGAGATTTCTTCACCATCCTAAACAAAAGCAAATTTTATAACTCAGCAATTTATCAATATAGGAGTATAATTAATTTAGCAGACAGATGATTCGTCTTTAGTTATTTTCGAATCCTTTAAATATTGTTGAATATTTTGTTTAATAAAGTAAGGAAAACTCTGAGAAATATTACTATAATTATGCTAACCTACCATTGAGATGTACATTTCTCCGCCACTGCTTATTTCTGTAGAATCCGAATCGTGCATTTTTGAAGCAAACGATTCCCGCATGGTTGATTCTGTACAGGAGAAGATACTTGTGAATACGTCCAAATTAATTCTGTAAATAATGTTTGTAAACATAGACACATCATCCTGAAAAAAAAAGTTTTCTGTATAACGGACACTTCCTTTACAAACCGCCAAAGTAGCCCAGTCGTAATTTACCAAACAAAGCCCATGTTTTGTTGGCAAAATAGTTTTTTTAACAAGTCAGTACACATCATTAAGCATAGCATAAGAAAAAAAAGAGACTGATATGCAACAATGACTTTCTTACCAGAGCTGTTAACCAAGATAACCAAAACCACAGTGGCGGCGATATGGCATTAGAACGCTTAAGGGGTTTATGAGGGCCGGAAAGCTCTGTAGGTTAAGCACAAGTTCTATGAACAAGGTCTATGAACGAGATGTCCGGGCTAAGAGTCATTATACTAGTATGACGGAACACTGTTTTCATTATGTGAGGTTTAACTACAGAAAATTACTATGGGCAAACACAAAAGAATAGCTTACCGTTTCTTGTCATTGTGTTTGTGATCTGTTCCATTATTTGGTTTGATTGTTCTTGTGTTTCTGTCAGCATAATCAGGTTAACAGTTTTCCATTGAGTAATGATATAAAATTTAAACGTAATATAACGAAATGAATCCCTGGTGAATGAACTTTGCTTTATTACAACACGCGCAATCTAGTTACGCTATTTTATGACGTCACTTTATGTTTTTCTTTTTATTTAGTATGTATTATTTCGTATATTTGCAAAATAAAAATAAAAACTGGGACAAATAAAATATTACGTAAGTGTTGAATAAAGATAAGTTTATTTGTTCGGCATGAAAACGTATGAACCACTCACCAAGGCCGGTGGCTCAAGTTTTCTAAAACTTGCTAACTTTGCTTAACTTTAGTAAACACTAATCTAGTAATCTCCGTGACGTCACCTCGTGTCAGAACCTGTGACATTTTGCGATCATGTAACTGTTTGAGCATTTATTTTGCACAGTTGACCATTTTGACATCGGTTGATTTTAGGGGATTTTGATTTTGTATTTGTTTATGAAAATTTTATGACATATCTTCACTGAAAAGACGATAACTCGGACCTGTATCTACTTCCATGTACATTTTATTTTTATATTTATTTTTGCCCGTCATAACTACATGTACTGCCATATACAATGAATGTTTTTATCCAAGTAAAGCATGCGGATCAAACTTAAACGGACGCGCGCGTTTGTTCTTATTTTAGAATGACCTTTCTAAACAAAAATTATTTCTCCTACTAAAAGTGAACGGTACACAGCACATAGAAGGACCAAAACCCATTAAGTTCCGGATAATCATTTGGTAATCTGGGATCTCATACACTCGCATTCTTAAAACATATTAACATGTTGTTGTTACCACTATGCAATAACTAGTTTTTAAATCAATATAATTATGCAGTAGAATATCAGAATTGGACATTTATATACACTGTTATAACTACTACTCAATCAATGCATGCCATCAGATAATGGCATTTTTCGTCTGTTTACATTAATCAAAATCACCGAAAATAGCCAATCGCATTTGAACCGTCGCTTGTCAATACCGTGTGCACACAATGTTTTACAAAAATAGTATATTTTTAGTCATTCATTAATATGTGCATACCTATGTCAATGTTGTGAAGGAACCTTCCAACTTGTGTGACTTCTAATACGGCCGGAGGACACTGGTACACATTTCTGTTGATTGCATCACTATGTCCCATGTGGCGGTAAAAGGCACCCCTTTCCTGCTCGTCCGTTTCAAGTTGTGCATATTTGGTCGACACTCGATGACGAAACTTCGTTGCTGTTAACATTTCTACCAAAGCATTTGCACATATAATCCTGATGCTGTCGGACCCGATCACATGTTTGTCTGACAAATTCGTACATGGGAAAAGAAATTTGTTGTATTTGTTAACGCCACCATCTTTCCTTATTTCTGGATCTGCAAGCATTCGCAAGCCTGGGATTGTATCTTCTGGAAAAAGAACAGGGATCAGACTTTCGTCCCTTTTGCCTGTCTGCTACGCGACTTTCATGGTTTTGAGCATTTTACGCTCCTGTTCTGATAGATCCGAGTCCGTACACTTACCCAGCCATTCATCATTCTCCGCTTCCTTCCATTGTTCAAGAGTCAATCTACTGGGTTCTCCACCTATTCTAGCATTAAATAATGTAACTCGACAGAAAACTAAATTTCTGAGAAGTGTAAATTCGTCGTTTGAAATAAAATTGTATCTATCTGTTGTTAGTTCTCTTAATTGATGTAGCACATAATTGGTTAACGTTTGTACGTCTTCCTCAACAGGTAACTCTTTTGGCTTCCTCGTTTCTGTCCGTCTGAAAAATGCTTGGCCCTCCATTTATCCGAATAAAATAGGCCAATTGTGTGCCAAGACATGGTGAAACCTTATGTGTTCATTCGCTTTTTCATCTTCTCCCACGGATAGATATTTAAAAAACTTAGCAAACTTCTTCATTGTGTACCCTAGAGATGACTTCAAGTCATTTTTGGAGTCCTTACGGCTCTGCAAAACCTCTTTTAGAAACTCAAAATTGTCTCTAACAAACATTTTTGTGATGGATGTGCAGTCTTTTTTCGTTCTATTTCTGTATATATCTTTGAAGTCCGAAAACAGTTTTGCCAACTGTCTTAACATTGTCATAAGAGATTATTTCTTTTCAGCCTCTTTGCTCTGGTTACCGCCCTTTGCAATATATCTGTGGAAGCCAAAATCCTTCAAATGTATTTTATTTCTACACATGTTGCCGACACCATTGTCACGAAATCGACTCAAAATGTTTGCCTGATAGTCTACGTATTTTTCACCAGTGTTTTCATATTGCATGAGAGTAACATTTATTGCGCTTGATGACGCTTCTGAAACAGCTGAATGACATTTTTTCTTGTGTTTGTAAAAGGATGTCTTCGATAAAAACGCTTTACACACTGAACATGTAACGATCTCATCATTCCCTTGTTTTCTTTCTCGAATTAAATCCATTGTATTTCCATCTCTTATTTGTTTCATATTTGCTAGATATATACCCTTCGTTCTCAAACTGGCAAATGCATGATGTTGTTCTGGCTTTGGTAATTTCATTGCAGCAATTACTTCCTTTTCAGATGTATGCTGACTTTTCATATGATCAGGTAATTTGGCCGAAAAAAAACCACGAAATGGACAGGGTCGTTTAGATTTCCCTGGTAAAAGAAGAACAACCATGACACAACGCGGTGACACTAGATAGTGGTTATTTTATGACGTTAACACGTATTATGTTACAAATAATACTTATTCAAGTTAGCACTAAATAGTAGAGTATCATGAGACAAAAACAACTGGAACTTTGTCGCAGGAGTGACAAATGGCCCCGAATGAAAGCTTGTTTGAAGATTGGGCCAGTAAGTTTTTTAAAGTTATGGTAGGAAATGAAAATATATGTATTTTTTTTTTAATTTTAAATCCCCATCTTAACGCACAACTACACGTAACCCTCAACAGAAGGAGGTGCGTTAACAAGGAATATTCTCTATACAGTCAATACAGGAAAATAATCAAAGCGCCAAGGAATTTGCGAATGGAGGAAGAACAATTGGAATCCTCATCTTAACGCACATGTTAAAGCACAATTACAAATTACCCTCTACAATGAAGACAAATTTCAAGAAAATCCGTTATCGACTGAAAAAACGTAATAAATGTGGACGGACGGTCAGACGGACGGACAGAAGGACGGAGAGAAAACAATCTGCGGGGCCCTAATTATACCGGAGGTCAAGCTGCCTGCACGGTAATATGATATATGTCTTATATTAAAATATCAGCGCGAAAATACGTGTGTATGTGAAATTCTATTAGAAACAACTCGTTGTTTACATTTTCAAATTGCAATGTGTATATTCATTTAAATGAAAGGATACAGTCTAAGATACCCCAATGATATCGACATGATAGTCGGCAAAAGTACATGTATTTAGTACCTTTTCTTTCTTTCTCTGATGCAGCTTCATTTTATGCGCTTCTGTCTGTCATTGCTTTGCTCGAGTTGTTACTGTGCATATATGTTGATGTTGATGCTGCTGCATCTTCACTGCACCAAGAGATAGAAATAAATTATAAAACCATATAGCATGTGTTGTAAAAGCTTACTATCTTACCGTTTGGGTATATTTAGTTTTGTTTCATTAACGTCAAAGTAAATATCTGTACATAGGTCTGATTGATGGAGACGCCAAGTACACGGTGTCGGAGGTAAGGTCGTTAGATTCTCTCTAATCAGAGAAATGTTCATTAAGTGTCCCACGTGCTAACCGATGTGAAAAATACTAATACGTTCAAATGTTGCCAAAGAAACGTTTTAAAGGTTCTCAAATTTAGATGATCGCAAAATGTCATATTTCCCAGACATGTAAAAATGTGTGAGTCACAGCGCGTTAACAAGACAACAATATGTATACAAAGATATCCGCAGACCAATAATTGCAACACGAAAGTGTCAGAAAGGTTTTTTAATTCATATCTTTTCCATGTTATACAAGTATATGTAGGAACAAGTTTAATAAAGTTGCACATGTTTAGGAGCAACATTAATCAGTGCATTAATGCGAATATATCTAATGTGAGATTCTTGAAACGAACTAATTTTCGTACTGATCTCAGAACAAAATGCACCTGTAAGACCAGCGGGAAAACCATATTCGTTGTCAATGGTTCATCTTGTGGCTCGATGTTTCTTCTTTCTTAGTTGTTCCGTGCAGAACTGTATGCCAAATCAGAACCTTAGTGGTAAACAGTTCTCGGAGGTTTCCTAGGTGATCCAAACACCCTAAACTCTAACACGTTAGAATCCATTAATTTAACCTAACTATGCATTATTCATACACTCATCACTCACGCACTCGTGGAATGCTAATGTCACGTCGAAACA
The DNA here is from genome assembly GCA_027627225.1 of Congeria kusceri. Classification (NCBI taxonomy): domain Eukaryota; kingdom Metazoa; phylum Mollusca; class Bivalvia; order Myida; family Dreissenidae; genus Congeria; species Congeria kusceri. Next base: position 82,536 of record JAPFQT010000060.1, read on the forward strand.
ATAAAACAAAATTATTCGTGTCTTCGACACAAAACTGGGCGTTGTATTCAGACATGTCCTATGAAAGCTCCATGTGGTCTGTCTGAAAAAAAGACCTTAGTCGTTATTGTTTACCTACAAAGTATATTATGTTGGTGCTATTAAAGGGACTTGTTCACATATAATACGTATTTTTGAAAAAATGACATTACATGTCTAAACTGCAAAAACTAAAGTGTTTGGACTAATAGATAACACATATTAAATAAGGAAAAAAAATGTAAATAAACAAAATTGCATTCGCCGGGTATCGAACCTATATTTCCTATACATTTCTTTGTCATAAGTTTTATTTTGCGTGTTCATATATAATGTACTTTTATTGTTGATATATTTGCCAATCTGTGAACAGGTCCCTTTAATATCCTATTTTAAATTGTATTCATTTTAATCATAATCACATAAAAGGGTTTACATTATTCCAGTAAACCCTTATACATTAAAGTTATTATGTTGACGATTCAAAGACTTATTAAACAATGTTCACCACAGCTGCTCAAGAGATACATGAGCGAGAGTATCACATACATACCGATATTGAATCAACTATCACCATCTCGTTTGTATTACTGAATATGGGCGTTGCCCTCAACACAGTAGTACAATATTTAACTTGTACACATTTTATTTCATGATACACACAAGTGTAAGAAAACTTAAATATTTATGTTATTATGTTAACGATGTTAAATCTTTTAAAACCTGTCATTCAATAAGGATTTCTATTATTGCGATATTTTAAAGTGTTCTTTCAAACTTGTATTTCTATAGCTACATATCATACATATCATGATATGCATTGTTGTGGCCGTTTTCGCATCAAAACCAACACATTATTCTTCTTTAGCACTGCAACACTAGAATGACCATAACAACGGCGATAATTAACGATTGGTTACTAACATTTAAACTAAATACGCATGCATTTCCTAATCCTACTAATGGTACCAACGAAGTAAGATAGCAACACAGTGAAAACCACAACATGCCCGCAAAGATTACAATACATGAAAACAGTCATGTTAAAGGTATAATGATAAAATTAATTACTTGATAAACATCCTTTTAACTCTCTGTGTCATTGTCCAAGATGCCGTTCTGAAGAACCTATGGTTGGACAGTCAAATTAAAAAATACTAACTTGACAATTTCGATCGAATAAACTATTAAGTACTGTACTAACTGTTTTCCTTACGGCACCTTTATATATGAAAAACTATAAAAACATATATAATTACATACACAATACCTGTTAATGACTTTTGTAATAAACAACTATGTTATATTGTAAAGACACGTTTATAAAAGGAATTATCGCACTAAGACACATTCATTTCTTATTCCCACAAAGGTTGCGTAATGGTTTGTACTAATGAATTAACCTTTTGGTAAGCAGTACAATTTAATAGCTTGGGCTGGTTAGCCAACACTGTGTTTACATAAACAATAACACGCACTATTAAAGTGATTACAATGATTTAATAAAAGTAATTCGGTGAATATCCCTACACACATACAAAAATAACATCTTAGGAATTAAATCACGTTAAATGAATTATAATGAAATTAATTACTAGATAAACATGGTGTAGACGTTCCTTATCAAGGTCATAGATGACGTTTCAGAATGTCCTTATCAATCAAGGCCAAAGATGCAGTTGTAAGGAACAAAGTAATGGATGATAGTAAACATGCAAATATGCGAATAGACAAATGCGTTTAATAAGAATGAATATACAATTTTCATTATATATGCAAATTAACAGCTATAATTATAAATATATTTACGTTTTTGTTTCGTGCATGTGCGTCTCTTGTGTCACTTACAATACTTCCCTGGCTGGTCTGGCCAACTTCCGCGTCCATTGTGCCCGTAACAAAACTTCCCTGGCTTGTCTGGCCAACTTCCTCGTCCATTATTCCAGTAACAATACTTCCCTGGCTGATCTGGCCAACTTCGGAATCACTTGTGTCACTTAAAATGCTTTCCTGGCTGGTCTGGCCAACTTTGGCGTTCCTTGTCATTTACCATGCTTCCCTGGCTGGTCTGGCCAACTTCAGCGCCCCTTGTGCCAGTAACCAAACTTCCCTGGCTGGTGTGGCAAGCTTCGGCGTCCCTTGTGACACTTACAATGCTTCCCTGGCTGGTCTGTCCAACTTTGGCGTTCCTTGTGTCACTTACAATGCTTCCCTGGCTGCTCTGGCCAACTTCGGCGTTCTTTGTGTCACTAACAATGCTTCCCTGGCTGGTCTGGCCAACTTCGGCGTTCCATGTGTTACTTACAATGCTTCCCTGGCTGGTCTGGCCAACTTCGGCGTACCTTGTGTCACTTACAATGCTTCCCTGGCTGGTCTGGCCAACTTCAGCGCCCCTTGCGCCAGTAACAATACTTGCCTGGCTGGTCTGGCCAACTTCAGCGTCCCTTGCGTCAGTAACAATACTTGCCTGGCTGGTCTGGCCCACTTCAGCGTTTCTTGAGCCAGTAACAATACTTTCCTTGCTGGTCTGGCCAAATTCGGCGTTCCTTGTGCCAGTAACAATACTTGCCTGGCTGGTCTGGCCATCTGCGCCAATTGTACTTGTTAATGATTGCTGTAATATAAACGAAATTCTATACTTTATTATAATGATTATGACAATCTAACACTTAGCCAAAGACAATATATCATTTTATATTCCCACTTAGTTCGCGTCCTGGATTGTTTCAATGAAGTTATCCATTGAACTTCAAATGTGTACAAGATACAGTGCTTGAAACATGTATCACTGACATGTCTATGTACTTGGCCAGATCAGCCATGGAAGTCCACCGGCTAATCGGCATAGTGCTACTGGCACAAGGGTCGATTGGTCGAGCACCTTAATCCGGACAGTTATAATTATAATAAGTTTTTACTAAAAATAATACATTCTGGAAAAATGAAACACACAGTTTATTTGTGTTTCTGTTAATTCTTTAGCAACGTAATTTGATTCGAAACCAAAATGTCGTATGCCTGAATTCTCCAAGGTACGTCGTCTGCACCATAATCAAATCTTATTTCTTGGTCGGGAAGTAAATTGTTCGTTGCGAAGATACATAAGTGAGGCTTTTTGCGGACTAGAACCACTCGGACCTCTGCATTTGTGGTCGCCCCGGCCCCATCGTTAACATATCGGCCGAGCTGTTTTGAGAATGTTGCGTCAACACTGAAAACAGATTGATGCAATGTAGTAAATGTTAATAGCCAAATTGTGTAGTCAATGTTAAAGAATGTTTTTGAACGTTTGTTTACAAATGGTATTTAAAAAATAAGTATCAAATTAAAATACTTATCAATGTTAACGTGTCTGTACGTCTGTAATAATTTTACCGTAATTATCCCGAGTCTTTGCACAAGATTATTGTTTTGACACTTTCCAGTAAAAAATTAAATGTTTACATTTTTATGAGAAATAAAGAAGAAAACATTTCCAGTGTTTCTTGGCCGATATGACCATTATCAAATATGTCTAAAATAATTTGGTCAAACACAGAGTGTGCACGTGTGGTTAAGACAACATACACATTCCATTTTTAGTAGATTTTTCCAGCAGGCGGGCAACAATTTTGATGCTTCTGGTCCGATCTGTTTCATATTCGAATATGTCATCTAATGGTTATATAAACTATGCAAATTTAGTCAAGATCGGATTCTGTCCTGAACACTGTCAAAAATCCTTTTTTTTGTGTGCCAGATCTGGTACATTTATGCAATTTTTTCACGAAACATGGGCAAAAACTTTGGTGTTTCTTGTCTGATTTGACGCATCGAACGTGTCCGAGAGTGTAGGGCCGTACATAAACTGTGCAGGTTTTTTTTCAATATAAGATAACAAATTGAAGTTTCTATTGTGTTAATAGTTGACGCCATGTATACGACAGACAACGCAGGAGAGGTGCTATATATCAGTGGCTCACATAGCACTGCGTTTTGGGCTGACGCAGTATATTTTCTATCACATGGTTACGTTACAATATCATTAAATGGTGTATGTTTGACAATTTCAATTTTCGTTATTTTTAACGTGATGTACATTATCCCAACAAAACATGTCTGAGTCATTTAAAACAGTCCCATTTTAAGATAAAAATTGATTTTATGCAATATTTCGGTCGAAATAATCTGAATCGCAATACATATGCCCCTCATTACAACAAATATATTAACTGATTTCCGTGTTCGATTGGTTTAGTACAATACTATAGTAAAACATACCATCATTCTTTCTGTCCGGTCTTGAAAAAGAACAGAAATGAACCAAGATGTCTTGGGTACTTCTGTTCTCGGATGAGGCCTTCTTTATTGGAAATAAGTTCACCTGCATACTCTAACAAGAACGATGGCTTTTTTTCAGTTACAAAAACACCTTTACCTGAAATGCAAATAATGATTTAAATTTATATCAAATAATGCTGGCTATAAAATATAAATAGTGGTTATGTTTAATTCTCAATTTTACGTTTGTGTTTAATATGTACTGAGACTATTTGAGAATATATCGAAACACACAGATTTACAGTAATTATTAATAAATCATTTACAAATATCATATATTGCCCATTTAAAACACTTTTAAGTATACTGATACTGCAAATATATGCGATTACACATACATTATACATTTCGTGACCGATATTTAAGACATTTGATCAGTAAATCATACTTTGTAGAAATATCAAAATCAGTTTTGGCGTTTATTTTACTGCCTACAAGATATGTTTACAGGTAATGCTTTTTTAATAAATACAATATAATTTCCAGGTATTAATATGTATATTACCAATATAATAATTAACTGTCCTGACAGTATACCCGGGTGGATCCTTTGCTTGGAGGATGTAGTCTTTTCAGCCATCGGTGTCAGACGTTTGCGATATCAAAATTGAAATAAGGTATACTTTGTAAGTAACCTTTCGTGGAAAAATACATTATAGCAGTAACATGTTTGTATTGATTGAAACATAAATCGTAGATGTTGTGGATGGATTTCATTCTATAATAAATCGTGTACAAAGCTGCATTTGCTATACCAATGCTGATTTCTAGTTTATGCACTTAATTTAATCCCATTTAAGGGACATTACGAAATAAATGCATAACACTTAGAAAAGAAAAGAAAACAATAAAAATTTAAGTTTGGTATAGTGAACAAATATCGTATTTAATATTGTTCAAAGGGAATATGTCAACGCAAAATTGGTTTCCTATTGCACTATCAATGATATTAGATGATATAAATCGACTATACTAACACATATACATTAAATAAAGAACAAGTAGTATAATAAATAAATTAGATATTTTATTTTAAAAAATAAAAATAAACTAGAACACCGCTAGTCGAATGTTATGAGATGAAATGACAGTAGACAGTAATTTATCCCACTGCGCTATTCTGCTTTGTAAAAAACGTGTACACTATGGTTATGTAAAATACTCGCAACTCTGATGTTAACAGTAAAGGGTCAAAATAACAACATCCATACAAGAAAAACACTGATGCAAAGCATCATGGGGCGCCGTACGTAGTTCAGAGCAACAAGTCAAAACCTATTTTATTGGCAAATTGATAAATTATTTTTACCGTTTTACAGTTATAATGCAATGCATAAGTATTCCTTGATTTGTAACAGAATGCAACTTAGTCAAGTCAGAATCGCAAAAAACAATTATCTATAACGAGGTAATATGCTCCTTTTGCACACAGGTGATCACGTATTTAAAGCATTAAATACTTATATAGCAAACAAGTAAAATAAACAAAATGTGTTATATTTTAAAGTTAAAATGCCTTCACTCTTAATTAGCATCAATGTTTTATTCAAACGTGTCAGTGTTGAAAACTACTGACTATTTCTTTACACGCCGGCAAGCTTACATCCCATGCAATAACTACGTTGTAATTGAGGTCTCGAGCTTTCATTTAGCCAACGCGCAACAATTAATGGCAATATATTTCGGTTTAATACATATTCAAAATAACTGATGTATGCATAATAACTTATCATTAAGCAAATATTATAAGGTAACACTTCTCAGTTGTCTCAGCGACTTTGTGGACGTGTTTGTTAAAATAAAATACCAGTTCTCAAAACTAACCACTTTTATATTATAAAATTAGTAAACATAAGTGTCCCATTGATCACGACAAACACAAACTTAAGAACATGTAAAAGAAATGAATGACAAAATACTTTATTTCAAATTCCGATATTATTGAAATAATTATTATAAATTTTTAATATATCTTATTAGTACAAGTAAATCGATATAATAACAACCCATCTATATTTTTAGATCATGCTTATTTGATCGCTATTTGTAGATCGGCTTATAATAACGAATGACAGTAACTCAAGTGCCACATATTTGTGTTTTTTTTCAACACTTAAATTGCAAAAAATAATTGTTTTCTTGTTATAAACATTAAAAGAAAAATCGACTATACTAGCACATATACATTAAATAAAGAATAATTTAAAAAAGATTGCTACATAAATACAAACTCGATTACATCATGGACTTTTTTCGTCTCGACGAAGTGCAAGCGGAATGATAAAGTCGTGGTTTTCCAAATAATGCTAGCAACGATGTCAAAATTGGAAAGACCAACCACTCAGTCAACCCATTTTTTATGCAGAATTTTGCACTTATTCTTTCAAAAAATGAAATAAAAAATAAATATAATATTATGTGAGTGTTGGATAGCCGAGCGCTACCCTGTCTCGAGCCGAGCATGATAAACTTGAACTTTTTCCAACACTCAGATAGTATCTATATAAACGTTTCAGCGTCAAAACCGATATGCTCACATTGTTTCCATACACAAACGCCACCATACACATGTTACCGGCTACGCATTTGTCTCAGCCATCTCTACTTTGCTATTTTTAGAATGATTCACAACCTACTTCTTGAAGATGTTAGACTAGACGCCGGAGAAAATTCAATTTTGACTCCGTGACCTGTGAAAAATACAGGGATTAGCAATTAATTTAATGCTATTTCGTTTCAATACGTATCGAAAGTGTTGGCGAAAGCGGAAATATTACATTTTCTTCAAACGTGTAGTTCAGTACAATGCCCAATTCCACTCAGCAACGTGAAGTTGGTGTTTCTAAATATTAAATATAAAACCGCTCCTTTTATATGCTTCCGGTAAGACTCATCATGCGCGGCGCCAAACATAAATTTTAAATCCACAATTTTCAAATGGTTGCAATGATAAACATTTAACACGTTATGAGTAAAAGCAGAACTATTTATTCACAAAACGTTACACTTTTATCGGCGTATCTGTTTAAGATCACGTTGACCCCGATTTCTTGCAATAATTATGCAGCGAGAAAATTGAATGCCAATAGCATTGGGCAAATGTTCTAATGTTAGGGAATGCAAACTTATAACAATGGTTTCATGTATACCAATAACTGTTGCATACTTCTGGGGATTAAAATTTACATACTTGTTTTAATAAGCGGTTCAAATAAAGTTATAAACATATCTCCGATATATACTCTAAAACTTAACATAATTATGAACAACTTTTATCACTGTAGGTCATGATCAGAATGTTATATTGATTCATATAATGAACTAATTATTTTGTTTAGCCTACATAAAAGGCGCGCTCTATAAATAGCAATTACAATGCAACAATTCACGGGGACCACAGTCGGTCACAACGTAAAATGTTGCCTGTTGAGCTCGCGCCACGGCTGCCTGTCAATAGTATAGAGGTTTCTCGTGACAAGCACAAAATATAACGTGGTAAATTTCTCGTATTTTTCTGATAAATAAGCAAAAAATATTAGAAAATTTGATGGAGCTTATATTTCCTATTATTGTATCATTGTGTACAAATAATATTTTACGTTGTAACCAACTTGGGTTCCCAATAATTATTATATCGAGTACAACACACTCCAGCAGGTGAGTGAATTTTTATAAAATAGCGCGCAGGTGTGTTAATACCTCAATTAGCGTCAGGAGAGTCCTAAATCCGAGATTTTTAATAAATGGGGAATTTAAATTTATAAACTTACTATTCATGTTTATTCATATTTGAATTGTGGTTACGTTTTATTAAGAATTATTTATAATTGCATAGTAGATGTTATTCAATCAATAAAAATGTTAAACATCTATGTGGTGAACGAAATCTCGTAATACGTCGAAATGTTACTCTAACTTCATTTGCGTAGAATGAATACCCATGTGCAATACTAATGATACATACAGTATATTATTTAACATTACTATGTACACAGGTCTGATATATATAATACTTTTCATTCATTCCTGCTATTATTTTCTGTCAATTTTAATTTGTTAAATTTGCCTGACAAATTTATGTATCAATTATATTTACGTAAATTACTAGTATTTAGGTTACTCATGTATCACTGGTGAAAACATGGGGCGGTATGTGATCGGTTTATTCACGGTATAGATATTAATAATAATTGAGTTGATCTCAAATTAATTTGGGGGCCGATACGTTTTCTTATGGTGTCTGAAAAATCTAGTGTCCGAGAAGTCTCCTTAGTAGGGACCAAAACTTCTGGGGTCGGAGAAGTCTCCTGTGTAGGGACCGACAAATCTGGGGTCCGAGAAGTCACGTGACCGAACATCTTGGTCCTCTTGTATTATATTTAGAGCAAAAAATGACATCTCAAGATTATCTTCAACGCCGATTTTCTTCTTAAAAGACATTTCTTGCTTCTTTTTCAAACACAAAAACTGGTTTCTGGTCACGATAAAACGTGATCCATCACCAATAGTATTCACACTTTTTGACAATCGTGTGTTAATAGTGCATTGTTTCCGGACATAACATTTTAATTGTACGTTATACATTCATTCCTATAAATAGTGATATCGTACACATGTTTGACAAGATATTACACGAATGCGAAGAATGTATCCGTACATATTGTGTAAGAACGGAACTTACGTGTTTTGCCAGAGTGAACTTTATCTTTCTTGTTTCCATCGCCTGTGAAATAAATGTACATAGTAAATACTTAATTAACAACTGTATATACATTTAATACAGTTTGACTTGCCGAATTTTCTTTTAATTTATAATGCCCAACATAATCAATATGTTTTTGTAATGCAGGATGTATCAATTGTGTTAAAATAATTGCAACAACTTTGCAATCATCCAGAAAATCATACACAATACAAATAATAATGAGTGTAGAATTTCTATTTATAAATACACCATGCATGTTTATTTGAATAGCAGTTTCATTAAGAATGATTTGGAATTACATTTTTCTCTTAACTTCTGTAGAGATGCCAGATCGGCTGAAGCATCGAAATACGTCGTTATCTAATTCCAAACATTTCATTTAATTATTGTTAGTTTTACTTTATGTTCTTATTATAAGTTCATTGTTTACTATTATAATTATACGCACAAACATTTGTTTTGAGTATCATTAGTCAAATCATTATTTACATGTGATGAATGTGTCCAGTCGATTGTTTTTATTTGGTATACATAGAATAAATAATTGTTTGACAGCTCACTTGTACTAATTCCCGCTATTACATGTCGGAAAAATCTTAAAATATACATGTCTACGTAAATTGTTTAGATTATACAAGTATCAGTGATGAAAAACATGAGGTGGTAAGATAATTTACATAACAATGGAATTTATCTTAAACATAAGTTTTTTCTTCATAGTTTCGTGTTTCTAAAGTAGCCTTACAATAACAGCCCCAGGATAAAATGGGTTTACTGTTATTTTAACCACATCATGCATAGTTACTTTAATTTAATGTTGGCTTCATGCGGTGGTAAGATCATTTAAATTTACGGACATTACATAACAATGGAATTTATATTTAACATAAGTCACAGTTTCGTGTTTCCAAAGTAGTTATTTAATAACAGCCCCAGGATAAAAAGTATACTGTAGTAATAACCCTAGAATGAAAATTTACTTTAATTTAATACATGGTTCTCATTTCTCTTTACTCTTTACGTTTGCTTTTGTACGGCGCCCTATGATGCTTTGCATCATTGTTTTCCTTGAATACTCATACAATTGTTACACATATGTAAATAAATACACTTAAAATACTCATGCACATCTAACTGAACAACCTTTAACCAGTAACTTATCACTTTACAAGCTCTTTTGGTAATCAGAGAAGTTCTACCAAGTTTTCCAGATACGCAATTATTTGGGGTTTGGAAATTTCACACCTATTTTTTATGTTCAAACAATTAAATTAGCTCTTTTAGTGTCATAGACTGTATTTAACTCCAAACCTCTGATCCGTAATTTAAATTGGGTACACCGAGTATATCAAATAACTGTTACTTGGTATGTATTGAGATTAAAGGACATTAAATGTGAATTTAATTTAAAAACAGCTTTTGAAGCCTGGCCTGCAAGTGTTTCAAAAGTATTTGCAAATGATCCTCATGTAATAAATACAATTCTCAAGTTTGTACAAGTTTTAATAATTTCCAATGCATGTCCTTTGTATTAAAAGTTCATATTTCTCCTTAACTGGCCACCTTTTTTTTAAAAGCATTACGTTCATTTTATTTGAATTCACAAATAGTTTCCACCTATCACAGTATTCTTATAATAAACCCAAAGCCTTTCTTTAAATCTTCCTCAGATTCAGACGTAATTACAATGTCGTCTGCATACAATAGCAAAACAATTACAACAAACCAATATTAATAGCATTAACGCCATTTAAAATATAATATTCCTCTAGTCATTCAAATTAATAGAACAGAACAGAACAAGGGTAATAATGATGAAACCTGTCTTAATAAAAATAAACACGAGAAATCTTCATTACAATGTATGACCTCACTTAAAACTTCACTTAACATTTGCATTCATAGATTTAATGAAATTAATCATCTTTTCTCGAACGCTTGGCTTGGACAATTTGTACCAAATGATCTCTCACAAGGTAATCGAACGTTTCAGTAAAGTCAGCAGATGCATCATACATTCTCTTTTTTTCTTTTAATTGGTAATACAAACATAATATTAATCGTTCCCATATTTTGTCTGAATCCTGCCTGAGACTCTATATATATATATATATATACATTATACTGTTTCAGCCCAATTTCCTAAATGTTCCTAAAAATGTGATTCCCCGGTGGGTTGTTTTTACATCATCCATCTTTCTTTCTTTATGTATAGGAACAATAAAACCCTCACATCAAATTGTCCACATTCACGTGGTAATAAAAGTTCACACCCTATTTTAAAATATACTACTTTAAATACCAAATAATTAAGTAGATAACCAGGTCTAGCTTATGTATCTATTTAGAGCCTTTCATAATGTCCTAATCAGTAAATGGTACATTTAATTCATTGAACATACTACTTCATTCACCATTTAAATAGATGTCCTGAAAGTACAAAACATTTTCACCAGGCTGGTAAAATTATTATAAAAATTGGTCACCATTACACTTTTCGTGGGCGCGGGATGTATCTGTTTAGAGGCTTTCATAATTTCCTGATCAGTAAATGGTACATTTAATGCATTATACATAATATTTAATTCACCATTTAAATACATGTTCTGACAATACAGAACATGTTCATCAGGTGGGTAGAATTATTATAAAAATTGGTCACCGTGACACTTTTCGTGGGCGCTGGAATATTATTAGTAGTAATAAAATCGATAAGAATGAAATGTACATGAAGTACCGCTATGCGCATGCTTACTATAAACAACTGTACTGTGGCTTGAGAAAGTTTTCACTGAAATGCACGTATTTGAAGTTTCGTGCATTTTGATTGCTGCATATGATACTGAGTAAATGTCGTTTGTTTTCTGTATGCATAATTTTTATTTTATATCAATTTATATAGATTCTTTATATATCTAAAAGCAACATGGATTAACAATATGAATGTATTAGTTCTTATTCCTTTTATTTGCATTCATATACAGCTTATGATACTACAAGCAATATCAGTTAGCCTGGGATAGGGATTGTGATTAATTTTATAGATCTTTGACAGGGGCAATTCCTGTCAGAATTTCGTCTTTTTGAACGTCCTGTGTAAATATAACATGATTGGTCTTAAAATTTCTGCATTTAGTGTATTCATGTTCAATTTGGGACCAAATATATTTCTACAGTGTTTTGTATGTTTATTCAAAGTTCACATACCAAACGAATACAGTGATTCATTTTTATCTTTATCAAACATAATCATTTTGCTTGGATTTACGCTGTTTGTTTGTGTTGAAAACAGTGACTTCATAATATGATTTCGAAAGATTGTAATATTTAGACGTTAAATGGTGTATATGATTACTTATTCGTAGATACATATACATTTATAATCAATTCTTTATTAAAGAAAAACATTAAATGTTGCCAAGAAAAGACTATTAACTAGTACACTGCCCCCCCCCCCTCCGGGTTAACGTTTCATTCGAAAGACGAGTGTAGTAGCATGTTAGCATGTAGCAGGATCTAGGGTCAGCGGGTCTCAACCCTGACATATAAAGCTAGTTGGTTTAAGACCATGTATCCGATAAATTACAAAATAGTGTAATGAAATATGATTGAATAAAATATTTTGCGCAGCAGAAGTGGGAAAAAGCAACAACACTGCACAAACCCTTTCCAACTCTTTCGGTCCTATTCAATGAACTGGGTTGTCATCTGAGGGTTCACAAGTAGTGTAGTCATTCGATAAAAAATATTCCGGGTATTTAAAATAAACATCCATTAAAATGTATTATAATTTATATTTAAAAAAACTTGGCACTTATAATCGTGCCTAGCATACTTGATATTCTATAGATTACAATTAAGGTTTGAGCCCTCCAATAGTGTAATCTCTATCAATAATTATCATAAAGAAATATGACAATAATTGATATTTTCAATATGTTCGATAGCAGAATAATGTAAATCATATTATCCTACTGTTCATGTGTATATATAAATTAAGCTTTTTTTCCTAACACGATATTAGTTTCAAGGATCATATAGTAGGGACGGTTTAGGTCTTCAAGTGTGCGGAAGTAACAGCAATTACGCGTTACAATAGTTGGCAATGAACGAAAGCGTTGCAATTAAACGTACGAAAATTTCTTTCATTTTTTAAGGTAATATATTTATAAAAACAGTAAATCCCTGGCCATTTTTAATCACGTATAATTAAACAAAACTAAATGAAAGATGTTAAATCTGCATTCATTAAATTAATATCTATATTACAAAATTAAATCCCTGGCCCTTTTGATCGCGTACAATCCGCAAAACTAGCTCGCACATTATAAGCATGATTAAGCCTAGTAATATCTAGTATATAGAAATCATTAAATCCCTGGCCATTGTTTATCACGTGTAAAGACAAAACTAGCCCGGAAATTAAGATTGTCATTCACTCTGTTGTAATATTTACTATAAATCATTCAATCCCTGACAATTTTGGATCATGTGTAATCGACAAAACTAGCTCGGACAATTAAAATTATAAATCATTCAATAATAATAACTACCAGAAATCATGAAATCCCTGAATAATAAGCAAGAAATAAGAAAAGGACGTTATGCTGGAGGTATTTCTATTTATATTAAAAATAACAATAAACAATACATTTCTTTAGTAGTGACAAACAAATATGGCATTGCTTGTATCAAACTAGATGCATCACTTTTTAACTTCAATGAAACTGTATTTTTATGTTTTTGTTATATTCCACTAGTAGGATAAATGTACTATATGGACAAATGTTGATTTTTTCGAAGAAGTTGAAAATGGTACATAGAAAAATATTAATACTTGGTCAAACATATATAATTGGAGATTTTAACGCTAATCTGTTTGATACAATAGAATATGACAAACATTTTTCTTTTATAATTAAACATACTATACTTCGAATACACATGTTTGTTTACAAAAAAATATGTAATCAAGATCACGTAATTGACAGCAGCGGTCGAAAACTAGTATCAATGTGCGTAACGACCAATAGTATTATCGCTAACGGCCGTCCAGGCAATGTACTCTTCTGTCAAATCAGCCTTAATATACAATAATAAACGTCAGATTTCATATACTCATGAATAGGAGTCAAACAAGGAGACACGTGTTCAAGTCCACCGTTCATGATTTTTGTCAACGATATAATGAAACACATTAATTGGAACACCGAAGGAATTGTTTATATCAGTGAGACTAACTTCTTCTTTATGTTATTCGCCTATTATCAAGTTTATTCTCCACATAACCGAATTCACTCCAGTCAATGTTCAACGATATGGAACATTACTGTAACCAATGGAGCTTAAAAATTAACACAAATAAAACAAAAATATTGATATTCGAACGAGCTCAGCGAACATTTAAATCCTATAATGAAGATCTAGAAACCATCGAGTCGTTTAAATACTTAGACGTACATTTATTGAAGAACGGTAACTGATACCGAACTCAAAAATCGATAGCTCAATATGCAACCAAAGGTATGCATATATTATTTTCAATTTGCAATCAATACTCCTTTGAAACCCAGGAAAAAATAAATGTATTTGACAAACTCGTGTCACCCATACTTAACTATTCCTCAGACGTGTGGGGATTCTGTCCTGGGAAAGACATATATAGAAACCATTCATTAAAAATTTCTTCGTAAATTATTATGCGTAAATCAGTCAATGAATGTATCTTGTTTATATGGAGAATTAGACAGACTTCTATTATCATTAATAAGAAAATTACGAATAGTTAAATATTGGTTTCAATTAATAAATCAATTGATGACAGCCTCATAAAGCAGGCATATGTTATGTTGTATAATGATGCAGAAAATAATAATACCTTTAACAACCAAAACTGGGCGCATCATTTAAATTGCGTGTAAGATCAATTGGGGCTCTCATATATAAAGGTAGATCAGACAAATCTTTCGGAATCAAATAACGAAATATATGCTTTCAACTTAATAAAACAGCGACTCACTGACAATCACAAACAGAGTTGGTACAATTCAATTAACATTTCATCCAGATTAGAAACATATGCTCGTTTTAAACACGAATTTCACTTTGAACCCTTTTTAAATACTTTTCAAGAAATAAAATTTAGAATTGCGTTTGCACGATTCAGAGTATCTTCACATACTTTAGAGCTTGAACGCGGTCGATATACAAATATAACTCGTGATAATCGAATTTGTCAGCTTTGTAACTTTCGACAAATCGAAAACGAATATCTTTTTCTTTTTACTTGCCCTTTATACGGTGATCTGAGACGCAAATATTTCAAATCATGTTACTGTCGATGGCCCACGTTAAATAAATTAAACCAATTAATGCAAACAAGGAATAAGAAGGAAATGTTAAATCTACCAAAATACATATATTTTGTTTGCTGTCGGGCCGGCTTGCTCAGTTGGTAGAGCGCTGGACAACAAATCCGAGGATCGCTGTTTCGATTCCCGGCTCGGCCACAGAACTTGTGTGGGGATTGGTCATGAAATTATTTCTACGGCCATTCTCCCCCTACGTCTGATTCAAGTGGGGCAGTTGTCAGTTACTGGCATAAGTATGTGCACTCAGTACTGGTAAACCAGCTTACCCAGGAAAAGTGTGAGTAGGTTAACTGACCGCCGACTGAAATACTGTTGAATACGGCGAAAAATCCAAACAAACAAACATATTTTTTGCTAACAAATTAATATATGAGACACTGTTACAATTGTAGCGTCATATATGATGTATTTACAGAAAAGACATGAAACATGGATATTTTTATGAATATTATTTTATTAACATGTTATATATCGTAAAACTTTAGTTGTTTATTGGTTTACAACATGTATTTATTAACTGATTGACTACATAATAATGTTAATTTACATAATTTCAAAAACTAAGAAGTATTGTTTTATAAATTTGGCTTCAGTAACCGTTTATTAAACCATAAAGCTTCTATCATTGTTGGTTTGTTAACAAAATGTATGTTATCTGATTGTCTACATCGTGTGTTGTATTCATTATATCATGCTAGGAGCGTTGTAACGCTTAAAGGCAATACAAATAAAAATAAAAAAGATAATAATTTTGAAACGTTTAATCGACAAAACTAACTCGGATAATAAAAATAAGCGTCCATTCTATTATAATATCAATAATATTATATTTTATCACTTGTGGCTGAAAA
This sequence comes from Congeria kusceri, assembly GCA_027627225.1. Classification (NCBI taxonomy): domain Eukaryota; kingdom Metazoa; phylum Mollusca; class Bivalvia; order Myida; family Dreissenidae; genus Congeria; species Congeria kusceri. The sequence continues at coordinate 98,801 of JAPFQT010000060.1, forward strand.
AACTAGCTCGCACTTATAAAATTAGTATTCATTTTAATATAATATATGCTACAAATCATTAAATACCTTGTCATTTGTGATCACCTCCTCATAACAGAACTGGCTCGGGCAGATCAAATTAACATTCCTTCGATTATAATATATACAGTACTGCTAGAAATCACTAAATCCTGACAATTTGTGACCACCTGTTCTCAACAAAACTAAATAGCGCGGACATTGAAAATAAGATTTCATTCCATACACGTCTATATACATGAAATGCCCGACCAATTAAAATCACGTGTACAATCGACTAAACTACTAGCAGCACGGATATTAAAATTAGCATTCATTTTATCTACACCAAAACATCAAATCGATAGCCGTTTTTGATCACCTGACCTCGACAAAACTAGCTCGGACACTGCTTGGATCCCTCCTATTCAGCCTTTTGGTTCATGGATGTTAAAGACATTTTAAATATATCTCTGCTACAACAATGTTTAGTTTCATACGGTATTGTTCGCCCTTAAGGCACATTTCACTGCCTTCCAATTTTCCAAACAAGATTATTCTTTATTATATTATCTTGCTGTAAATACATGTCTACGTTAATTTACGTTCAACAAAACTACAATAGTTCTTCAAATAATCAATTCTACCACCGCTTCTACAACTAATTCTGCTAATCTAATGATCTCCTTAAACATGTGTCGTTGCTGCTGCTGATGATGATGATGTAGATGAATAAAATTGCGTTAGAATGCGTTTGGCATTTTCAAAGTAATACATTTGTTTGTATTTATTGTATTTCATAATAATAATAATAATAATTTTATTATATAATAATAATATTATTATTTTTTTTTTTTAAATTACTATTATCATTATTATTAGTAGTATTATTATTTTTATTATTTTTTTTTTATTGTAATAATAATAATAATAATAATAAAATATTAATACTAATAAATGTAATATTTTTTTAATTTATAACAACAACAACAGCAACAACAATAATAATAAGAAGAAGAAGAAGAAAAACATGAAGAAGAAGAAGAACCGTATAATATTAATCATACTTTTATTCAACGAAGATGACATATAAGACATCATATTTGTCATGACAAAAACATGTCTTATTTTCATATGGCCTTGATACATATTCATAATAATAAAATATAATAACATAATAATAATAATTAAATCGATTTTAATATAGATCTATAACAAGTGTTACATCTATTTGACATTTTTAAGCAATTATTGTATATGCACTTTTAAATGATCGTCTTTTTTTTTTTTAAATCCATAAGCAGATTGTTCCACATGATTATGCTAAAATGTGATTCTTTTGGCAAAAAGGTTATGTGTGCATATCTAATTATAAATAGTGGGATTAATTGTTAGAAAAAGTAAATAATTCATTCAGATAATATTAATATAAATTATTTTACAATATGATAATTTTAAAGAAAGAAACAAAAACATGAAATTAGAATTGCGGTATCCAAATTTTATTAGAAACCATAATATTTATGTTTTTGAACTGAGTTTGAAAATATTGGTCGGGTTCGTATCTGCCGCATTCACTACGTTATACATGTAACAACTATAGGGTCAGGCACGGGCTGATAATGGCCGATACTTAAGCAACACACTTGTAATATATTGATATTAGAGGAAAAGAAGTCAATCGGTGTATTCAGTATTCGATACAATAATAAAGTAGACTTTAACAATTAGTAACATAGTTCGCATTTATGTGTGGCAGTATATTGGGTGCTTCATTTTTTGCAAGATTGCAACTTGCGACATTTCAGACGTGTTCATTTTCGTTAAATTTCTGTCAACTTATCAGGGTCATTGTGTCCGTTTCCAGATAATGTTAAATTATACATGTACTAAGTTTCATGCATTATGATTACTGCATAATTGTATGTAAATATCGTTTGTTTTCTGTATATATAATTGTTATTTTTTTATCAATTTATATAGATTCTTCATAGATCAAAATGCAAACTGGATCAACATTATGAATGTATTAGTTCTTATTCCTTTTAATTGCTGTCATATACAGCTTATGATATTACAAGCAATATCAGCTAGCCTGGTATTGGGATTGGGATTAATTTTATAGATTATTGACAATGGCAATTCCTGTCAGAATTTCGTCTTTTTGCACGTCCTGTGTAAACATAAAATGAAAGGTCTTAAAATGTATGCATTTCGTGTAATCTATGTTCTATATTCAATTTGGTACCGAATATATTTATATAGATTCTTCATAGATCAAAATGCAAACTGGATCAACATTATGAATGTATTAGTTCTTATTCCTTTTAATTGCTGTCATATACATTGTTTCTCTATTCATTATTTTTTATTCAAACTACCAAATGAATACGATGATTAATTTTTTTTTATCAAACGCACTAATTTTGTTTGAATTTGCGCTGTTTGATTGTGTTGAAAACAGTGACTTCATAATATGATTCCGAAAGATTGTAATATTTAGACAACGCTAAATGGTGTAGGCATCATATCTGGCTTATCGGTTAGTTGTTATACCACCTAAACATATCTGATTCATTATTTGTAGATACATAAATTTGTAATCAATTCTTTATAAAAAACATTAAATGTTGTCAAGAAAAGACTATGTACCCCCCCCCCCCCCACACACACACACACACCCGGGTTAAAGTTTCATTCGAAAGACGAATGTAGTAGCATGTAGCAGGATCTAGGGTTAGCAAGTCTGAATTATGAACATTTGTAGATGCATACGTTTGTAATCAATTCTATATAAAATGTCATAGACCGGGATATAGTTAATTCAGATGGAAATTTCAACGCTCTTACTTTTAATTGAAAACGTTCAGTTAGAAATTTACCACAACAAGAAAATACTATGAACTAGAAAACTGCCCTACCCCCCCCCCCCCGGCTTAACGTTTTAGGCGAAAGACGAGTGTAGTAGCATGTAGCAGGATCTAGGGTTAGCGGGTCTCAAACCTGACATATAAAGCTAGGTCGTTTAAGACTACGGATCCGATAAATTACAAAATAGTGTAATGAAATATGATTGAACATACGGTAAATAATATTTTGCGCAGCAGAAGTGGGAAAAAGCAACAACTCTGCACAAACCCTTTCCAACTCTTTCGGTCCTATTCAATGAACTGGGTTGTCATCTGAGGGTTCACAAGTATTGTAGTCATTCGCTAAATAATATTCCGGGTATTTAAAATATGCATCCATTGAAATTTATTATAATTTATATTTAAAAAAAAACTTGCTACTTATAATCGTGCCTAGCATACTTGATATTCAATAGATTACAGTTCATATATGCATGGTGTCTTTTTATAGGTTTGAGCCCTCAAATAGTGTAATCTCTATAAATAATTATTATAAAGAAATATGACAATAATTGATATTTTCAATATGTTCGATAGCAGAATAATGTAAATCATATTATTCTACGGTTGATGTGTATATATAAATTAAGCTTTTTTTCCTTACACGATATTAGTTTCAAGGATCATATAGTAAGACGGTTTAAGTCTGCAAGTGTGCGGAAGTAACAGCAATCACGCGTTATAATAGTTGGCAGTGAGCGAAAACGTTGCAATTAAACGTATGTAAATTTCAGTCATTTTGAATGTAATATATATAAAAACAGTAAATCCCTGGCCACTTTTAATCACGTATA
>JAPFQT010000060.1:107500-165000 GCA_027627225.1 Congeria kusceri
AAGAGGGCCTCTATCAGAACATATATATCAATATCATGAATCTGTTTTTGTCATTAAATTCTGAATTCCATTAATTTTGTCCGTTATTATTATTTAACATTTTCAAATTTAATAAAATGCATATACATATATTAAACACATTAAATTAACTTTAACAGTGCAACTTAAATTATTGCGATGAATATATAACACATTAAGATGAAACTCTATTAATGACTTATCTTGTGTTTTGTGTTGTGTTGTTGGACTTGTATTGTGCTGGGAAATCACCCACTCTAATTAGAGCATTCTTGATTTAGAACAATTTCTTAATGACATAATCAAAATTGGTACTCCGAATATTAGCCAACACAGAAGTATATTTTATAGAGCCTAAGTCTGTTATTTATTCTTAAGTCTAAGAATTGGTTAGTGATTACGGGCCCTGAGGATGAAAAGACGGGTTTCTCTCCTGCTCATTTTTCTGGGGATTTATTATGCCCTAATCTAATGCGAATGTCGGTCGATGTGTCCGTCGGACTGTCGGTCGGTCGGTAACCATATTCGTTTCCACTCTCTAAGTCTACCAGTTTTTATCCAATCTTCAGAAAACTTTATGAAAATGTTTTTGGGCATAATATCTCGGCCTAGTTCGATAATCACTCAAATTACCTCAGGGATTGTGGAGTTATGACTCTTGATTTTCATTGAATTGGCCTTTTAAGCATTTTCCGCACTCTTAGACCATCAGTTTTTATCCGATCTCCACCAAACTTCATTACATTGTTTGTAGGTATGATATCTCAACCAAGTTCGATTATCAGCCAAATCGTCCCAGCAATTGTAAAGATATTCTCCTTGAATATTAAAAAAATAACCTTTTTTGCTGTTTCCGCTCTCTAAGTGCACAGTTTTGATGAAAATATTTAGAGTTGTTATATCTTCGCCCAGTTTGATGATCAACCACCTCGTCTCTCCCTAGGAACTGAAGTTCATGTCCTTGATTTATATAAAATTGACATTTTTTTTTAGTTTGCACTGTCTATGTCCAACAGTTTTCACCCGATCTTCACCAAACATGATATTTTAAAGATTGCTTTTAACCTAGAGGGGTATAAGTGTTTTATAAACAGCTCTTGCTTATCTTTCATATAGACTTACACGCAATAAGTTCATTAGTAACATTTTCAGAATTCAAAACAACCCGCTTCTGCATTACGGGAAGCAATGTATTTTGAAACGGTATATAAACAATGCAAAATCACAACCACGGTGACAACTGTTTGATATGAATTAATGTAATACAGCCGATTAGGTTACATATTCTGGTATATATTTTTTTTTTCAAACTTGTCACATACTTACGCGAGATACAATATGCAAAAACATCCATCATGAAACCGTATCTCGGTAGGTCAATATAAATTGACCGCCACTATGAAAAGTTAGTTTGGTACCGGGATCTTAAATAGCTAATTTGGTACTTGCTGAGCTGTTATATGCCGTAATTATGTTTTACTACAGAATTATAGACTCATGTCTGATTGACAATGACTTCTTATTTGTTTACAAACTATAGAAGCTTTAAATGACCCGATATGGAAGCGTTAATCGACTCCCGTGATAAATATTTCGTGATGGACATGTCAACATTTTATTTTATCTCGACATATCGTGTTATTAAACGGCATGAGAAATGCCAAGACGTCATGCGTATCTGTTTCACATGCAATAGTCTTAAATGTCTGTGCTGTTCATGTACTCTGCTATTTTGATATACCATTACCCGTTTGTTGACATACACCATGTTGACCGATATCATTGTTAAATTGAAATTGTGTAAATCTTTCTCTTAGGTTGAGTTATCCTCATGAATATAGATTATTTCTTCTACTTTTCCAATGTTTTATATATAACAGCCTTTGTTAAACATGCAGAGTTAGATACCATGTCGGATGCGCTTTGCGGATACGGACTGCGGACATATGGAAACGATCGTGTTCAATGTGTTCGGTCTTTTGCATCCGCAACGCCCCAATCCCACCATAATTGTCTGTCCGTCTGTCCGTCTGTCCGTCCGTCCGTCCGTCCGTCCGTCCGTCCGTCCGTCCGTCTGTCTGTCTGTCTGTCATATTGTCAGTGGACTAGGTAACAGCAGCTGGCATGACGCCTTAATATTTTCCAACTTGCCATATATTTATTTTGCACGACTTAAATTAGGACAGCGGACTATGTAACACCAACTGACCTTATAACTGACATTTTAATATTTCCTAACATGCCGTATATTTACACGTTTTTACGAGATAAAATATGCCAGTAAACACGTATATCGGTGGTGCGTCAATTAACGCTTCCATACCTTATTTATTCAAAATGTCTGTATCCAATTAACGTTTCATACACACAACCACGAGATATGTGTTAATGGATATGTCGGCATTTTTTTTATCTTAATACATTGACATATTATCGTGTTGTTATAAGGCATGCTGGGAAATATTAAACTGTGGCACCTGATAGTGCCGGTAATTATCATTGTGTTATGTGGTTGTATTTTAGTATCGTCTGTCAGACGGACATATGAGCAACACAGCCCCAAAGGATGGTTACATTGTGTATTTATAGTCCGAAGTATTCGGCGTCAGATACATGAATTATAAACCAAGCATGCAGAGGAAATATGATAATACAGAGGTGTAGGTGTTTACATCCTAGACCTTATCAATTAACAATATTGTATATAAATACTTAACTTATCATGGTTATAACAATAGCATTCTTTCCCAATATTTTTTGCTACAATTCTTATTTGGAAACAAGATTTAATAATATTCTTCCCACGACATATGTAACAAAAAGCGGTAACTTTTGTAGAGTCTGAATAGGTGTTTGATAAGAGATAACGGCAATAACATCATATATCGAACGGATTCGATCATGAACGAAATGTATGTTGACAGGACAAACAGACAAGACACAAAGAAATGTTAACTGCTCAAATAGATAGCAAACAAATCACGTGTGTTTAATCGGATGTTACTTTCCAATCACAATATTTTAAGTATGTGTCCTATTTGTTTCTAACTACGAGTCTTTCTCTTCTACAACGTTTTCTCATGTAAGTTACCATGTACAAAAACGTCATGTTATTTCCAAAATAAACTTATTTAAACCAAACAAATGATAAAAGGCGTTCATTAATACTGCGAAATGTCAACGCCAGCGCAAATACTCCGTCAATTTCATGAAACGCACATGGTATTCATAAAATGTGCAATGTAATGGTTTTAATAAAACTGCGATATCAGCGTCTCAACATTCGTTTAAAAGTTGCAACTGAATATGGAAGCGTCGTAGTGCCACAGTATGTATTCATTTTGGCTTTTCAGTATGCAATAATTAGGAGATCCTATTAAAGTTCGAGATAGGAGATTCCCAGACCTTACTATTGTACAAACATAGTTTGCATACATATATATGTACGTACATGCAACCGTGCCTCTGTCTGTCTGTTTGTCAATCCGTCTAAACGTACATGCTGATATTAAGATAATACTGAGTTGACGTCATATTTAACAGACTGTAAGAATATATGCACCCGTTTGTTTGTTCGCACGTACTTTTTCGGCAAAAACCATACATACATGTATATCCGTCCGTTAAGACGTGTGTGCCTTCATGCGTATGAACGTACGTACTTATGTACAGACGGATGGAGTCATCATTATTATCTCTGCATTAAGAGGGACCTACGATTGTATATAAGCACATACTGACAAAATACGCTCGATTGTCCACACGTACGCTTGTATTTTAGCATGCACCACTGTCTTCTAAAAAAGCCGTACGCACGTATGGACGGAGGCAAGCGTACATGTACTTAAAAATTTCGATAAGTACCTCCCAGTCCTCTCTATGAACCGATGAACGGACGCACGCCCATGTGCATTTTTATCTTCAAACTATTACTTCGTAATTTCCGACATACAGCCGGGTGCACGGGCAAACAAACACACCCACAACACACACACGATCACACACGCGCACGCACACGCACGCACGCGGATACTTGAATGAACGACACATACGTATGTATGCATGAATATGCTACTTGTAACATTACATTGTTTATTTATTAGGACATACTATCTCATAATTAGGTCTTAGTATATCGTAATTTGGGCTTACTAATTCATTTTTGTACTTATTATTGCCTAACTAGTTAATTATGTCCAAATTAGGACTTATGATTTCCTAGGTAGGAACTATTAACACGTAACAAGGAATTAGTATCTCCAAATTAACATGTAGTATGTCTCAATTTGTGTTTCCTAATTACGAGTTAATACAATGCAATATTAATACGTACTCTGGCACTAGAACGTTTCCATACGTGACAATTGATAGACCGTTAATTTGCTGTAAAGCAGACGCATATTGAGTCATTGGACTGATTTATTATTGTGAGTAAATGGCAACACATTCGCTAGCCTTGCATTGTTAGTTCTACCTTGATCAAAGGCACATGGTTTAAACACAAGTTTAATACAAATGCACCACGATGCATAATTAACATCTAATTCTCGACCTTCACAAGTTTGTATATGCGAAGTAAGCACATAAACAGTTTTTCGGCAAAACAACTGCACCAACTGTTATTAGGAATCCATGTCCTGTTATAATTATGAACGTTCTTCTGTACTTAATTAAAAACCTTGAGCCTCTGCCAACGAGCAGATTCGTGTTACCGCGTATTTATCATTAAATTTATCTGGATATTAAGATAGCGTTTGCTAATAGTTTTTTTCTGCAAGACATATTATTATAATTAAGTGCCCAGAACTGACATTTGATATATTGTATTGGGGTTGCGAGGTCTTCCGCATTATCTCAACATGAATGTTTTAATTATAATGATCGTACAACGCAAATCTTAACTAGTTAATAATCATGATACCATTTAATTTGTGCGCGAGGTCTTCCGCATTATCTTACTTACACTAATATTATCATGATAATTATCTTGCAATGTAAATCTTATCCAGTTATTATTCGTGACACCACATAAGTTTTATTCACTGTATAGCATACTTATAATGCGGTTTTAGGCAGACGGCAGTCGTAAATTAGAAATTGTCAAATGAACGAATGATACGTTTTGGTGGGGATCGAGATCACCGTCTGGATCCTGGATGTTTAAAAGATACGTGATAATTGGGAGATGTGGGAATTGCTACACAATGCAGTGCAAGGCAATAACGCATGGAGAATGGGATTCTTTAGCGTAGGACTGCCCTGTCCAATTTCATGTTATGTCTCTATAGCACTTTCTTCAGCAGTAGTAACAGCGAAAGTAGAAGTCTATGTTTATCCTGATGTATATATGTCGACAGTAGTAACAGCAACACCAACACAGGAAGTGGAAATCGATTAATTAAGTACAGGACTATATAATCCTAACACGTTTTCTCTCCTGCTGACACTACTGGAATTTCACATACACATGTTTTATATTTAGTAAATGTATTTTGTTTTAGTTACACTAACAGCAGTATGATCACTAGCAGCAACGCAGTTGTATTAGATTATAATACTATGGTGGCATAGAACTTCCATACGATAAATGGCGTTGGCGAACAGATTCGTGTTACCGCGTGTTTATTATTATATATATCTGGATATTAAGATAGCGTTTGCTAATATTTTTTCTGCAAGACATCTTATTATTATACTCAAGTGCTCAGAACTGACATAAGATATATTTTCTTGGGGTTGCGAGGTCTTCCGCATTATCTCAACATTAATATTTTAATTATAATTATCGTACAACGCAAATCTTACTTACACGAATATCATCATGATAATTATATTGCAATGTAAATCTTATCTAGTTATTATTTGTGATACCACATACGTTTTTATTAACTGAATTTCTTATGTCAGTTCTGTGCACTTTTAGACCTTTTTTGCGTTAAGCATATACATTTATTAAGACAAAAAATCGCAAACGCTATTATGTATAGGATAAATAACACGAACGTAAAATGGTAACACGAATGTGTTCGCGAACCGTAAATCGTTTTCGTATGGCAGTTCCATGCCACCATATAATACAACAGCAATTGATTATATCGAGAATTAATTGTAAAATTACCAGCTATATTAGCCGGAGCTGTAATAATAGCAGCATAGCATTAGTGGTAGTGTTTATATATTAAGTTAGTTGGAGAGACAGAGCAGCAGTAGCAGTAATAGCAGCTAAAGATATGCATGTTTTACTTTTAGTATTACCAACAATGTAAGCAGTAGCAGCAACAGTAGATAAATGCGTAGATGCATTTGTATTAATAGCAGAAATACAGTAGATTGATGTAATAGTTGATGTATTAATATTTGACAATGAAGCACTAGCAGAACACCATGAGGCTTATTAGTAGATATATTAGTTGTAGGAACTTTAGCAGTAGCAGCAATAACAATAGTAACATTAATAGCATAAACAGTAGATCTATGGGTCGATGATTAACCATTAGAAGCAGTACCAGTGGAAGTAGCTGCAGCAGCAGCAACAACAGCAGTAGAAAATCAATCGATTCAACTATAAATAGAAGAAACAGTAACAGTTACTAAATTATCTGTCAAAGTATATATTTGTTACATTAGTAGAATTAGAAGCAACGAAAACAGTGAGCGTTACAGTCGATGTATTAGTAATTACAAATGCATAAATTTAGCAGTACGAGAGGTTAAGTATTATTTATTAGTAAAACTATACAGCAACTGAAACAACATTACAGCTAACAGTATTTTTAAAATACAGCAGTCGTATTTGATGTACAAGGACAAATAATATGCATATTAGCCCTATTATATTCTATCAAATTATAAAATAATGATTTGTGTTTAACCTTTTTATTATGCTAGCGCGCCTTTTGTAGTTGAATATACATTTAGTTTTTCGTTTGAGGTGTTTGTCAAAAGCGTCTAATTGAAGGCCATTGGTCGCTTAACGTTGCTTTTAACTACTGGACTTATGCCATCTGATTCAAATAGGTTAGCGTGTTACAAAATCCTGCATCATGTACACACTGGTTTTATACGACTTGCACATACGCACTTGTCCTAATAACCGTTATGGTTATGTATTCAGTTATCAAATCTGTGTTTGACCTTCGGTGCTGATAAGAACAAAACAAAGATCATGTCAAAACATATATTTTCTAAAGTGGAGTCTGATAACATACCCTGACCCTCGACTTCAAACGTTTCCAGAATCAGACTTAAACCTTAACATCTAAATTCTAGTTAAGTCAAACTTCGAGTCTCAAAAATTAACAGTAGTAAATGATTTAAGCGATTTTATTTTTATTTTTCCATCATGTTTCCTAAACTGAATCCTTCAGGCTCGGTTAGTTTGTCGTAAACCTTATTGGGCTTATTCTGTTCATTACATTGTATTATTCCATTAAAATCAGTAACTTATGTTTTATTTCAAATAACAAAATGTGTACAGTATCATTAATTAGTGATAAAAGTCATGGTATTATTAACTTTGAGAAGCAGCTTTAGTTTACAAAAAGTTTCACAAATAGGCACCTCTATAATGAGTTTAGTCAACACCCAGCAGTCTATTGTTTTGCATTTATAACTACAATTTAGTTTTTGATGTACATAGTAATGGAGCTATAAATGACATTAAAATCTATCACAAGCAAAATAGCATCCAACTGACAACGATTAAACTGTTTCCTTGTCGAACTAATGGAATATCGACAGAAGGCTTTATAACCGCTTAACCTAACATCCCAACGTCAAAAGTTTAGTCGTGTCATTCCATTATTTGTTTGACATCTTTGTCAATGACCTGTTTTAGGGGCAGGACGAATATCCATGAACATATTAAGTAACGGAGTTTAAAAGATTCATAATTTGTACAATGTTTTGTTTACATTGTTTATCATTCTAAAAAAAATGATAGTCACATCGTACTCTCGCCTTCCGGTTGCATATGTGCAGGCAAGTCATTTTGGAGGTTGCACATGACAATGGATCAAATGGAGGACGAATTAGATGCCACAATAAAAGACATTTGGCAAATTTAACAATAGCATTTGAGGAAAATATTAAAATGCAAGACTTTTTATCCTTTTATAATGCTTAATTTATGCATTAAAATACACAACATTTTATTACTTAAAACATTGCCTGTATACATATATTTTTTAACATGTGTATGACTTCGAAATAAATGAAATGACAATAATGTGTTCAACCCATTGCAATACTTCATACGCATGATGTAGTTGAATATGCTTATGACATTTAAGTATTTAAACATTGATCAACATAATTATGTTCCCAGCCACACTCACTGCACTGTACAAGGGAAATCCAACATGTTAGGATACTGCTTCTCAACTGTTAATAGCCCTCTACAGGTAAACGTTGTTTTATAAAGCTTGATTTATAAATCAAAGTGTTCCGTGTATATTTGTCTACTACACTGCTTTATAAACGTTTCTGGAGGTGTACGACACATTCTTGGGATAGAGCATGCTCCATTTCTGTAAACCTTGGAGTACAGGCCCCACACAGAGATGTGATTACAAATATGATATTGTTTGATTACATTTTAGCAGTTTGTATGAGTTTATACTGGTCATCATTTATTAGAATAAAGTTTTGGAATGGCACATGGTCTTGCTTATTAAAATCATAACAATGCATTATATGCTTCTCATTTATTCAATCTGGCTATTCAGCAAATCGCCCATTATTTCTTCTAATTTGGTTAACAATAACACAATCATTATTATAACATGATACTCTCTACATTGTCTATAGGCAAAGAACACAATTATCGTTGTTAAACTACCTATGCTCAAGCGAAACGCCGAAAACACGATGCGAGATCGCGATATTAATTTCGCGATCTCGCATCGTTATCTTGCAACCTCGCATCGTGATTTCGCTACTTCGTATCGTGTTTTCGCGTTCTCGCGCTTGTAATCCACAGGTCGAGATTGCGAAGACACGATGCGAAATCGCGAGATTACGATTCGAGATCGCGAGATTACGATGCGAGATCGCGAGAATACGATGCGAAATTGCGAGAATACGATGCGAGATCTCGATATTAATTTCGCAACATCGCATCGTGTTTTTGCATTCTCGACCTTTGGATATACAAGTGCGAAAACTCAAAAACACGATTCGAGGGCGCGAGATTACGATGCGAGATCGCGATATTAATTTCGCGATCTCGCATCGTAATCTCGCAATCTCGCATCGTGATTTCGCTATTTCGCTATCGTGTTCTCGCGTTATCGCGCTTGTAAATCATAGGTCGAAAGTGCGAAATAACGAGTGGCCCCAACGGAACACCGTTCAACATCAATACAAAATATCTATGCATGCTTTTAAATTTTAATCTTTCAAGTTTTTTTTCTCATTTGTCACAATGATGCGATTCAGAAGAGGTAATGGTTATCATTGACGAGTGTGTGGTAAAAGGTGGTGATTGTTGTGGAGGTGGAGGTGGTTGTTGGTGGTGGAAGTCCTTGTAAGGTTTAAGGTTGAGTTTAATGTGGGGGTGGAGGTGATGTTTAAATGAGGGTGGAAGTCACGGTTCTGCTTGAGTTCGCGTTTCTTGTGATGGTGGTTGTTGTGAAGTTGGAGGTTGTGGTTTTGTTGGAGATGGAGGTTCTTATGAGATTTAAGGTGGAGTTTATCGTGGTGGTGAAGGTGGTATTTGTGTTGGAGGTGTGGAGGTCTATAAGAGGTTTAAGATGGAGGTTGTGGTCGGGGTGGAGGAAGTGGTTGTTGTGAGATGGAGGTTGGGGTTGTGTTGGAGAAGAAGGTTCTTGTGAAGAGTGTTTTGGGCTGGACGTAGAGCTTGTTGAGAGGGAAGAAAAGGTAGAGGTTGAGTTATTGTGCGGAAAGGAGGTGAAGGTTTGTGTGAGGATTGAGGCTGTTATGAAGGAGGTGTTTTGGTGGATGGGTTTGTGGTTCTGAAATGTGAAGCTAGTGGTGGTCGCGGAGGTGGTGTTGTGGAGATGATGGTGATTGTGGAGATGGTGGTTGTGGTGGCGATATTGAAGTTAGTGATGGAGATGGTTGTTGAAGTAGAGCTGGTTGAGGTGATGGTGGTAGAAGTGTCGGAGATGGTGGTAGTTTTTGTTGTGGAGGCAACAGTAGTGGTTGTGATGGAGCTGCTGAAGTCGGAAGGAGAGGTGGTTGTGATGGTACTTGTTTTGGTGGTTGAGGAAGTTTGTGATTGTTGTGTTGGTAGTGGTGGTGAAGGTGGTGGTTGTGACTGTGGTGTATGTTATTGTGCTGGTTGTGTTGGAGCCGGTGGTTGAAGTGGTGGATGTTGTGGACGTAGTGGAAGAGGTTGTGCTGGTGCCTGGTGGTGTAGTTGCTGATCGTGTAGTTGTTGCTTTTATTGGTGTAGGTGTTGGAAGAGGTAGTTTTGGAAGGAGTGGAAGAAGAGGCGGTGATGTTGGTAGTGGGGGTGGTTGTGGTGGTGGAGATTGTGTGGAGATTATGGCAGTGTATTAGTCGTGGTGGAGATGGCGGGAAAAGGATGTTGGTGGTGGTGGAGTGGTGTTGATGGTGAAGGTGATGACGGTGGTTTGTGATTGCGGGGGCGGGCTGGTTGTGGTATTGGAGATTGTTGTAGTAGAGGCGTCATGTATAGAGATGGCGTTGATGATGATGGTGGTGTTGGTGTTGGATGTGGTTGCAAAAGTAAACGTGGTGGAAGTACTGATTGAGATGGTGGAGATAGTGGAGATTAAGTATGTGGATGTGGTCGTGGAGGTGGAGATTTTTAAGGCGGTGTTGGCGGTGGAGATATTGAGGGGTGCAGATGGATGTGGTAGTGGCGGTATCTTTAGTTGGGATTTTTGTGGTGGTGGAAATTGTGGTAGTGTAGATGACGATGGTGGAGATGAGGGGAGTGGTGTGATGGTGAAAGTGACGGTAAATTAGTAGATATTTTGGACAGGCTGGTGGAAGTGGCCGATGTTGAGGAACATGGAATAGGTTTTTACGGTGGTGCAGTTGATGGTGGTGAAGTTGGTGGTTGTGGGGGTGTTTGTAGCAGTAATGGTGGTGAAGTGTAGCGGTGGTGGTGGACATTGTGGTGGAGATTTGGGAGGTGGTTGTTTGGGTGGTGGAGGTGGTAGATGTGGTCGTTGGGTGGTGGACGTGGTGGATGTGGTCGTGGTGGGGTACATATAGCTTGAGGTGGTGGTTGAGGAGTTGAATGTAGTGGTGAAGGTGAAGGTAATGGTGGCGGTGGTTGTGGTAGAGGTGGTCCTGTTTTTTTTTGTATTTGAGTATTAAAAATATATTAAGAATAGAATCACAATATGACATGACATATAAGAATGTATTGTGTAATACATTAAATCTACTATTTACAACAACACCAAACATTTTGTTAGACACATTTGTCATTTATCAATGTCCAATATATTTGTATACATTAATGTTTGCATTGTAGACATATCCAAATCAAACCTCCACAAAAAAAAACAACAAAAACAACAATCTACTCTAAACGTACGTACTAGATCTGTTGGAACAAATGATATCGCTAAACAAGTGCTAACATGTATTATCTACGTGCATGTCCTTGATAGCACGCTCACGGGCGTATCTAAGCTATTTGGTTTGCTTCGGCACTACTTGTCCTATACATGAATAATATTGGAATACGAATCTACATCTGTATTTTTTCTATTGTAAAAAGTATTATCATATTTAACTGTGATACAGATATGTATAAATCCGCAATAAATTAGATCTATATGTATGTAGATATATCAATGTAAAACCAAATCCATTTTAAAGCTACTTTTATCCATGTTGCGTCATAAAAATTGTTTGTTGCGGCTTTTAACAAATATTATGCTTACTTGAAATGCCATGACGTGTACAGGTTTTAAGTTAAGATGCGAATAAAGCGTGAAAACTCTTTCCATTAACTTATTTTTTTAACAATATTTAAATATGTTATAAATTGGATGAAAACATGAATTTCAAAAGTAACAAATATGAATGCTAATAAACAACATAATTTTGTATAAAACAGGTCAATAAAAATGGCAGCGCGGAGGCATTGCTCGATATTAGCCCCGGCAAGTCTCAAATGGCCCCCTCGCGCCGCCGTTTACTAACCTAAAGCATATCCATCCATAACAGGAACGTAAACGTTTACCCGAGTCTCTGTTTAATGTTAACGGATATTCCCCTCATTATCAGCAATCTTTAACTCGACTATAACAATTGTATACCTGTTTTTAATCAAAACTAAAAAAGAAATCAAACTAACAAGTCCAAATGTAGATGACTTGGTCGGTAAGGAATTCTACAGCATTAACTCCTACCATTCACACCTGTCAGAAGGCAACGTGACTTGGGTATTTACAATTGGCTCTAAATGGCAAGATCACGTGAAATGGAAAGAGGCATATATCGGTAATTTATATTTTGGAACTTCAGAACACGGTTCAGACGTTCCCAATTTTACCGAATAAAATCGGTATGCTTAGCATTGTATACACAACCATTATACTGAGTGCGCATTTGAAATATACTTCTCGTTAAAGTATTGTGGGTAATTACAAACAAATCCTAACTTACCATGTATTATCTTTTTACTACCAATCAACTTCTATAACTAACTGGAAAAGTTCTATTACTACAAACTACAACTGCTACTAAAAATGTTGTGTTTTGTAATGAAGTTGATAATTATAAATGTAATTATTATAATTATCATAAGTATTAATAATAATAATAATAATAATAATAATAATAATAATAATAATAATAATAATAATAATATTTAAAAAAAACAATAATAATAATATATTGTAGTGCTTAGCTTAGCAGTGCTTACAGAAAACACGGACGCGTAATTACTGGTATAGACATTTACGTAGTGCTCTAAATAATAACATTTCATGAATATAACAGTGAGGATGCAGAAGAACATGGGATGATGACTGTCATGGGGGGAGGTCGCGGTTCAGAGTTGACATGGCTACAGTGGTTGTGGTTATGAACCTAGCAGCCATTGAACGCCCATTCATTCATTCATTCATTCCTTCATTCATTTATTCATTCATTCATGCATTCATTCATTCATTCATCCATCCATCCATCAATCCATGAA
This sequence comes from Congeria kusceri, assembly GCA_027627225.1. Lineage (NCBI taxonomy): Eukaryota > Metazoa > Mollusca > Bivalvia > Myida > Dreissenidae > Congeria > Congeria kusceri. The sequence continues at coordinate 120,669 of JAPFQT010000060.1, forward strand.
TTAATTAATTAATTCATTCATTCGTTCATTCGTTCATTCATTCATGTATTCGTTCATTCGTTCATTCATTCATGTATTCATTCATTCATTCACTCAATTATCCAATTATTCATTATCTCACAATCTGCTGCTTGGGTAGCACACTCGCTTTTCACCTAGGCGACCCCCGTTCGATAATGACCAACGCATGAGCGGGTACCATACCGGACAGGTGGTCTTCCACCGTTCACTCATGCTCCTCTCCCACCCACCCCCCCTCTCTCTCATCATCTCTCAAATGTAATCAAGTTAAACACAGTTCATATATAGCTGGAATCTTCAGCTATGATTCAAAATGTGTTCCTACTAAATGTGTCTCAAAAACTAAAGTAGAATACAAACAGGATGCACATATTAAGAAAGACTTCGTAAATAACACAGTAGATACATGTGGAATAGTTGCAAAACACATATGATGCAATGTTTGCAACTTTCATGAATCTTCAGAAAGCCATGTTTAAGCGAATAGCCCATAAAGCATAGTTGATAAATAGAAGACTACTCGATACCAAATTAATAACTAATTCATAACCGTTAAAGGAAAACGGGGGCTATTTTGATTTTTACACGAGTTATAGTTTTGTGAGAATTACTATGTGTATTTCGAAGTTTATAATGTCCTTCCGCGCCGAAGCCTCATTATGTGAGTATTCGGGGGGTTTCCCAGAACCCATTCCTAATTTACTTTTATAGACACATTGAAAGTTGGGACGACGCGAATGTTGAATCATGTTGAATCATAACTGCAATTTCCAGCTATTAACGAGAACTCTTTGAACGGTTCACTTATCCTAAAAATACATAGCGGTTAAACATACTGTCATAAAATTTGGCTGACGTGCAAAGTAATTTATTGTGCATTATTGTTAATAAACCACAAAATCTAAACGTTTAACTGTTTCAAATAGTATCCAGGACGTTCATATTACATTCTTCATAAACAATGACAACAAACGCCGAATATCTTTTTAAAGACCTGTTTTAATTAAGTTCATTATCACGTTGCATGGGAGACAACCTTTTCGTTTAGTTTAAATGAATCATATGAATAAATTTTAGTAGGGAATGTTTATTACTCATTTTATTATTCACGTGGCCATCATTATAACGATAGAGTACTGTTTAGCGGTTATTCCGCAGTAGCGGTCGATTTTTACGGATCATTCCGGATATAGTCGATGTATCACGATTGAGGTCGGATACACTAATCATATCAGAAGCTACAACAGGCAGAAGTTTAAACGCTGAAAGTCGTCGCGACAATCGCCTAGTAGTTAGCATGTTTTTTCATATACTTTTTTGACAGTTTTGCTACTCCAGATGCATTATTAGTTGAAAGGGAATACATTTTAAGACATTTCCAAAGAAACCAACACTATTTTGATAGTATCTCCCTTTAAGGAACTTAAAACACTTGAAATGCTTGTAACACAGTCTTTGCATTCATGTAATAATTAATATTTTAATATTCAGCTTTTTGTTTGTTGTTTCAGGTTAATATTGAGTTTTGTTCAACACAACAGCTTTTGATCTTCGACAGCGTAATCATCTGTCTCTTTACAGAGTGTCCGGTTATGAAACTCATAATGGTCGTTTTTTATTCTATACATGTATATCCAGATAATGTGTGTTAGTAATGAATATTTAATGTTGGAATGTCGAGTAGGACTGATATATTTGTGTAGCCCAAAGAAAGAGAATGCAACTGAAAATAGAACAAAGAATTTCTCTCACGAGGTTTCTTGCCCGACATTTTCTTCCTTTTAAATGGAATTTTTCGAAAGGCTTTAAATATATTTTACTCGTACAGAGTTTTAAGCTGCTGAAAGTTACTTCATCTATATAGTTTCTACACCTGATGACGTTTTTATTAGTGGCGTACGTTTTACAATGAACCTAAATTAATCAGCTACGCATTTGACACAATAAATATATTCATTTCAAAATTGCCTGATTAAGATAAAACAATAACATAATTACACAATGATGATATATTTATTTAAAAATTTGATTTACATGTTTACGAGGCAATATTTTATTTAAACTTACCATTTTGAATAATACAAATTGCTTAGCAATGTTCAAGTCATATTTATAATATTGAACACATGTTATAGTAAATACGTACATAAATATTTTCGTTTAAACATTTACAACCACTGTATTTAAGGTGACGTATATCATCCCTATCTAATTGCCCAGACTGTCCGTGATATGCCCAGTGTTACGCAATCAACTACAGTGCCTTCGGCGTTTTGATTTAAATTGAGATTTTACAAATCGGTAACAGTGAATCTCACTACAACACGCCCGTAATTAATGATTAATTTCTTAGTTGGTGTAAGGTGACGTTTCATTAAACTGATTAATTTATGAGCAAACTCTTGCAGAACGAACTTAAGTAACTAAATGTAATTCTACTACAAAAACGTAGGGATCACAAGAGCAAACACGCCGCTAATTCAGGACAGTGCGTGTAAAAAACCTTCAACTGAAGACTGTGCGCATACTTCTACCTTCCAATGAGGACAGCATTTAATCCCTAGTTTAGTATTTCTTTATTTGACCTCCACCCCTAAATCTGGGGTATTGCACTATTTTGTACTGGCGCCCTGCTGTGGTCACAGTGCGAGCACAGTGTGGTGACCCTTATCATTTGAAATCAATTCACCGGTGCAGAGGTGTAGAATTGAATTACCACCCATGTGACTGATTGCATTCATAGGATTTTGTGTTGCATTCTTTGTTGGATACATCGTGTTACCCATTCAGGGTCTTATGCACTGGAAATAATGACATGTCAAAACTGATAAGTATTATATCATTTTGTTGTTAGTACAACTAATCCATGTCATTGTGCAGTCTAGTGCTGTAAAATAATAATCCGATGAAATATATGAAAAAATAAAATTTGAATCACTCAATTAAAATTTACAAAGCTTTTTTGCTAAATCAAGAGAGTATAACAGTAACAATAGTTTAATAATTGCCTGATATTGCAAAGTTTTTTAAGTGAATTAAAATTGAGCATTACCTTTATAAGTGCGCATAGCCATTGCTCAGTCAGCTGAGAAAAAATAATGCAGATAATTATAAGAGATTTTTTGGTGGCCCAATATACAGATAGGAGTACCCATAGGGAGGGGCCAGATATTCCTTAAACTAAGCCTTTGAATACCTGACAAAGCATAGTGTTTTAATACTTTTTATCAGTTGGCTCAAATGTGTCTAAGTGAAATACATTATAATACACCATAAATGTTGACACATGGATTTACAGACACAGCTATTAATAGTAACAACTGCATGTACTGTTTGACCAACCAAGAATTATGAATAAAATCGCGCTCACAGCAATATCAAAATACATCATCTACATGTATAATAACTCGTAATACATGTAGATGATGTATATTGCTATGAAATCGATTTTACCCGTGGTTGCTTAATAATTATGTGCACACTTACAACCAATTGGAAAACCGACAATTTGTTTTATACAGTTTACCATTGAGTTCAATAAATAAATTATCTAGGAGAAAGTTAAAAGCTGCACACATCTAGCAATGACATCAGTTTGATAGTAATTTAGATATAAAATGCCAGCTGCTGTACATAAGACAAAGAACATGTATAAACATTTGTCTCTTGCTAATTTTGTTTCTAATGTTATATACATCATATTATTAGTTACACAGTAACCTAATGTTCACTTAACAACATATGCATTATGAGTTAGACAGTCTCAACCAGAATGTAATCGAGTAAGAACTAGATACTCGAACCCCGTTTGGGGGTGTCACCTTCTCAGTCAGTTGAAGTTGTCATGTGAATATTATATAATAAACTGTTCAGGAAATTTTTAGAATACAAACATTAAGAAAAAGAAAGAAATCTGTATAAAAAAAAACATTTGGAAAATAATACATAAACTATTTCAGTGTGTTGCGCTATGCTACGCATCATCATCATCGTAGTCATCATCATAGTTCTTAAAAGTATTTGTCATCAAAAATCAAGTTCAACCAATTAATTAATATCAATACCAAATAGGCATATGAGTTTATGGGTAGGTACGTTGTTTATTTCCAGCAAGCAAACCCATATGGGCCCAATATGGGCTATAGCTGGGCAAAAAAATACAATATGGGCTCCATGTGGGTCCAATGGTATTTGTTTGTCCATATCAGACCCATATATGTCCCAGCAAGGAAGCCCATGTGGGTTCACTGCAAGTATGCCCATATGGGTCCCAGTAAGCCATCCCATGTCGGCACGATATGGGTTTTACCTGGGTTAATATATCTCATGGGCCCAGTGTGGGACCCATATGCATTATCTTGCAACTATAAAACCCAGATGGGTCCAAGTAAAGTAAAACCATTTGGGTCCTTACTAGAAAGCTTATATGGGTCCCAGAAAGCAAGCCCAATGTTGGCTATAGCTGGGCAAAAATACAATCAGGGCCCCATGTGGGTCCTATGTGCATTATCTTGCCACTATACAACCCACGATATGGGTTTTATCTGCGCTAATATACCTGATGGGTCCAGCGTGGGCCAAAACTGCATTATCTTGCCACTATAAAACCCAGATGGGTTCAAGTAAAGTAGACCAATTTGGGTCCCTACTAGAAAGCCTATATGGGGCCCAGAAAGCATGTCCTTATGGGCCCAATATGGGTTATAGCTGGGCAAAAAATACAATATGGGTCTCATGTGGGTCCCAAATGATATTTTTGCCCATATCAGACCCATATGCGTCCAAGACAGGAAGCTCATGTGGGCCCACTGCAAGTTAGCCCATATAGGTCCAAGAAGGCCACCCCATGTGGGCTATAGCTGGGCAAAACTACAATATGGGCCCCGTGTGGGTCCCATATGCATTATCTTGCCACTATACCACCCCCGATATGGGTTTTACCTGGGCTAATATACCTCATGGGCATATGAGGAAACTGCACTGCATACAAAACGTTGTTATTGAGGTACGCCAGTATGACCAATATGTAATTAGAGCTGATGGTTCCAGACGTGTAACCCTGCGTAACCAGATAATTCTACGTAAATACATCCCAATGTATGTAGATTGTCCAGACTGATTGTTGATGCCGACTTCACAGGTCTATGCCTACCCAACTCGAGGCTCCTACTCCATCTTGTAGGCCTAGAACACTGACACTGCGCGTTACCGTCTGTTACGAGAACACCTAGGCAGCCCGAGCCAATACAGACACCTGTCGCTACACGTGGCATATCCGTTTCTGATGTACCTTTCAACCTAGACGATCAACCAGATTGAGACTACTGTGTTTTCACTTTACTTGCACATATTTACTTGTAATGTTTACGACTGTGCTTGATATTATGCAACGTTAATTTCATTATGTTTGCAATAGATAGAGTTGTCAATTATATTTAATATTATGTTACTGTAGTGTTTGATATTTTAGTAACTTGAGGACTACATTGTAAGTAAATTTCTTTCACATTCCATCATGCACATGTTTATTTGTAATAGGTTTTCATATGTTCAGCTGTTTCATGCTGTTATACGGTACATGTACAATGTTTTATTAAATTAACCTAGTTCTTTCATTAGAAAAGTCTTTTTTTTACATACTTACTACCCATAGTGAGGGGTAGAGATAGAGGATTTTAAATTTTAAATAAAAACTTTAGTTTAATCTTTGTCTTTTTTTGTCAAACCTTGATCATTGTTGGTAGATGCCATTAAAGTATACAGCAAATAGACCCTTTTGATCTTTGGAAATAATTAAATGTCATCATGCATTAATACATTTAAACATATACTCTTTAATAAAAATGAAAGTAGGGCGAACGGACCCAGGGCGAGCGGAATATAGGGCGAACGGAACAAAGGGTCAAGATATTTTTGGGCGAACGGACTCTGAAAATTAAATCAAGAAACATGTTAGGCGTTTTTTATATTAAAACAGGCAGGTAAGTTATACAAAGTGTTAATAATATATATTATATTTATAAAGCAACTTAAATTTGCGCTGTTACTAGTATTGTGAAAGAGTTGGGTTTTCTAAACCTGATTTAAATTTGTCACACACTTTCGCGAGATAGAACATTAATTTTTGCTATTGTGCATTCTAAATATTGCATTGCTATAATTATAATATTATAATATGCACAATATCTCATTGTTTGCTGCTTTGGCGGTACCAGGGTTGAAGAGAGAGCAACTAAGCAAATGAAGAACATATCTAATTAAGTCCCTCATACAATCCTTGCCCTTGGTCGGAATGCAAACTGCTTTTCAGCAACCATCCACATCCAACAATGGGCTTTCTTTTCGGTGAGTTAAATTGCTCTATAATTTATAATAATTGGTAAAACTGTAATGTAGAAACAAGTTCCAATGATAACCTATATGTTAATACATATCCTTGCCTTATATACCTAAATTTGCGATGTATCTTGATTCGCATGCATATCATAGACGTTATATTGCCAGACCTGGTCTCACGTAAAATATCAAATATTTTGGCTTTTGTAATCAAAATAAATATTAACATTATTGTAGCATTTTCTCTGTCAACTTTTCTTATGTATGGTTTAAACAGAAATTGGTTGGTGTTCTGCAAAATGAGGTTGGTGTAAAACGCGTGCGAATCACCATTCAACTAACTAATCAAATTTGGTACTGGTATGTGTCTTTGTATTATTGCGAAATGCTTAACATTTTCAATTCCCAATACAAACAGCCGTTTAAATATATATGTCTATATAGGATTATTTTGCAAACTGATATGGCTGTTGTTGTTTTTTTAACTTAAAATTGTAGACCTGATGTTTAGTATAAATAACAATTAAGCATTTATAGTTTTACAAAAAAATGTGTTTATTAAGTTCACTTAATGTACATGTAAAGCAGCTGCAGGAAGTTTTGTCTGAAATAAATTTAGTTTTTTCGTTCAGAAGCAGTCAACGAAATGTGTTCGCTACAAGTCGAGGAAAGCTAAAATTAATATAGATAGAAGGAAAGAAATGGAGTTTGAAGTATTAAATTAATGACTATATTGTTGTCACCTACCGAGATAAATTAAGGGCATAAGTTAAATGTGGTAATGGTGAAGTTCATGAAAAATACAACAGTGCAAGAACAACAGTGCAAGAACAACAGTGCGGGCTTTCCAGAGGTGAAAGGACTTTCAGTCTATTCGTAATGATCACATATAGCATGAAGCGTTGTGCCAGACTGTGTGAAATCGGGATTTAAAAAAATACTCTAGCTGTGCTACTATTTTGACCTTATTTCTAATGATAACGCTTTCAGTAATTACTTGAATTAGTTTACAGAAGAATGTGATAGCAAAAACGAAAGGAAACAAAGGACCTTGTAACAATACAACATGTATTGAGAAGCTTCCACACCAGCAGATTTGCAAAATAATAGTGATCATTCTGATTGTTATGGGGAAACATTTGTGAGATATCTAAATAATTTCTATTTGCTGTAAATTACTTTCGCCAATTTAGGATAAAACCAGTTCTCTGAACGAGGTCAAAATGTTCAATATTTTATGAAATTTGCTTACTTTCTGTATCAATGGATATAACCTTGTTTGATTTCTAGCTCGACTGTTAGATGAAAAGGTGAGCTTTCCTGCTACCCCTGGCGACGGCGTCCCGGGTGCGAACCACGGTGAGACCAATTTTGTATTTTCTTTTTTTTTTCTAAACACTTTTCTTGTTATTACACTTAATTTTTTTAGTTGCGATGTTTAAATCTGTCAAGTTAATACTTTAAATGGCATACTTCAAAAAATGCGAAAATCTGTGAACAAGTTCCTTTAAAACTTCAGGGAATACCAGCTGGATCTAGACAATGTTGTTAGCCAGTTTAGTTGTTGTCGCAAATCCTTTTTGTAATGTTTCAAAACCGGATTGAGGTATGTTTATAACCAAACTTAAAAGTAATGTTCACTTGCAGTTAATATTTACAAGGCAATGCTTTATAGATAACTTACTATGCACACTTTCATGTTGATTTTAACATTATATTAGATACAATAACACATAATTATTTGTTTTTCGTAATTTGCCATTACTTAAGTTTTGTATTAAACTCTATCTTTATTTTAATACGCACCGGTTTTAATAACAAATGAGGACATATATATAATAATAACAAGTACATTATGCAAGGTACATTAAACATAATTGTAGATATCGATATGCTTATTTGAATATCTGTCTTACATGATGCATTTTGTGTTCTTGTGTACTATTATTAAAATATTACGTTTTGTCAAGTTTACCGAATAGGAAAAATAGCATGTTTTACAACATGATGTTAAGTGTTTTATTATCAATACATTAATAACTTAACCCAACTTAAAGCTTTGATGATGTGGACAAAATTATACTCCAAATAATATGTCATTTGTTAAGTGTTGGTTTTTGTAAAGCTGCATCTGACAGACATGTGATCGTTAATAAGAATACATTGTTAGCAGGACAACAGACTGGAAAGCTACTTGTGGCCATTAACAGCCTATATTTATATTGTCCTGTTCTTGAAGTTGGACAACCATAGAATGTTACAAACAGCTTCGCAACAATTACCTCTGAATAAGTGACAAATTATGCAGAGAATCATGTTTGGACTTTTTCAGTAAAGCTTTTATTCAGATTTTCCCTTAGGACCAATCTCTGTTGCAACCAATATGGGACCCATGCAATTCCCGGTTGTACTTTCTGCGATGGGGCCCATGTGGGGCTCCCATCAAGGTCCCATTTGTGTTTGCCCATAATGGTCCCATGTTGAGACCACACACGGGTCCAATGGTAGACCCATATTGTAAACCATATGGGACCCACGTAAATCCCGGTTGCTCTTACTGGGGTGGGGCCCATGTGTGTATCCCATCAAGGTCCCATCTGTGTTTGCCCATTATGGTCCCATGTGGAGACCACATGGGTCCCATTTTAGACCCATATTGTAAGACATATGGGACCCACGTAAATCCCGGTTGCACTTTGTGGGGTGGGGCCCATGTGGGTACCCAATCAAGGTCCCATCTGTGTTTGCCCATTATGGTCCTATGTTGAGACCATATTGGTCCCAAGGTGGACCCATATTTTAACCCATATTGGACCAACCTTAATCCCGGTTGCACTTTCTGGGGTGGGTCCCATATCGGTAGCACAAACGGAACACATATGTAAACCCTCAAGGGGCCCATACGGGTCCTGTCTGGGCTTGCTTGCTGGGTTATTGTGACTTGTGAATATACATAAAATAGGAACGATTAAATTGTTAAATACAACAAGATAACACATAAGTCATCAAACAAAAAGCATACAAAATTAAACACACACAACAAAGCAATATGTATGAGAAAAAAAAAACGAAAAGTAAACATAAAATAAGTGTTGCACTTTAGTATCACATGGATTATAGTAAAGCGACTGTACTAAGTCTATCTCGATCATAGTAACAATAATTGAGAAATGATTATTTAAATGTTTCTTGTTTGTGTTTGACATGTTTTTCGAACAAAACAAAGGGCCAAATTATAACTGGTAAATTAAAATTTAACCTATTATTTATTAATTTCACAATCTTAAATATATATTCACGGAGATACGCAGTAACTTAAACAATTGAAGTAATTTTATTTTCTTCATTTGTCAACATTAGCTTCATTAAATAGTTACATTGTATTTAAATGGTAAATTGATTAACTGACTAAAACCAACTAGCTTATCAACATCTGACCATCAACAACGGACACTTGATTTCAAAAGCCTACTGGCTTATTAATATCTGGCCAGTAGGGTGGAGCTTAAAACATCAAAAAATTCAAAATCATTTTTTTTTCAAAGTCTTACCCCCCAAATATGTTCTTTATGATATAGAAACACTGTATGGAATGTTTCTACAATAAATACCTATGTTTAGGGGTAGCTTAAGTGCCTCAAAGATTACCATATTTATAAAACAAAATACAACAAATTACACGACTTTTACGAGTATCACTCTAAATTTATTTTGAACAGTTTAGTAATTATTTTGAACACAGTAAAAGTGTTCTGACAACTTATTTTAATAAGAATGTGGTCTATTTGCTGTATACTTTATTGGCATCTACCAACAACGATCAAGATTTGAAAAAAAAATACAAAGATTGAACTAAAGTTTTATTTAAAATTTAAAATCCTCTATCTCCCCCCTCCCTTACTTTGGGTAGTAAGTATGTAAAAATCGAAGTCTGCTCTAAATGACAGAACTAGGTTAAGTTAACAACACATTGTACATGTATCGTATAGCAGTAGGAAACAGCTGAACATATGAACAATTTTTACAAATGAACATGTGCATGATGAAATGTGAAACAGGCATCTGGTGACTGGTAGTCCGATTAATTTGGGGAGTCATAGGTCAACTGATATCAGATGCTCAGGTTTGTGATCAGCCCGGATGTGCCCCGTGTAGCGACAGGTGTCTGTATTGGCTCGGGCTGCCTAAGTGTTTTCGTAACAGACGGTTACGCGCAGTGTCAGTGTTCTAGGCCTGCAAGATGGAGTAGGAGCCTCGAGTTGGGTAGGCATAGACCTGTGAAGTCGGCATCAACAATCAGTCTGGACAATCTACATACACTGGGATGTATTTATGTAGAATTATCTGGTAACGCAGGGTTACACGTCTGGAACTATCATCTCTAGTATCATATTGGTCATACTGGTGTACCTCAATAACAACGTTTTGTATGCAGAGACAGTTTCTCCACGTATTGCATGTGTCTGTTCTGAATAGCCTCTTCTCTTGCCATTGCTGTGAAACACCACGTCTCATGAACATTGTACTTGCCGGGTGGGAAGGGTATAACATCCCTGATAGATTTGCCGAAATTACACAAAGCTGGGAAGAGTTTTGTGATCGGATCTGGTGTGTGCATCGCACGTTGAAATCGTTGAAAAATATGAAGGTTAAAAATAAACAAATCTGCATCAAAATAGTTGTGCGCACAACATGAATACCACAGCCCCCCCCCCCCCCCCTACGCATGATAGAGGCTACGCATCTTATTAGCGTCTGCATCTATGCTATTTTTAGAATGATTTACACATATTTCCGGAATACGCAAGAATAGCCAGACGAGTAATAAATGTAATAACAGTTGAGTGCGTTGTTATAGACAAGTTTCGTCTGGTTACACAACTATCATTCAAACACAAACAAGACAAAAAAAGAAATCTCAGTAAATAGCTTTCAGAAAAAACTTCTTTTCCAGGAAAAATCCAATTCATACTATGTAGAATACTTAATAAATTACTAATGAAAGCATATTTTTTACAGGTCTTACTATCACGAGGTTATACGCCGTGGTGACTATTGTAAAATTAACGTTTCCAAAAATCAAGGAAATAATCAGCGCTGCTATCATAAGCTTCCGGTCAGAGTCATCACATATAGACGTCTTGCTTATGCGCGGCGACAATAACAGATGCAATTCAAAACGGCATGATTGAGGGACAAACACTCACATAAATACACAATGGCGATTGTATTTTAACGCCTCCATTTGACTATTATAAATCGCAAAGCAATGTCTCAGTGTTCAAGTTATATTTATAATATTGACGCAAATGCCATAATAAAGAATTCAATGTAGGATTCATAAATGAAGTTATGCGAATATTTTCGTTTAATATTTGACAGCTTGGGAAGAATAAAACACATTATTATGTATAACACGTCGTGTTTGATGGTTCTGGCTAGTTAACCAGATGTTCTACACATGATAACACTGAACGATCGTAATTATCATAATTTTCCACTAAAATCATTCATAACCACTGTATCTAAGGTGACAAATGCCATCCCCCCTCTAATTGCCCATATAATCAATTATTACGGTGAGGGTGTTTCTTTTGAAAGTAATTATATGGTAATTAAGGAGAGCGCATACAGTTTAATTTGATTTACCGGTTTGAGTCCGCTTACTTCTTGGAAAAAAGTATGGTACGTAGGTAAGCATAACGTTTTTTTCGTTAACTTTGTTTTCCTTCGTGACCCAACAAGCACATATCTACATCCGCTTTAACAACTTTTGTAGTAAATGATTATAACTAACTTATTAAAACTAATAATAAAAAAAGACACACTTGATATTTAATAGGCAATGTATGTTAAACAATTTGGAAACCAAAGCCAACGTTTCCGAGTACACAATCTTCACTTCTGACATGAGTTCCTATTTCCTTTTCCCATGCGGGTGCATTTTTCTTGGTTTTTCTTCCAATTTAAACACACAGTGACACTGTACAAATTAGTAGTTCTTCTGTAGTGTGATTTCAACACTTGCGCCACAATGGCCACACACCCTAACCAACTAACTCGATTTTCGCATTAGACGTTCAACCGAGGTGCAGTGTACTAGATGCTTCACACCGGCCTCGAAAGGACCGAGGAATCTTCTGTATCTTGCACTATCCCCGTAACCCAACTAACAAGTCTTTTGGGGGCGATGGTCATATGGGGAAATATCCCCGTGCACTCGATAAAAATGTACTACACACACGTTTTCAAATAGGTTCCTGGTCACAACACCTCTTGGAGATAAGTTCACGGGATTTGCATCAATAAACGCTTTTTTGTCATTTATTATTCATAAGCACCTGCACAAATTCAAACTTTATTAAGACATCGACGCTGGTCATTGTTAAATGTGCGCCCAAATGATCTATTACTGTCAGTATTTAGGAGGGAAGTTCCGACAAACTTTGCAAAATGCGATTTATTTACTAACGCAAACAACGCAAACCATGGCAAAGTTGTTACAAAGGGTGACAACTATTGTATACAAACGGTTAAACAACACCAATACTTGCTGCCTGGACTATTTCCGCGGTTGTAATAGAAGATTAAAATTACCTGTCTAGAGGTCGAATCCCAGTCCAGTTACTGCTTTCATAAAGTTCCATATTATTGGAAAAAAACGCGAATATTTAAAAGACAAATTTCCAAACGGCAAAAAAGTGTATGGTCGGGTGCAAAACAAATATGGTCGGGTTAGTGGAAACAAACAACATTTTTTACGCCAAATCAACATATTTGCGAAACATTCTGCAAAACATATCATAACGTGTCTTATGTGCCAATTTAGATAAGTTATTTGGACAAATCAATCAGTTTCATATGACGTTATTTTATTAAATTTTATTGAAATATAAGTACACAGTGCACCAATATTTTCAATAACTATTAATGAATGTTACTCGCTTAAAACCTGAGTAAATTAATTATTCACTTATCTTAAAGTAAAAATACACCACAACAACAAAATAGCAATTGGACATGTATTTGGTGAAGCATATTTTACATATAAAACGAAAGCAGTGGACATTGTACTGTTTAGCCACATTGCCATGTCTGTGGTCCAACTACTGGTCCAGTCTGGTGGAGGAACATCCGATATTCGGTATGCACGACTCTGTCTGCATGCAACGAACGATGCCTCGTACCTAGTTTTATTGTTGGATACAAGTATTACTGTAACGAGACTACATACATATAAACTTTCATTCAAAAGAAAGACTATTAAGAATTACTTCAAAAACAGTCTTTTGTAAATGCCCATAATAAGTGTTTATGGAATTCAAAACACGTCTTAGCAGCAACAAATTTAGTGCAAACTTCATGATATAGGGTTGGATAGGCGGGTGTATTATTAAATATTTCTTCTGAATTTATACTTCTTACTTCTTATTTCACCAAATGCAAGACCTCTGAACATATATAATAGAAAAAACCAAACAGGTATTGCTTGATATTTACTAAAATCTTGTATAGTCATTGAAAACTGTTGACCAAATTTAGTTTATACAAAATCTCAAAAATATCTTTCGAAACTGCTCTGTTAAATTAAAACTTCTGTTGTTATAAACATTAATTTTGAAAACTGAGTGGGGCCCGGTGTTACACAATTGCGAACAACTGCAATGCCTTCAGCGCTTTGATGTTAAGAATGCGCGTTACAAATTAATATTTGAACGTACAGCATTCAAATTATCATATTTACATGTTTGCATACGTGTTGACATGTCGCTGCAAAAAGATGGATGGGGTAGTCCATTAACCAATAATAACTTTAAAAAAAAACATACAACACCTTAGATTTAGAAACTATACTGTAATAAAAGTATATTACCTGTTATATTCTTACGTATTTAGCGTTTTTAGTTTATGATATGAACAAACTTCTAAATTGGTGTAAGGTTACATTTCATTGAACTGATTAATATGTGAGCAAACTCTTGCATAACTAACTAAAGAAACTAAATGTAATTGTTCTACAAAAACATAGGGATCAGAAAGCTATAGGTGAAAACACGCCTCCAATTCAGGACAGTGCGTGTAAAACACCTTCAGCTGAAGACTGTGCGTGTACTTCTATCTGTCAATAAAGACAGCATTTAATTCCTAGTTTAATCCTTCTTTATTTGACCGCCCCCCCCCCTCCACAAATCTGGGGTAGTGTACTCTAATGGACTGACACCCTGCTGTGGTCACAGTGCGTGAACAGTGTGGTGACCCTTATCATCTAAGATCAATTCACTGGTGCAGAGGTGTAGAATTGGATTACCACCAAGTGTGACTGACTGCATTTATAGGATTTTATGTTTTATAAGATACATCATGTCACCCATTCAGGGTCTAATTCACAGGAAATTATAGCATGCCAAAACTGATAATTAATATATAACTAGATAACAGTAACAACAACTGGCATGACGGCTTAATATTTCCTAACATACAGTATAATAACACGATATGTCGAAATAAAAAATGCCCACATATCCATCATCAATCACGTATCTAGGGGTCAATTAGCGCTTCCTTAAAAATCTTTTTATAAAGACGACTTACACGAGAAGCCCGTGTAAATTCCCGATGAGTAATTAACGTAAACCCTCTGCACAAGAACATATACAAATATATTGACGACAGTATTAATCAAAACCAGAATAACAGTTCTATCTAATTGCTCGCATACAAAATGTTAGAATTTGTATTGTGCACGAAAAAGAATTCGCAATAAACCGACTCTTATATAAAGTTATATGACTTTGATCTTAACGTTTAATTACCTACATTTAGAAATTTGTCAACATATAATTTTATTATATAGTAACACACTTATGTTTATGATAAACAGTAAATTTTCATGAAATTTAAACACATTTTCAAAAAACAAACAAACTGGGAAACAATTCGCGATATATTCTGGCAGCTTTCGTGAAAATATTGTCAGGTTATCAAGAAAGTCAAATCATGGCCCTCTGTCGGGACTGTTATGCTAAGTCTTTAACTTTTCGCGAAACCAAGGTTTTCACGAAAAGTCAAACTATTTTTTTAAAGAACATTTAAAAAAATTTACGAAAATAAGAAACATTTGCGAAACAGCTTGATATCAAGTTGCTGTCGTGTGCATTTGAGGGCACTAACGATGCACGTTCCATTTCAAATTGCGACCGTAAATAAAGTGGAGAAAACAAATCTGCTTATTTTCCTGAAATGTTGACAACTATTTTTGAATTGTCTTGCAAATTACACGAAACTTATCTGGTTACGCAGAAGTTTGTTGCCTGTCGAATTGACCTTAAATTATATAATGTAAATTAATCTCTTATTAAATGTATATCTTGAGAATGAGTATTTGCTTGGGCAACTGGGCCTGTCCTGTCCTGACACTGAATTATTACTGTATTATCAATGGATGTTAATTATAAAGCTAAAAAAAGCCTCGGTCACAACCGCGTTGCGTCGACCTATCGTCGGGCTTTCGTCGAGGTTTTTGTCAAAAACGTGCGCCGGACCTACGGCGCCCGTGCGTGTTTTCCTCGATCGCAAGGTGGCCGCAACAGACATTAGCGAAAGCCCTTAAGTTGATGCGTCGGCCTTGCGTCGATCACACATTCTGCGGGCACCCTGCGAACATCGTGTGATGAACATACAGGCACTCTACGTATTTTGCTTCGAAATTTCCTGTAGCAAGCATGCAAGGTGCACTTGCGGACGTCGCACGACTTCCTTGTGTAGTACTTAGAGAGAGACAGAGAGAGGGTCGAGCTGCAACAACACTGGTCCTGCTTGATCTGTCCGCAAGATTCCGCAGTAACTACCAGATCTTTTCAAGACTGTCAGATACACTAACTTATACAAGACTCTTCGCTGCTAATGTCCTCTCGGGACATCTTCTAAGCATTAACTGTAAGTTTCGTCAATTTAGACACATATGAAATCATCTATTTTAGTTCAACTGCTTAGTAAAAACAGGGCTTTCTACTTGTGATATGCGGTGAGATCTTAAGACGAAATCCGTTTCTTAACTATTACACGGATGAAATGATGATAAAAAGTATGTGTTCCTAACATTTATTAATGACTAATAACGTTTTGTTGTGAATTACATGTGTACGTTAATGGATTTAAATGTATCATAATGTAGTATTTAACTCGACGGCATTAACACGTATTATTATATGACCTATAAATAAACGGCTTCCCATTGATCCACAGCATGACTGGCAACATTAAATATATCTCATATTCAATGGACTTTTCGGTTTTTCCCAGTCATATTCAATGGGCTAAAAATAGCTAGCGTTGGTACCCGTTTCCAGACGTTACGATAATATTTGCAAAAACGCAGCCTTGATACATTAAGTGACGTCACTTACAACAAACAGTTCGGTTTAACAATAACAACGACTCTATTTCGGAATTGACGTCATTTCAGTATAAGTGCTTTTGGCGCACATTTCACCGTTTTTAACAAAAAGTGCGTGTAACGTCAGTAAAAGAACAACTGATCATTTATAATGTAATAATAAACAAGTTGTTGACTAGAGGGCCATAGATTATGACTGATATTCACTGGCATAAACACATATTGACATCTGCTGCGCCTCGGTCAAAATGACTTTCCACAAGTGAATAACAGATCATATTCAATGGCCCTCTAGTCAATATTTGTATATTGTTCTGCTGAACTGATTATGGAATACCTTTATTAATTTATACTAAATTGGTGAAATGATGACTGTGACATTTGTAGCGTTTTTATTCATTCGTAAACATGTACATTTTTTTCACTTTCTCACTATCCTTCCAATCGATATACTTTTTATACGGTATTCAAGCTTGTATGTTTAAGATTGCTTCTTTTGCAGTATTAAGTCGACGTACACGATTTGTTATTTTTCAGTATTAAGGAGAAATGCCTGTCTATTAACGTGCTTCTATTGCAGTATTAAGGCGACGTTCATGGCAAGATTCGTTATTTTTTAGTATTAAGGCGAAATGCCTGTCTGTTAACGTGCGGGTTAAATAATGTTATATACACAGTGCATACGTATTAGTTTCTGAAAAAAAATCGAGAAGCTGAAAATACGACTTTTGCGGACAAAAAGCGAAGGGTATTTATTCTTTAATAATAAGAAATATTGGCCGGCTTCAACCTTATATTGGTGTTTCGGTCACTGATTCTATCTAACTTATACTAGTATGATCGTTTTAATGATTCCGATCGTGATACTATTTCCTCTTTTAGTGTTTAAATTTTGAACTGCAAATTAAAGAGGGGCATAGTTATTTTATGTCCCTTTAGTTACCCACTAACAAAAACCCGTTTTATATAACATAACTAAACGTCGACATCGACAAACACAATTTCTCTTATCGAATAATACAAATATATATGTTCTGTCAAGATCCGTTTATCCTACAGCAACGGCTACATTTGGTTTTGAATGAGTCATCAGAAGATCTGTATAAACGCTGTGTAAGGATGTATATAATAGCTCGCTGCGCAGCAAAGAATTATATTAGTTTTAAATTTCTCTCTTTATACACATTTCTGAACATCTATTATTATCAACATTATTTATAATATTGTTTTTTAAATATACTGCCATCCTGAGAATCAATGGATGGTTTTACATTATAATTTTCGTACAAAATCGTGCAGTCTCACTTTAACAATTAACTTACTAATTAGACTTATTGTAGATATGCTCAGTAAGATGTCAATACCGTCATGACAAAACTAAAACAAACTATTAATCAGTTTGAATTGCATGTATGTACATGTAATAATAACAGGCAAAATGCAATTCAAGACAATATACCCACGACGAGGTATTTATCAATCATATATAATTTTTATTTGACTAGAATTGTTTGATTGCTTGTATTTCGTAGTTTTCTATAACGAAAATAAGTTGTTATGTGAATTACATATTTATGTTAATGGTTATTTTTCTGGCATGCAATATTAAGGGGAAGTCGAAGATATGGTTTTTTTTCGGAATTAAGACGAAGTAAATGCAAGAAAACACACCATACAACCTCTGAGCTTGTATAAACTAGGAAACATTTAAAACTTTAAAATTATGTCACAAAAAATGTAGTTTGTTTATAATTGGTTAAATTGTGTATGTTTATGTTTAGAAAGATTCACTTCTATGCGCAAATTAGGCGGAAATAGGGAACCTCAAGGCGAATTAAATTTGTCATGTAGTGTACTGGAAATTATATAAAAACACGAGCGACTTTTATTCACTTTGACAAAATAACCTTCCTGACGTTAAACAATCGATACAGGTTGTGCACAAATAACTGCGTAGTGTTATAATTATCATTTGTTACGTTTAAGTACAAACCGACACCGGGTCACCGAACGTTTGTAAGTTCTATATTCAATAAATTGCATGCAACTATCACGTATTCTTAGTTTGTGACAGGAGAATTTTTTCAGCTGAGTAAGAAAAGGTAATTGGGTGGATTGCATTTTCATTAAACATATGGACTCCTCATCTTTTAAACAATCACTGAATGAAATTGAATTGATGTATTATATATATATATATATATATATATATATATATATATATATATAGGATCTGCCATTTCATACCATATATTATTAAACGAGTTCATGAATTTTGTTAGTAAGCGAGCCTTTGGCGAGCTAACTTAAGAAATTCCTGGACGAATTTAATAAAATATGGTATAAAATGACAACGAGTGTCAGATCTTTTTATCACATGCTTTTAAACGAAATAAAAGTATAATTTTACCATAACATGTTGATAAATCCTAAAAGTTGTGTATTTGAATGACGTCATTTCATGCTGACGACGTCATTTCACCAAAATAACGACATGCCATTGGTCAGTGAAAGAATATCTAGCCAATAAACACGTTTAGAATGTTATCTTACTGATGTGTAAGATAGAAATATTCGCAATGGTTGTATTACACGGGAGACAAGGTATAGCATGTGATAAATGGTGGTATTTTACCACGTCGAATAATTAAACAAGCTTTAAAGCTATACCATCTTATTGAAAAAAAAACGATGCTCGATGTTCACTTGTATTATATGAAGCAGTAAGTTGTCAACATCAGTCACCTAGCAAACGTCTATAGTCATTCGATTATAACTAAATACAAATGTGTTTGGTGTTTCTTTGTTGTTTTCATTAAAATGATGTGCTGTGTGAATTATATATGTAAGCTGTTGCGACCATTGTTTAATATGCAGAATTAAGGCGAAATCAAAAATACGTTTTTGTCAAAAAAGCGAATGGCGTTTCTTAACTATCACGCGGATAAAATGATAAATCATAACGGTCCATACTATTTATCAACGACATATACGACATGTTTTGCTGTCATAAAATAACTATTTGGTGTACAGGACGAGGTTTGAGAATTATTTGTTTCATTATACAGTTAAAAACTCAAAACCGAAAGTTCATTTTTGCTGAGTTACGGCGTATTATGAATGCTACTTTTGCAGTATTAAGGCGAAGCACACGATTCGCTATATTTGCATACTTAGGCAAAGCAACTTTCTTTTAACGTACATGTTAAATAATGTAATATACAAATTAGTTTTCGACAAATAAGTTTTTATAATGACCATTTTCAAGATTAATTATCTTATGACATGCACTAAATATTCGTGTGTGCCTGTTAGCTGTAAGTGCTCTGAAGCCATTTTGAAGAAACATCATCTGCTGCAAGTTTGACTCTTTTTAAGCTATGGCCTTACAGAATTCTGAATATTTTGACAAACATTGCTGCAATGTATTAATTTAAAACAGTAGTTTAGAAAATCGAGAGCACGCATCGTATCACCTTCTTTTGACTCAGTGGGCCACGAAGCACTAACAATCAATTAATTCTAACTATTACGCTTCGTCAGTTATTCTGCAGATTGACTTGTTAACTGGCATGTATATAATTCCGTTATATAAACAGCTTGAAAACATATTTGTTTGTTTCTTAAAAAATAACTTTTATTATCATGTCGTATACTATTGAATAAAAAGCAACATTATTAAGTTTAAAGGAGGGAAATTGAATTTACATTCAAACAAATGATTCCGTTTTAGAAAAATGCACTCATGAAGTACATGTTTTACTTTCTTTTTTCGCCAACAACCATTCTGCGCTGTCAGCGTTTTGCTTTTATAAATTCTGAAAAGCATGAATGTTGTATAACATAACATTACCTCTTCAAATGAAAAATTTGTAAATAACAAATAGGCATGTCTACATTTCTCATTGAATTTTGCTGAAATGATTGCTTTTTTTAATCATTTTATTTTGAGTTTGGAGTTTCTTTCAGTTTAATCATAAAATATTTTGATGTACAGTTATCGTCAGGGAATCGGGCGGTGCCTGTATATATACCGACCGGCTCCCGTTTTGTCGGGCTGCGGCCGGCCGACTGACATTGACTTACTTTGTCTGTTTACCTTTTGTTAATACATTTTAGTTGCAGTCATCTACAATCCTACGCGGCTACCGTCCAATTCACATATTCACCGCACGGGCGCTGCCCGTTGCTCAAACTGCTTGTTCCCAATGTCAGCCAACGAAAAATGTTTGAGTATGAGACCACGCGAGGCAAAAAATATATAAATCGCGAGGCGCCTTTCAGATTCATAAATTGCCGATGCTTTATCGTTCGTGACCTACGCATTAGTTTTGTCATCTGTGACAGAATGTTTGAAAATTGTCAGTTCGTCAAGCTGTGAAAAGGTCCCTTTGAGTTGACTCTTTTGTTTGATTATTTTGGTGATTAACAGCCGAAAAAACGTTGTTTGCGGACATAAGGCGAAACAAGTTTTTTTTTCCAATATCAACAAAAATTGTGAAACTTCTTCAAAATCCCCTTTATCTGGTCTTTTAGCATTGTTTTTCTAAAATGGCTGTTATACTACATTTTGTACTGTTTTTTATATTCAACAATGTCAAGTTGTTCATTAGAACTGCATTTGTATATTCATGCTTGTTTTGCTTTTATGCAGTATTGAGGCGAAGCAAAAACTAGGTTTTGGACGGAATTAAGGCGATTTAAGTTTCTTCTTAGAATATGTAACGGTTGTAGCATACTTTTACCGAAACATGTTAGTTATTTATCGAGCCCGCAATGTGACCGACCATTGGTATGAGGCTGATTTGCATTTACACTTTTATTTTCTTGCATTGTAACTCTTTAAATTGTGCTTTGTCCACAACTCGTAAAATATATATGTTCATGTGAATTATTTAGATTACTCAATATCATTCATAACAAACATGAGGCGGTCAGATCGTGTTTATTGTACGGACATTACAGAATGATGGAACTAAAAAAGGATTTCCATCGTTTCGTGTTTTTTTAATGATCTTAATTTTATAATTAGAACCGCAGTATAATAGGAGTTTGCTATTTTATTAATTGTATCATACATACTTACTTTTATTTAATGTAGGGTCTCTTTCCTTCTTTTACACAATTATATGGCGCCCTACGGTGCTTTGCATCGTTGTTTTTCTTGTACCATATTTCCCCATAACGTGGCAACTTTCCACAATGCTGATGCCATGGAAGTTTCTTAGACGTCACGTGATACTTGTTTAGCGTGTATGTCGTTTCAACTTTAGCGCTTTCATATTTTTCTTGTGCGCGATCCAAATTTGCAAGCTTAATGTGCAATGAGTAGCGTGTGTATAAATTAAAACTAAATTTAAATATTTACCTACTTACTATTTATTTTACTTTTTATTCAATATTTACTTATTTACTATTTATTTTTACGTTACTTATTGCACGGTAACCTTTCATATTAGATTCTGCCCACCAGTTACCGTTCTGATATTTTAGTTAGTTAATACCGCAAAAAAATCAAACTCTCCGAAATATTGTATACGAACAAAATGATAACATACACATGCAACATGTGTGCTTGTATCAACTTGGAGTTCGTATCAGCTCGGACACATTAGGCCGAAAATGAAATATTGTTTGATTCCCCTCCCGCGACCCATGCTAATGAAGGGTGGGTCGGTAGGTCGGAAAAAATATTTTATTTGTATACACAATAAGTCATTTTCATTCATGTTTTCCTTATGTTCGAAATGTAACGTTAAATTATTAATTCTTAATATTTTCGTTGTAGTAGAATCATAACGTTCTGTATATTTACGTAATACTATGTTCTAAATACTTAACAATAATTTATCAAAATTTAACAAACAATAACATACGTCAAACACAAGCACGTTAGTAATAAAAACCTGTTAAAACTAAGGAGTAATAGCGTGACGTTGAAATTTGCCGGGCATCCAAAACAGAACGCTGTTAGTAACTGCCATAGCAACGGTGACTGTCAAACTGCGGCTAGCAGTTTGTAGCTGAAAAGCGTGTTACACGCTTAGCACGTGGATAGTGTTTAAAGACGCCACTCTGTAATACTGTATCTGAACAACGCAAATGCTAGAGCATAAATGAATTAGCATTCTATGGAATAAAAACAAATAGGACTGTGTTCATTAATAAAAAGAAAGCAAACCAACAGTTTATTTACTTTCATGTTTGACAAGGACTTTAGTTCCGCTAACTTTCATTCAAATGTTGCCTCAGCCAAAGTTTTTGCATAATTCTAATCCGTGTGCAGTGATGAGTTTGAATAACACTTTCGTTAATTATAACTAAATCTAGTAATTTTATTTTTTTTAACAAAATAAGACGTTTGACGCGATCAGTTTGTCGAGTTAAATGACGTCGTAATTCATATTCTTAGTAAACGGTTCCTTTCACCATAATTCACCAAAATTATGATATTTATTCATAATTATTTATTTATTTACTATTTTAATTTGTAGTACTTTAATACAAACGCGGCTGTTAAAAACACGCATATCTATAACAAAACACATACCTAACGCAAATGTGTTAAACATGACTTGCACCTTTACAATTAAAATTAGAATGAGGGCGTGATAAACTTGAATACGAATATAAATTACGACGTCATTAAACTCAACAAACTGATCGCGTCAAACGTCTTATTTTGTAAAAAAATAAAAATTACTAGATCTAGTAATAATTAACGAAAGTGTTATTCAAACTCATCACTGCACACGGTTGCTAGCAGCAGTTTGACGGTCACCGTTGCTATGGCAGTTACTAACAGCGTTCTGCTTTGGATGCCCGGCAAATTGCAACGTCACGCTATTACTCCTTAGTTTTAACAGGTTTTTATTACTAACGTGCTTGTTTTTAACGTATGTTATTGTTTGTTAAATTTTGATAAATTATTGTTAGGTATTTAGAACATAGTACTACGTAAATAAGCAGAATGTTATGAATCTGCTACAACGAAAACATTAAGAATTAATACTTTAACGTTACATTTCGAACATTAGGAAAATATAAATGAAAATGACTTAGTGTGTATACAAATACAATATTTTTCCGACCTACCGACCCACCCTTCATTAGCATGGGTCGCGGTAGGGGAAACAAACAATATTTTATTTTCGGCCTAGAAGGTTGACTAATCAATATTATGTATACAAGTGTAAATTATATGATGCTTCATTTTTATCATATTTTTGACAAGTTAAACGTTGTATGGTGACATTTTTTGGTTTGTCACCAGTTATTTTGTAATTACCGCAATAACCCGTAATAACATTGAACATTCTAGAAATGATGGCGTATATAGACACAAACATACTGCGTCATCATCAGGAATATAAGCTGGAATATTTTAAACCGGATAATAGCAGAGCTGATACTTTAGTTATCATTTCAAATCGATGGAAAGTTG
The DNA here is from genome assembly GCA_027627225.1 of Congeria kusceri. Classification (NCBI taxonomy): domain Eukaryota; kingdom Metazoa; phylum Mollusca; class Bivalvia; order Myida; family Dreissenidae; genus Congeria; species Congeria kusceri. The sequence continues at coordinate 144,866 of JAPFQT010000060.1, forward strand.
TCATGTGTACTGCGTATACTTTCTAATTGTCATTACCGTATGTGCTGAGAAATAAAACTGTGGTTACATAGTTATTGCTCATTGAAGCCATTCACCTTCATGCATGGTCCTATCTAATATGAAAGGTTTTTAATGCTTGTAAAACAATATTTCTTGCATTTTCAAGTGAATTTTTTGCTAAAGTGTCATTACCGAAACGGTCATCTCCGCAACGCTGTTAAAATGTGGATAAATAAAACATCCTTGATTTAAGGCTCAATTCATTAAATGGATGTTTTCTTTCAACATAATGAGTTAAACATTAATAAAAAGTACATATATCCATTATATTTGACTGCATTTCATAGCCGATGTCATTTCCGCAACGGTATGTTATTACCGAAACGAGTTGTCATTACCGCAACGACATAATTTACCTACACTATTTGCAAGATATATAGAGTAAACACAATACATTCTTGAAATTATGATAATCAAAATCAACTACTTTAGAAATGCAAAAGTATATAAAAAGCAGTAAGAAATTATAAAAGCTCCTTTAGCATTTATTCATAAATATGTCGTTTATTTTTAAACAAAATATTAAAAAAACACGAACTAACACATTATTTTTGTTTTAATATTGCATATTTTTATAAGCAATAGAACATTACTATGTATTAACATGATGCACAATTAAAAATGACACTTTCGTGCAAATGCAGCTAATTTTTGAACTTTCTGTCATTTAAACTGACCAACAAATATAATAATGTCCTAATATTCACCAAATATAGTATTGTTTGGTATTTTATTGCTGTGTTTTTTTTTAATTATTTTTCATTAAAAGTATGTATTATGTGAATTATAATGTGTACGCTATTGAGTACTGTTTCATCTGCAGTATTAAGGCGAAGTCTAATACGTTTTGTACGGCATTAGGGCGACTTGCGTTTTTTACCATTTACACGGATTAAATGATGGTTTCTATATATTCATCAATAACAGATATTTGACATTGTGTTCGAAGTCATAAACAATATTATTTGAATTTCATTTTTAGATTTGATTTTTTATTTTTTTTTCATTGTGCAGTGTCACACTGAAAGTCGAAAGCTCCCTTAAGTAGAGTTATGGCGAATCATGATTTGCTACTTTTGCAGTATTAAGGCGAAGCTCAAGGATAGACATTTTTAGGCAAACTTCCTTTCTTATAACCTGCAACGTCGAATGATGTCATATACGCAATACATGTTTGGTTTGATAAACCTTTCCCCTTAAAAATACTTTTCAATTTTATACAATTTAAAATCATTCAAACGAAAGCGTTCAATCTATCATTTTTTTAATTTATTGCTCGTATTGTCATCATGTTATGCATCAACTGAGCGTTGAAATAAACTTGTGAGCTTGTACAATGGCTGTCCGGAAAGTCCGTTCACAACCTAATTTATTGACATGCTCTTTGCTATGTATTATTAATTTATGTATTTTCTTAAACAACACTATATCGTTACTTAACACATTAAAAATAGTTGTTATGCATTGATAAATAGAAAACTGGTATTGATTTGAGTGTATACACATTCACATCTACGGAGCAGTGTAATGTATTAGTTTACGTCAATATCAACGTCAACATTGAAGTTCATTTACATTGGCATGCATACCAAAACCTCTTGACATACGAAGTATATTAGGTTCTTTGCAGTGACACCGATTATCACCCAAGACGCTTTAGTTCTCCTATACCTTGATACGAGACATTGGTCAATATTACATGCTACCGACCAATATCTTTATATGGCCATCAAGTCACTTTCTGCTTTATTATATGATCACTATATCCACAAAATACAAATAGTTGACAATGCATGTAGTTTCTGGTTTCGAGCAAGTTGTTAATAATTGAAAATATCTGCATTGTAGAAGATGAACACATACAAAGAGCATGCTTGAAATAAGCATTTAATACACAATTAACTGTACAACAATAAAACAGGCAACAAAATCACGGGTCGTTCTTTCATCACAATAACACATGTATAACTAATAAACAACACAGTAACAATTTTACGGCATTTAATGTGTGTAATGGTTGTTTCCCGGCACACATGTAAAGCACGCCGATTGTATAAAGCGCGGAACAAGGGCCTGCTATTAATAGACCAAAACGTTGGGAAAACCGGAATCTCATTCAATATCAAATCGGTTTGCCGACCACTGCCAAGACCAATGAAATTGTGCTTATTTATAAATTGTATAATAAAATGCGATAAACATAAACAGCAAAATGCCAAAAAGATGATGGTATACCGATTTTGACAGCTAGTCTGTGTTTTTGACAAGCTAATGCAAAATGTAAAATATCTATTTATTGGTAAACATTGTCAAATACTTTACAATTTAGTTTTAAGTATTCGAATATCTCAAGAATTTTCGAATAGGTTTAAAATTATAACAATACAAGAATATTCGAATATTTGTTACCATCCATTGTTTTATGTGAACTGCATTTGTATCTTAATGCTTATTTTGCTTTAATGCAGTATTAAGGCGAAGTCAGGCATATTTTAAAGCATAAAGACGATTTTTTTTAACATAATGAATGAAGTTTGAATGAAATGATAACATACATATGAACTTGGCAACGTGTAACAATTTTACATTATGTTACAACATAAATACCGTTTGTTTATAATTGGTTGAATAATGTATTTTTATGTATAGAAAGATCCACTTCTATGCCCAAGTTTAATGAACATTAGGCGAATTATGTTTTTGTGGGAGGATGTGAGTGAGTTGGTAAAACAGTCGTTCGTGTTTGTATTAATTTGAAAAGAAAAAAATACATCGGTACAATTAAGCAAACAAGCATTCAAAAAAGACAGAGACACAACCAAATTGAAAAATAAAAACTATTGGTAGAAAGTTTTGACATGGCGGTAGCGGTTCAGTTTTCGCCGTCGTGGTTCGGTTGGTTTAACCTGCATTGGTTTGGATCACTCTTCGTTGGTCGCTTCTATACCGATTTCAACAGTTTAGTAGTTTCAGACTACATGCAATGCGACACCCTGATATCTTGAATCACGCAGTGCGAAGGGTTATTTGCAATCAAAAATGCGTTACAAGTACAAAGACTAGCCCAGATGACACGAAAAAAAGTTTTGTTTCGAATTTTAGAATAATTACCTTGTATCATAAAATTTAATGATTTTGTTACATACAAAAGTACAAAACAACATCGCTTAACAAAATCAGCAATCAGGAGCTGTGCTTCTTAAGTCTGTTTTTGTATTGCTAGCATGGCGCATTCACTGCGGAAAGTTTTCCGGTTTAAATTACAAAACGCAAAATTTTAGACACCTCAAAATTTATAAATGGATATCTTTTATCGAAAGGTACTGGGAATGTCAGGAAAGACAGTAATACAAAAAGCAGTGTTAGAAAACCTTTCTTTACAGGGTCTAACCCATAAGATATATTATTAGTTTAAGAGAATAAAAACGATATATTTGAAAATTCGCCCGAAGCCTGGATTTGACGACCATATAGATAAATTATTTTCAAAAAATAAAGAAAAATATATTCATCTTTTCAACGAACCTAATACTTTTTCAAATAATTGTGTAGGTCACACAGTATGTCCATACAAAAATCCAATGCGATTGCATAAATAGGTAATTAGTGATTAGTTACGAGAATTAAGTCACCGGCACCCTAATGGTCGCGCTCGCCTTAAGTCTGCTTTGTTGGACAATTTATTCGCCCTATGGTCACGATTACATTTATATATATATATATATATATATATATATATATATATATATATATATATATATATATATATATATATATATATATATATATATATATATATATATATATATATATACTTAGATAATCGCCAGATACGTGGTGTTTTCCAATATAAGACCCTTTTTGTGGGGTGTCCAAAAATTGTGGGGTGTTTATAACACCACACAATTTAGGACACCTATTTTTCGATAATATACCATAAATATATGTTTGTGGTGAAATATGGCAACAACTAGGTTTTATATTGAAATCATATATATACAGTAAAACACAGTTATTTCCCTTGTGTTAATACGCTAGAATGCTATTAAAATTGCATGCGGAGATTAAACCACCTGATAGCATAATGAGGCACACACCAAGCAGCTGGATACTTTACGCTTTGTTAATCTTTGAGTAAAATTCTAGAATATCATTCAACCTGATTTTAAACCTAACTTTGTTGAATGTGAAAAAATTAAATTACAGTTGATGAAATGTTTGAAATAATTAGAAACAAAAAAATAGTAGTGTTTTCATTTTTATCGCAAGAACAATATTTAAGACTGCCTAGCGTATTAAGCAATTAGTATTAATATCCGGTAAATAAACTAATAAATACAGTTAATAATAAATGTATTGTGTTTTTGAAAGGTCTGAGGCTTATTTTATTGTAGCAATTATTATGATTGTCTTTGTTTATTAAGCTTAAATGTTGACTTGCCATCATTATGGACTATTGTGATGCAGCATTTTGCAAAAGACCAACATTACCTTAGTATGTCATTAAGATAATTAACCTATTTATTATAATTTTTATAATCTTTTTTTCTCAATGTGCTGAACATTTATTTACTGAACTTGTAAATGTCCTGTCCATTATAATCGCATGTGTTTAAAAAAACACATATTGTTTCCATTTATTAACAAACATTAGTATGTGAGTAACTAACAAACTAATGGCAACACTGTTTTGAAACGTTAATCTCACACATTTTGCCTTTAACATGTAAGCAAAGCAAGAAAACAAAGTACATTTACTTACTTGTCTCCTACAATATATATTTTTACTTGTCTCCTACAATATATATTTTTATTCAAAGAGTGCATGCTAAGTATGCAAGGAAAACACTTTCAAGATCTCCAGTCAGTTTTATAACTACTGTGTTAATTAGGTATTTAAACACAAAGAAATTCACGTTTTAACATCTTGCTCAAATTTACCGCTCAGATAGTGCCAACATGCCAAGGCTTGATACATGACCATTAATGACCGCAAAGGAATCATTAAATTTGGCTGCAGTAGCTGTTCTAATGAAGGCTAACGGCACTTGAAAGCAATACACACCAAAATAACATCCACTTGCTACAGCTACTTAAACTACCGCTATAATTATTTTTACTACTGAATTAATTCTTCAAATTCTATAACAACATAAATATCTACTACTTCTACAACAACAACAACAACTACAACTACACTATTAATTATACTACTACTAGTAATGCTTTTGCTGCTGCTGCTTCTACTACTACTGCTGCTGCTGCTGCTGCTGCTAATACTACTACTGGTACGGCTACTACTACTACTACTACTACTACTACTACTACTGCTACTACTAATACAAATTTTACTAAATAGTTATATTTATAATTGTGCTGCTGCTGCTGCTGCTACCACTACTACTATTATTACTACTACTACTACTACTACTACTACTACTACTACTACTACTACTACTATTACTACTGCTACTACTACTACTACTACTACTACTACTGCTACTGCTGCTGCTGCTACCACTACTACTACTATTACTACTACTACTACCACTACTACTACTACAACTACTACTACTACTACTAATACAAATTTCACTATATAGGTATAGTTATAATTGTACTACACTACTACACTACCGTCACCACTACTACTACTACTCCCAATACCACTACCATTACTACTCCTTCGACTCCTACTAACACCATCACTACAATAACTCCTCTGATTACTACTAACACAATTACCGCTATAATTATTTTTACTGCTGCAGTACTTCTTCAAATTCTATAACAACATCAACATCTACTACTATTTCAACAACAACAACTACAACAACATTAACAACTACTACTACTACTAATACAACTATTTCCTACTACTAATACTACAACCTCTGCTCCTGCTGCTGCTGCTGCTGCTGCTGCTGCTACTACTACTACTACTACTACTACTACTACTACTACTACTACTACTACTACTACTACTACTACTGCTGCTACTACTACTACAACAACTAATTTTACTATATATTTATAGTTCTAATTATGCTACACTACTACACTACCGTCGCCACTACTACTACTCCTCCCAATATTGCTAAAACTAACTCCACTACCATTTCTACTCCTTCGACTACTATAACTACTCCTCCGATTACTACTAGCACGATCACTGCCAATACTACTACTGCTACTACTACTACTACTACTACTATTATTGCTGCTTCTAATTATACTACTACTAATACTGTTTTTGCTGCTGCTGCTTCCACTACTTCTACTTCTACTTCTACTTCTACTTCTACTTCTACTTCTACTTCTACTACTACTACTACTACTTCTACTACTACTACTACTACTACTACTACTAATTGCACTATATAGTTATAGTAATGAGTAAACTACACCACTACTACTATTACTAAAACTAACTCCACTACCACTACTACCATCATTATAATTACTCCTCCGATAACTACTAACACAGTCACTGCCAATACTACTACTACTACTACTGCTACTACTACTACTACTACCACTTCTACTACCACCACTACTACTACTATTGCTACTACTGCTACTACTACTACTACTACTACCATTAACACCACCACTACTTCTACTCCTTCCGTTGCTGCTAGCACTACCATCATCTCTACAACTATTCGCCCGACCATAACTAAAACTCCCAACACCACTAATACTGCTGCTCCGACTACTACTAACAACAATACTACCACCACAACGTTTACTTTTCTGACTTCTTATAACACATCCACACCCACTATTACCGGTACTATTATTTGGCATACTACTGACAGTAGTACACTAATAACAATAATAATAATAATAATAATAATAATATTATTATTATTATTAATAGTAATAAATAAACACCACCAGAACCATCACCACCACTCCTACTCCTGGTGATGGTGGTGGTAGTGTTAGTAATTGTCGGAGATGTGCCAGTAGTGGTTGTGTTCATATTAGTCGGAGTAGCAGTAGTGATAGTTGTTGTGGTGTAAGTAGGAGTCGGATGAGTAGCAGATGTTGTGGTGGTGATGAAATTGTTATAAGTAGTCGGATGCGAAGTAGTGGTAGTGGTGGTGGTGGTGGTGGTGGTGGTGTTAATTGTAGCCGTAGGAGTAGAAGGAGTGATGGTGTTAATAGTAATCGGAGGAGTAGTAGTGGAGGCGGTTGTATTGTTCGTACTAGTAGGAGTAGTAGTAGTAGTGGAGGTGGTGGTGGTGTTAGTAGTAGTCGGGGTATACATGGCAGTTGTGTTAGTAGTCGTCGGAGGAATGGTAGTGGTGGTGGTGATGTTAGTAGTAGTCTTTGGAGTAGTAGTGGCAGTGGGGATGGTGTTAGAAGTAGTCATAGGAGTTGTAGTGGTGGTATAAGTAGTAGTAGTAGTAGACGTAGTATTGGTGGTGGTGAATGTGTTAGTGGTAGCAGTAGGAGTAGTAGTGGTAGTGGTGGTGGTGTTAGTAGTAGTCGGAGTATTAGTAGTGGCGGTGGTGTTCGTAGTTGTAGTCGTAGAAATCCTAGTTGTAGTGGTTGTGTTATCAGTAGTAGTCGTATGAGTAGTAGTGTTGGTTCTGGTGGTGTTAGTAGTATGAATAATAGTGGTGGTGGTGGTTGTGGGGGTGGTATTAGTAATAGCAGTAGGAGTAGTAGTGGTTGTGGTGTTAGTAGTAGTCAGCGTATTTGTAGTGCTGGTTCTGCTTCTGTTTATGCGATATTATATGGATTGTATATAGAAATGTTGCTTAAAATTGTAATGAATTAATGTTGTAAATGATGATGATATGTATAATGTTGTATTATTTTTATCACAAAACAAAATTATTTTCAATGAATTCTTAAATATGAACTGCTAACAAACCAGTACCAACTGAAGTTAAACACATTCTTTTAATTTTAGGCTGTCTTGACGCCCATATATCAACTTTGCCATTACTGGCGCCCGTAAAACCATCGTGATAATATATTTTTACGGGTGATTCTTTCAACAGATTAGAATCATATTTGTACTTTATCATGTTGCAACGAGTATTTTATAGAAATAATTCTGTATAATTTTGTAGAAGAGAATATTCAAGTTCTATTTTGTGGGTCCTTTGAAACATGTTGTTGATAATATTTGTTTAGCCCATAGTTTCAAACCTGGTCATGATACAAAATACTTTAAACATATCGTGATCTTAAATAATTGGCTAATTTCTAATTATTCAAAAACATAAGAAGTACATGTAATTAAAGAATTTTATGAAGAAGAAGAAGTTAAAATAATTATGACAATACGTCAGATAGTAGAAGTGGTACTAGTAATTGTAGTAGTAGTAGTAGTAGTAGATGTAGTAGTAGTAGTAGTAGTAGTAGTAGTAGTAGTAGTAGTGGTGGTAGTGGTGGTAGTAGTAGAAGTAGTGGTGGTAGTAGTAGTAGTTGTTGTAGGTGTAGTAGTAGTAGTAGTAGTAGTAGTAGTAGTAGTAGTAGTAGTAGTAGTGGTGGTAGAGGTGGTAGTAGTAGTAGTTGTAGTAGTAGTAGTAGTAGTAGTAGTAGTAGTAGTAGTAGTAGTAGTAGTAGTAGTAGTAGTAGTAGTAGTAGTAGTAGTAGTAGTAGTAGTAGTATAGTAGTAGTAGTAGTAGTGGTAATAGAAGTAATATAACTACTACTACTACTACTACTACTACTACTACTACTACTACTACTGCTGCTACTACCGGTAGTAGTTGATTTAGTTGTAGATGTTGTTGTTGTTGTAGCAGTAATAGTTGTAGTAGTAGTAGTACAGCTATTAATAACAGTAGAATAGTAGTTGCAGTATTAACACCATAGTTGCATTTCAGTAGGATACTGTTTTATTGATTTATATCGAGTCCTGTTCGGAAAACTAATAACTAAAATTTTCATCGTAACAGATTTGTTATAAATTCGTGCATTAAGGTCAGGTTAAATTGTCCGAACTATACTACTATATGTTTCGTCCGAGATTATTGCGTCCAAAGTTTCTTTCTGGACAGTAAACATATCAGATTGCAAATTAAATGCAAACGACTTGAAACATTTTTAAACAAAAGTCTTATGTATTATGAGTTGCATCCTTGTGGTCTGTAATCACATCTACATGCTACAGGTATAGTCTATTTACATTTATTTGATAGTGTCTACATGTGTTCCATTTACTTGCAGATTGGGGAAATCGTGATTTTCGTTTTATAAGCACACTGCAGTCGCCTGTATTTAAATAGTCTGATTTACCCGTATTGATCCGTCCATGTTTATAACGATTCTTTCGGACAATGCTATCAGGAAATGTAACCCGAGAAATTGCTAACTTGATAATGCCATTGTTGCAAAATGTGTTATTTTTAAAGCGCAGTAACATAATGTATAATCAAAAACAGTAGTAGTAATAATTTATTCAGAAATCTACAGATATTTACTATATCAGTACAATACTTATTTGTAATTAGTTTTGTACAGACGGTATTATTTTTAACATAACCCCTGTAATAGGAGGCGCATCGTGGATGTGTATACATGTAGATGCTCCTACAAGTGCACTCTTGAGCGAATATCTTTATTTTATACAAATATATTTACAGATCCATGTAAACAATGTACTTTATATAGAAATGCCAACAGTAGCAGCAGTAGAAGTAGTAGTAGTAGTAGAAGTAGTAGTAGTGGTAGTGGTGGTGGTGGTGGTGGTGGTGGTGATGATGGTGGTCGTAGTAGTAGTATAAAAAAATGTAGTGGAAGTAGTAGTGGTATAAGTAGTAGAAGTAATAGTAGTACTATAACTCTCACCACCCCCTATACTACTCATCTGACTACTACTTACACTATCCACAAACACAACCTCTATTCATCTTAGTATTGCTATCACTCCCAACACCATTACTACTACTCATCAGACTACTACTAACACCACCACCACTTCTCCGACTACTATTTATTGCTACTACGAGTAAGACAACGACTACTACTACTACTACTACTTCTACTTTTGCACTATTCACCACAACTGCTACTACCCCACTAACACCACTAAAAGTAGAAAAGTGTAATGGTAAAATGAGTTGTTGTGGCAGTGGTGTGTCTTAATTGCAGTCGAAGGAGTAGAAGTGGTGGTGGTAGTGTATGTTTTAGCCAGAGTGTAGTAGGAGAGGCGTTTGTTGGAGGAGTAAAGGTGGTGACGATGTTATTGCTATTAGCAGTCGCAGAAGTAGGTGGTTATGGCGGTAGTATTAGTAATAGTAGTAATTACGGTGTTGGGAGTGTTAGTCATTGTCTGAGAAGGTAGAAGTGGTGGTGGTGCTAGTGTCAGTAAATGTCGGAGGATTAGCAGAGGTGGTGATGTTAGTTTGTAGTAGTCAGAGGAGAAGTTATGGTGGCGGTTTGAGTAGCAATCAGTGGAGTACTAATAGCAGCGCTGTTAGTGCTAGTAGTAGTGGCAGGAGTAGAAGTAGTGGCAGTGTAAGGATACATATTGGTCGTGCTGGTAGTGTTAGTAGTCGGAGGAGGAGTAGTAGTGGTGGTGGTATTAGTATTATTACCAGTCGAGTGGGTAGTAATAGTGGTGGCATTAGTGTAAGTAGTAGTAGTAGTAGGAGTAGTAGTATGCGTAGGGGTAGTAATAATGGTTGTGATAGTGTTAGTAGCAGTCGGAGGAGTAGCAGTAGTGTGGTGGTGGAGTAAATCTTAGTTGGAGGAATTGAAGAAGTGGTTACGCTTGTGTTAGTAGTAGTAGTGGTGGTGAAAGTGTTAGTATTCGTCGGAGGAGTAGAAGTGATGGTTGTGTTCGTGTCAATAGCAGTCGAAAAAGAAGTGTTGGTGGTGGTGGTAGTGATATAAGTAGTTCTACCGTAGTTGTAGTAGTAGTAGCTGTTGCTATAAAATAGTATTAGTGAAAGTTACTGTTGTCCTGGTAAAGGAGTAGCAGTAGAATTAGCAGTTGAATTAGACATAGTACTATAACATACTGTTATGCACGGTGTCCTGTTACTGCCATCGTAGCTTCGCGATTTCGACCTAGGCTTATGAAATGGCGCCGACGCGCCGACACGATACGCCGAGGCACCGACACAATACACAGAAGCGCCGACACGATACGCCGAAGCGATATAAACGTCGCAATCTCATGTGTTTTTTTTTCATATGTGGCTATGTAATTGGGCGAAGATACGAGGATTCTACGTTCATATTGCTTCGGCGCATCGTGTCAGCGTGCCGGCACATCGTGTTGGCGCGTCAGCGCATTATCTCGGCGCTTTGGCGTATCGTGTTGGCGCCTCGGCCTATCGTGTCGGCGCATCGGCGTATCGTCTCGGCGCGTCGGTGTATCGTCTCAGCGCGTCGGCGTATCGTCTCGGCGAGTCGACGTATCGTGTCGGCCCGTCGGCGAGCTCAGAAAAGAAAGTGGGCCGAGGCGCCGAGACGATACGCCGACGCGCCGACACGATGCGCCAATGCGCCGAGACAATGCGCCGACACGATGCGCCGAGGCGCTGAGAAAATGCGCCGACGTGCCGACACGATTCGTCGAAGCGCCGAGACAATGCACCGACACGATGCGCCAAGGCGCCGACACGATGCGCCGACACGATGTACCGACGCGATTTGAACGTCTTTATCTTCGTATCTTCGCCCAATTTTATAGCAACATATGAAAACACACACTAGATTGCGATGTTTATATCGCTTCGGCGTATCGTGTCGGCTCTTCGGCGCTTCGTCTCGGCTCTTCGGCGTATCGTGTCGGACCCTCGGCGTATCTTGTCGCCCTTTCATAGGCACAGGTCAAAACTACGATGGCAGTAACAGGACACCGTAGTTATGTGACAAACTGAGTGTGATTGTTTATGTCGCTTTTTTAAATGACAGTCAGAGACATTCAGATATACGACTGAAACGGTTTACAAATTTGACACTGCATCAGCAGCATAAACAGAATCAAATTTAGAAGTAGTAGCAGAAGAACTAATGGAAAGGAACATTTGTTGTTGTTTTGAAAATATGTTGTAGTAGTAATAGGAGGCGGAGGAGGAGAAGTAGCAGCAGCAGTACCATCAGCATTATTATTATTATTATTATTATTATTATTATTATTATTACTATTATTATAATTATTATTTTTATTATGATTATTATTATTAGTAGTAGTAGTAATGGTAGTAATAGTAGTAGTAGTAGTAGTAGTAGTAGTAGTAGTAGTAGTAGTAGTGGTAGAAGTAGTCGTAGTAGTAGTACTAGGAGGAGGAGCTGAAAAAATAGGTGGAGGAGCAGTAGTTGTAGTAGTAGAAGTAGAAGAAGTAGTAGTAGGTGGAGAAGTATGAGAAGTAGTAGTAATAGTATCAGTAGTAGCTAAAGGTGTTTGTTGTTTTCTTGTTATAGTAGTTGTAGAAACCATACTAGTTGTTGTAGTAGTAGTAGTAGCATATGTAGTAGTAGTAGCAGTGGTGGTAGTTGTAGTAGTAGTAGTCCTAGTAGTAGTAGTAGTAGTAGTAGTAGTAGTAGTAGTAGTAGTAGTAGTAGTAGTAGTAGTAGTAGTAGTAGTAGTAGTAGTAGTAGTAGTAGTAGTAGTAGTAGTAACAGTAGTAGTAATAGAGTAGTTTAAAACGCTAAAGCCAATCAAGACATACTATTTTGTGCTCGTACCACCGTATCACGTTTCGTTATATTTTATTATAATTGTGAGGTGTATATATAGAGGATATTTTTTATTGCGTTGTAAGATCGTATTTTATTTCACGAGTGCTAATGGAAAATGATATTTTCACGAGTAGCGTAGCTACGATGTAATTTCACAAAATATGTTATACCATTAATAAAACCCAATGTTTTAAACGCTAAAGCCAATCAAATCATACTATTTTGTACTGGTACCACAGTGGTTTTATATTATAATTGTGTTTGTATATATAACACCCCGCATTTCCGGTTCATTACAGCTTGAGCATTTGTGTTCTCATTTTCAATTAGTATTATGAAGAATAATAATAATAATAATAATAATAATAATATAATTATTATATATAATAATTGGGTATATAATTAATTGATTTAATTAATTATATTAATTAATGATAATTATATAATAAATAATTAATAATTAATAATAATATTATTATTATCAAAAGCAGCATAAACATCAGCAGTTGTATGAGTAATAGTAATTGCAGTTATAGTATCAGTAGTAATAATAGTAGAAGTTCTTGTTTTCAAGTAGTAGAAGTAGTTGATGTAGTAGGTGTGTAAGTAGCAGTAGTAGAAGTCCTTGTCACACCGGTTGTAGCAATAAATAGACAGACAAATGTTGAGGTAGTGGTGGTAGTGCTAGTGGTTGTGGCTGAGGTGGTGAAAGTAGTAGTTGGAAAAGAAACAGTGGTCTTGGTAGGGTGAGTAACAGTCGAAGGAGTATTAGTAACGACCAGGAAAAGAAGTACCACATTGTCCCATCCTTTAAAGGAAGCCTGTGAATGAATTATGTCATTTATTTATTTCCGAACACCATAGTAGTACAGAACTACTACTAATATGTACAGAAAAATATGTCTTACATATATACATCATTAACAGTATGTATTGTACAATACAGCTATAGATCAACATTTTAGTGAGCAGGAATGTCAAATTCAACGGGTACTACTGCTAATACTAAGTACTCCTACAATTACTACTGCTAATACTACTACTACTACTACTAATACTACAACTACTTCTACTGCTTCTACTACTACTACTACTACAACTACTACTACTACTACTACTACTACTACTACTACTACTACTACTACTACTACTACTACTACTACTACTACTACTACTACTACTACTACTACTACTACTACTACTACTACTACTTTACAACTACTACTATTACTATTACTACTACTACTACTACTACTACTACTACTACTACTACTACTACTACTACTACTACTACTACTACTACTACTACTACTACTACTTTCCAACTACTACTATTACTATTACTACTACTACTACTACTACTACTACTACTACTACTACTACTACTACTACTACTACTACTACTACTACTACTACTACTACTGCGTCTGTAGGACACGATGTTTTGTATATATACGACTGATAAATGTCTGGTTGGGATGTTGCATAATAAACATTAATAGGATTATTGGGATTACATATGTTATGCTATACTTTTTTACTACAATATAAATTATTAATGTTTAAGACGTTTTTGATAGTTTACATCCAGTCGAGGCGTCTTTTTAAAATTTCATTTATATGTAATTTGATGGAATTTTATAATAATTATTAATGTCTACTACATTCATAATTTATTTTGAAAACCTTTAAATGTATACATAAATGCCAACCGAAACCTGCGGTCCAATGTGAACTGACGACAGTAAGTTATACCCGTATGGGTATAATTATTTATAGATTTATAAAATGTACTGAAAACGGGTAATGGATATTATGGTCAATACGCACGTTGTTTTAACCACATTTATTAGAATAATAATTACGCATGAAAACCGTGATTATACATTTCATTAAATAGTTTGAATGATAAAGAGAGTAAAAAGTTTCAAACATTTTAAAATAATTATGAAAAGATGTTTGTGTTTACACAGAGTCTTACGTATTTTTCATGATAACACGCCGACATTTCAAATTCAAATCTATTATGTTTTCAGAGGCAAATTTGAAGTTTGCTTAAATACTTTTCATACATGTCGAGCACTTATGGATAAAATAAAATTGAAATATGTTTTAATATTATGCAGTATATCGTATTTTGTTTGTGCCATATAAGATCTATTTAATAAGCATTATCATGTAATCCCGAGTTACTGTAAACTTTTAAAAATGTGCGTAATTTTAAAAATTGTGTAACTTCAAAACGAATTTGGTGGTATGTACATGAACTTGTTATCACCTTTGATTATTTTGATCAACAAAACATAACACCACCAGCAGTATTAACAGTATTATTAACAACAGTATAAGCAGTAGCATTATAAGCAGTAATAGTAATTGTTGAACTAGAAAACTCTCGAAAAGTGCAGACTTCTGTCGAGGCAGATCATTTCATACTATATGTGCTGTGTAACTACTAAGTTATACAGCGTTATAAGGTGGAAAGATGCCTTTTATCATATCGAAAAAGAATTTATAAAACATATTGGATCCAGAATATGTTTTGGACCATCAACAAAATGCATGCATTAGTAGCCCCTAAATAGGGCTTAGTTTCTCATAGTGATGACAATACTGATGATGACCTTAACGATGATGATGATGATGATGATGATGCTGATGATGACGATGGTGATGATGGTAATTCTGATGATGGCAATGATGATGATGATGATGATGATAATGATGATGATGATTATGACGATGATGGTGATTATTATGTAATTATGCTCCAAATAATGAGTTCATCGATTGTCGCGATACAATTTTACCATAAAATATGTGAACAATGTGATACGTACGCATACCCCCTTTTTGGCCAATCACATTATTCACACTTATAAATGTGACAAATGATATCCTATTCTTCACAGGCGTGTGAAAAATATGATTCGTAAAAAATATGATCCTACAGAGCTTTAACATGTTAAACATTAGGTTGCTATATTTGGATGACATAGTTTGTGTTATCCTTCTTTGCTACTTGCTTGACTATAATATTAAAATACGATATTTTACGGGATATTTGTCAGTCTGTTGGAAACTAACAAGTCAAAAATGAAACATGTACTACTAATACTACTACTGCTACTACTACTACTACTACTGCTGCTACTACTACTGCTGCTGCTGCTGCTGCTGCTGCTGCTGCTCCTGCTCCTGCTACTACTACTACTACTACTACTACTACTACTACTACTACTACTACTACTACTACTACTACTACTACTACTACTACTACTACTACTACTACTACTACTACTACTACTACTACTACTTCTACTATAACTACTACACTACTACTACTACTACTACTACTACTACTACTACTACTAGTAGTACTACTACTTCTACTAATTCTACTAATTCTACTACTGCTGCTGCTACTGTTGGTGCTTTAATCATCAGAAAAGCATGAATAAAAACAACAACAAATGCTGATGCTACTACAACTAATGCTATTACTACTTTTAATTATCATAATTATATACTTTTGAAATAGTTCAAGCAAAGTATGTAACAGGTTTATGCCACAGTGTGACTCCCAAAATTAAAATACAAACTCTACAACCACATAACTCTACTTCATTAGCATCGTTCTTCCTATAGTAGACTATATAGCATATCGTGAACAAACATTTATATAGCATAAACTTATCATTCTTGTAAAACATTACAAACATTTGTATAATACAACGTTATCTTTGTTATAAAACGCATATTTTATATGTTTATTGGAAATGTCTGAAGATATACAATATCTTGGTTATGCATTTTCAAGAGAAACTTTAACTCTTGGTGATCAAATATTGACTCTCTTGCACATTGCAGGTAGAAAGTCGTTGAAAATATATATTAAATGTATCTTATTTTTTTAGATGCGTCTACAACAGAGAGAAAATAACAAAACCAACACAAACGTCTGAATTATGCATATAGGATTTTCAACATTAACACATAGCGCCATGTTGACAATGGACACTTCCATGGTATATCACTTCATGACATACTAAGCTTGATGTACCAGTATACAAATATACATATCATTACTTATCTGCCAATAAACTAAATAAATAATTATTACAAAACAACCATTTGTAGAATGTACAGATATCATATGGCCGCAGAAAACCTTAGGAGGGGATCCATATAGCCTTGTGATACTCATCTCCAGTATATATTTCTTATAATGCATTAAAAGGGTTAACTTGCACATGTAATCAAAATACATTTTAGCAAAGTGCGTTTTATAGACCAGTCGCACGTTATTCGTTCCTGGTAGCGTAACACGACGTTGCGTCACTATGTCAAGCTGCCTATTAACGTTTTAATAAGAAACGTTTTAAGTTTATTGTCTTATATACGAACAGATTATATATTACTTCGGATGCTTAAATCAATTAGGAATACACCGTATTTTTAAGTATTTATTACACTTAAGAAGACAAAATCTTAAATTCAATTTCCTACTGTCGAAAACGTATCATCAATATATCAGCTCTTATACTGAGCAGCAAACAAATATGTGTATTCATGAATAGTTGTCAGTGGATACAACTTACTCTTCAGATATTCATGTCAGACGATATGATAATACGGCAAGTCAACTGCCGTGATTAGTTTGTTCCGAGCACGCCACTTCCGCTTCCGGTCCCTTTCATATTGCATATTAAGTAGCCTTGGCGCGTTCTCCACTCTCCCGACACTTTTGTAGATTTGACTTTGTATTCTCGCTCATAATTGATGATTCATTTTAATAAGTATTTCCCATTTTAAATTTATACTATTTACTATTTATACATTTTATTACACATAATTTGTCCATTTTTGTCGGAAACACCCTCCCCCCCCCATCTCACCCCACCACCCAAAAAACTTCTTTATAATAGCATTAAAATAATCTCTATAAATATGTTAATATAATATCCATAGTTGTTGAGCATTACATAGTTGACCGCATTCGTATTATAAATGCAACTATAAAAAAAAAACGTTCCTGGCGGAAACAACGCTAGAATTACGTCTACCCAAAATAACGTTTATATTCTGTATAGGGGACATTTATCACGGCGCAATACATGAAGAAATCCAAATCATAATTTAATGAAATTTATACACGTGACAAAAACACTATTTACTGTTGCATTATAAGATTAAAAAAATAAAAAATAAAAGGTGATAGGAAAAAAAAAAAATTGCAATTATTACAAAAAATATAGATATGATTATTAAAAAACAAGCATACTTTTCAAGAATAGGGGACATTCTAAAGAACGTAAAAAACACCAAAAACATTTAGTTTCATTTTTATTGTTGCGCATTACGTTTTTCCAATATTTTTACTTATGGAATGTATATCTTATAAAGCATTTCTGAAACATGTTTGTATATTATTTGCGCGATAACAGAGGAATTAAAAACGTATCAGATAAATCGGGCGGATATTGTTAGATTTTTAGTAAAACTGTAATAATTCATGTATATAATGCAACGACTGTGGCAATATTTTGCAGTCGTTTACCCTGGCATGTCTTGTTGTGAATTATATGTTGAAGTTTAAAAATAAATAACATCAAAAAATAATGATACGAACTTGATCTCCGCCGTATTCTTGCAATTTACAATAAAATGACGTTTCGGACATCGTTAAAGGAAATACACGCATGCTGTAAAAGGTATCTAATTATAATCTGAATAATTGCAAATCCGCCATATTTTTAAAATAATATACATTCAACAATTTGACCAAAATTCCGTACCTTTATTCTACATCTTCACTTTATTATCAAAGCATTTGTGAACACCCTAATGTCCCCTATGTTGGCCGGGACAATTCAACCGACTTTCTTTTTTGCAAATTTTTTACCTTATATAAATTTTACTAATCCCCTTTTTTTTTTGCAGTTGAAAACGGAAATGAGGTCTCGGTCTAATATTGAAAAAGTAGACATGTATCTTTTAGTGCCGTGGAAATACAGACATTTCGTTTCAAACAGAAGTTAACTGTTACGCGGGACATTGCACAATTTGACGTTTGACGGTGACTTCTGCTTTTCTTGCAATAAATTTACAAATAATGTATGTTATGAGACTAATCAAAATTGTATGTGGATTAATTTGGTATAATTGATAGCAAATTCTTTAAATATTTCGCGTTTTTATGAAGTTTTAAAGATAGTCCGATAGACGTATTTTCAAACTGACGTCATTAACGTGCGACTGGTCAAATACATGTGTGAACAAATTCCCATTATATATACACATAATACACATTACATTTAAAAAAGGGAAATATACAATAACAAATCAACATTTTGATGAAAACAAGTAACCTATTTTAGCAAGTTGATAGTAAAATTTATCTACACGTATAAACCACATCAGCAATCTCTGTTCTTTAAGCAAAACATACTTAGCTTTTTTTTTTACCACACACTGTTGTTTTTACAACAGTTACCGCTAACGCATGTTGTGCTTCTGCCGCAATTACTACTTATTATTATAATTGTGTATTTATTGCTACTTCGACCAAGACAACTACTACTACTACTACTACTATTACTGCTGCTACTGCTCGTCCTCCTTCTCCTCCTCCTACTACAATTTCTACTACTGCTGCTGCTGCTACTAGTGCTTTAAATACTATTACTACTTCTTCTTCTTCTTCTTCTTCTACTACTTCTTCTTCTTCTACTACTATGACAACAACATCATCAACAACAACAACAACATCAGCAACTACAACCTCTACATATTATATTACCACTACTGCTACTACAGCTACCGATGCTGCTGATTCTATTGTTGATGATGATGATAATAATAATAATAATAATAATAATAATAATAATAATAATAATAATAATAATAATAATAATAATAATAATAATAATAATAATAATAATAATAATGGATGTGTTAAATTTATGGCATGACATATCGTGCAATAACACAAGACGTAATTTCAAATGTACTTTATTTAAAATCAACATTTGCTGCTGCTACTACTACTAATACTGCTACTACACATTATATTACCACTACTGCTTCTACAGCTACAAGTGTTGCTGATTCTATTTATAATACATGTCATAATAATAATAATAATAATAATAATGATAACAATAATAATAATAAAAGAAGTGGTAGTAGTAATAATAGTTGTAGCAGCAGCAGCAGTAGTATTAGTAGTAGTTGTTGTTGTAGTAGTAGCAGTAGTAATTGTAGTAGTTGTTGTTGTAGAAGGAGTAGAAGTAGTAAAAGTAGTAGTAGTAGTAGTAGTAGAAGTAGTAAAAGTAGTAGTAGTAGTAGTAGTAGTAGTAGTAGTAGTAGTAGTAGTAGTAGTAGTAGTAGTAGTAGTAAAAGTTGTAATAGTA
>JAPFQT010000060.1:170000-235000 GCA_027627225.1 Congeria kusceri
TGGAGAATGATTAATCGCTAGGATGGGGGGGGGGTAAGTTGTCAATGGAACATTGCACAAAGCTGATAGTATTTTTTTTTAAGGCTTCATTGCAATCAAAAACTGCAAAAAGAAATTTGACTCAAATACAATATGACGAAAGCAAGCAAAAGGTTGTGTCTCATGCGGGATTAACAGTGATAAACGTGCTCCAAACGTGCCGCAACTGGAGTTTGTTTATATTTCAATTGTTTTCAGAAAAAAAACTATTCCACTACTTCAATCGTTTTTGGTTACAAATACTATAATGTTACCTGCAAGGGTCTTATTCTAGTACATTTTACCATGAATTGCTGCTGCAGGTTTAACAGTCTAACAGTGGGCAGATTAACCAATCTCATTAAAATTATATCCAGTCTAACGCTACTATATTATCCGCTGACTTGATCTGATGACTTCGCATTAGGGGTCACGTTTTGGTGACCCTTTTAGGAGCAAATCAAACGGTTGCCTTCGAAATCTAACGGTATAAATTTATGTATAAACCACAAATGCTATGCACGCAATTAACGTGAATGTTTACTCGCCTAAGGTACCACTAGATCCATTGTTATCCCCGTGAAAATTAATTGTAAATGATTTATTCCCGAGGATCTGCTTGAAATAAACCACTTTTCAAAAACCGTCGCCAAACATTTATGTGCAAAACGCAATGTCATGGGGCGCAGCAGGGCTGTATTATTGTACCCGATCTCTACGTACTTCGTGGTAAAGGTCTGGTATCACCCAAATATCCTATGGTAGCACCGGTTAAATTCAAGATGGCTGAAGTACGTTACATTCTAGCTTGAAAATTAAGTACTTCATTACCTGTAGCTGTAATATCGTTCCGCCTTTTATTCAACCTTAGTCTTGTCTGTTTATATGCATGCTTGCCATTGCAGTATAAATTGTAGTTTTGTTAAAAAGCTCAACCAAATTAACTAGATGACTTTTTCGGATATCTGGATAAGTGTTCAGGGACTAATTCAGTGTAAGCAGTTAATGCGTCTTGGTAGTTAATTTGATTTATAATAAAAGACCAATCACGTTATTGTATATTAAGTTTTTGTTAAAGTAAAAAGTATTACAGCAAAATGAAATTTGTATTGCATCACCATTTTATAAGTATTGCATTTGGAAATGCACTAACAATGTAGCAAATATCTATCAAAAAACAGAGATCTATTAACAATTGATAGATCTTTGTTTTTTAATAGATCTCTGAAATGTAGATCTAGTTAGTAGTAGTTGGTGCTAGAAAAACTTAAAGTAAAATTCTCGTTTTGTATTTATTTTCAGGTTGCTGGTTCATTAAAAAAAATTTGGATTAATTTTGTGTGCATGGCTGGCCAACTGTACTGGCAATTCAAAAGATCTTGAAATTTACTGTTATATATTAAAAAACGTTAAAAAAATAAGTTCTTCTACACAAGTGTTTTTTTATATTTATGTCTCATTATTACCAGTATTAATTAAAAATCAAATACACCTTAGGTATTATGATTAATTAGGTGAAAACGTAGACATGCCTTACAGAGAAAGGAAATTGCAATCAATTTATACAATTAATGAAAATGCCTTGAAACTTATTGCTGAACCATTGTATATCTCACTCTTATTACAGTGATAATGACTGGAAATATTGACTAAATCATTTAATGTATACTTATGCCAGCTTATAAGTGATATTATTTGGGCATACAGATAATTAACACATTTTGATTATACTGTTTAAACCTTTATTTAATTTATAATTTCAAATCAAACAAATAATAACACAGTTAATTCGCACTTAGATTTTTATTTCTTTTCTAGACCAAAACATCCACATATATTTCTGGTTAATAATGACACAATGCTAACGCACATAAATGGATGTTTTTCAGTGAAATCATTGTCAATTTATTGCATACAATATATTTTAATATCTGAACATGTTTACTTTCACAATAAATGTATACATGTGAAGTATATTATAATTACTTATATATATATTTGCAAATCAACCATTTCAACTGTAAACAAATACTGGGCATATTCCTAAAGTAAAATATATACATTAACATATTTAATGAAATACTTTGATTCAGTATAGGCTTAGGCAATTCATACCATCAATCAAATCAGTACTACATAATTGAACATATTTAAATGTAATTGCTCAATGTTCTTTAAAGCTACATATAAACGTTATTAACTTATCATTTTAAACATAGAATAAGTTTTATTTCAAATGGACAACAAATGCTTGGAGTACGTCGCAAAGTTTGTAACATGTCCTCGTTATTGCTTTGTTTGCTACACACTGTGAATATTCACATTTTATAACTTACTCATATAAAATTCTTATTGTAGAAAGTTGTTTTTTCGGCGTATCTGTTTAAGATCACTTTTGACATAGATTTCTTGCGATAATTATGCGGCGGGAAAATTGAATACCATTAGAATGAGACAAATTCCAAATTTTTAGGGAATGCAAACTGACAAACATGGTTTAATGTATACCAACAACTGTTGCATACTTTGGGGGATTAAACTGTACATGATTGTTTACATAAGCCGTTAACATAATGTTATAATCATTTTTTGACATGTACTATAGAACTGAACATAATTATGAACATATTTTCTCATTTTATGTCAAGAACAGAATATTATATTCGATCTCAAAATTGTTTACCCTAGCGGCTAGCTCTATACATAACAATTGATTCTAGAGAGTTCAACACACTCACCTGACACGACCATGCTAAATTTAGCGCGCGTTTAGCTGCCGGTGTATAGCTGTTATAATATACGTGCATCAATTAGAATCCAGATAATTATAAGAGCGAATATTTCAATAAATAGGGAATTTACGTTTATAACTTTACTGTGCATTTTTATTTGAAATTTAATGGAAGTTGCGTTCTATTAAGAATTAAATAGAATTGCACATTTCTATCAACTTCTCCAGTAGATGTTGATCAACCAATAAAAAAGTATCCTTCAATAAATAATATGTGGTAAAATAAGTCTCGGAAAACGTCGAAATGTCATTCATGTTACTTTTACTTCATTTGCGTAGCATTAATACATTATTTGCAATGCCAATTATACAAAGACACGCTTGAAACATCATATTCCTACCGAATATAATTTTTAATCGCCATAGTGTAATGAAATTTTGTGTTTATGTTAACACAAATGGAAGCTATCATTATTTCAAATGCGCTGAATGTTCTCTGAAGATTGCTTTTCATTAGAATACACAGTATAAATTATTAATTGACTTCGAAAGGCGTATGTATTATGCATAGATAACTTCCAATATGAAGGTAGGGTATATTATTTAAATCCTGCATAACTATACGCATCTGATACAACATAATTTTCATTCATTCCCGCAATTATTTGTGTACATTGTTAATTTGTTAAATTTATTGAACAAATTTATATACTTATGATGTTAACGTGAAGTATTTAGGTCATGAATGTATCAATGGTGAAAACATGGTGCGGTATGAATTTTTCACGGTACAAATATAAATAATTATGGAATTAATCACACATACATTTTGGGATCTGAGAAGTTTTATTATGGTGCTCAAACACGCTGGGGTCCGATAATTCGCATTGTCTAGGTGGGGACCGAACAATCTGTGATCCAAGAAGCCACGTAACCGATCATATTGGCCCTCTTATATTATGTTTAGGGTAAACATGTTATTTCAATATTAATGTCAACGCCGATTGTCTTATTTTAAGACATTTCTTTTTACATTTTACATTTTATAATCTCATAATAAATTCACTAGATTTTCAAAAGTAATCGCACAGATGGACAGTGAAATTTATGTTTATGAACTTTGTTGTATTGTGAAGTTGGAAGAGAACAGTATCACACATGTTGTGGCTTTTTTTCTTCTTTCTATCTTCTTACCGTTGTACTGATGCATAGAAGTGGAAACTGCATGCTGAAAAAATTATAACATTCTAAATAAATTATTAATATCAATATAATTATGGAATTAATCACACATACAGTTTGGGATCTGAGAAGTTTTATTATGGTGCTCAAACACTTTGGGGTCCGATAATTCGCCTTGTCTAGGTGGGGACCGAAAAATCTGTGATCCGAGAAGCCACGTAACCGATCATCTTGGCCCTCTTATATTATGTTTAGGGTAAACATGTTATCTCAATATTAATGTCAACGCCGATTGTCTTATTTTAAGACATTTCTTATTACATTTTACATTTTATAATCTCATAATAAATCCACTAGATTTTCAAAAGTAATCGCACAGATGGACAGTGAAATTTATGTTTATGAACTTTGTTGTATTGTGAAGTTGGAAGAGAACAGTATCACACATGTTGTGGCTTTTTTTCTTCTTTCTATCTTCTTACCGTTGTACTGATGCATAGGAGTGGAAACTGCATGCTGAAAAAAAATATAACATTTTAAATAAATTATTAATATCAATAAATTAATCATTTATTTATTTATTTATTTTTAGGTTTTTGGACCGATATTTTTATGTGTGACATGCAGTTAGTCCGCTATATTGTTTTGTCCTTGACTAATCGGCCATGGATTGGTTGACGTCAGACTAAGCAGGGCTGATGTGTTATTGTTCGGAAGGTCACTTGAACGTGACCTGTTATACGATGTATTCAGATTCTAAGAATGTTAGGATTTGATTTGAATGAGATTGGTAGATTAACCACATTAAATTTATTACCTAACGACTTATGACCAACAACATTAGTAAAATATGTTCGTTTTGTAACGCAGATGCGTTATTATCATAATAAAATAACGGGCACACTTCAGTTTCACACTCGTTCGAGTAATAATCAGATGTTTAAATTTTCAACAATTGCACAGAGATATGGCATAAACCATTTGTATGGAGTAGTTAGTAGGTCGCCAAGAGTGGTGTGTTATAAACGATGTTTCACGTAATGGAATCTAACATATTTGTAGTTACATTTATATTATTTGGAGGAGTCTATGTCGAAATTGCAGCAACTAGCCCGAAATCAACAGGTACCTGTCATGTATGATTGTATTGTCATTAAAACAGCGTTTATGTTGAATATAAAAACATCTGATTGTTTGCTAGACGGGACAACATTTTATAATTATGTCTCCAATCTTATCTTCTTCAAACATGTATACAATACTAGAATGGTGTATATTTGGAAATGTATATACATTTATATGCACAACTTTGAAATAAAATATATTTGAAGGCGCATATGTAAATGGTCTTAATGCCTGCACCATTTTGTATGTAAAACACAAAAGACTACTTTTAGTAGTAGAAATTACCAACAACCAACGGCTATTTGACATTGATTCCATGATCTGTATGGTCTTCTATTATCCACACGCTTTTTCATTAAGTGTTCATAGAAGGCTAATATTTAAATATAATTACATCAAACGCGCTGCAAGTCTCCAAAGACGAGTAAAGAATCTTTTGATACTCTTTAATCTTTTAATAATCTTTAATTATGCTTACACACAAACAAACGCTGGCATAAACAACCTGCTTGGCAGATTTTCCCAACTAATATGTTTAAGTGTGCGGATACATATTTGGATAATATTTCCGAGCAATGAGGCAACACGCATTGCATCGTATGTTTGATGGTTCCGCTTTAAATCTCTATACAGTTGACTGCATGGTATCCATGGGTGTAAGGAATGCATATAGAATCAAAACAGTTCCAAGAAATGTACATGTTCAATTGTACGTTTCAGGTTGCATCAATCGGACCCAATATTCAGAACATCAAGTACGTATCAAGTACCTTTCGTGCCACTTAGTTTCCATACGGTTCTTCACAGTATATCCAATAAACGAATGTGTGTTCAAATGTGTATCACCAATCAATAGGGATTTTTTCAAGACGTAGTGTCTGTCATTATATTTACGAAAAGTTATATCCAAAAATAAATAAAAACTTTATTTTTACGATAAACGCATCAAGTACTATTACAGACACATCACCAGCTGCTACAAATGTCGCGACAACGACATCGATTTCAACAATGCCCATTCAATTAACCACAGAAACTGACACTACGACAACGTCATCGCCTACTACGTCAAGCGCTCATTCGACAAAGAGAATTTCTTGGACTATCAATACACAGACGGCTGCACGCGCGTAAACTGTTTCGAAAACCACACTACATCATTTCCTATGACAGTCATTCCAGCTTCTACAGCATCGCAAACTATAATAACCACCACACCATCTATCAACACCTCAAACAACAATCAAAACAGAAATGAAAACGTTTTCAAGTATCTTAACTACTGAAATGTATAATTAAAAAAATAAATCACCATATATTGTACATTGCATATTGCAGCGTGTTCATCATGTAAATTCCGTAGTAAAATGGCAAACATACTGAAGTAAGTATATGCATGTGTTGCTAATAGTTCCGCTGATTAACATAATTTGCGCGAAATTTATTATCATAATAATTATGATTATTATGATATATTTTTATGATAAACAGTAGGATAACACTCATATTAAGCACATCATTATTATTATGTGCTTAATATGAGTGTTATCCTACTGTTTATTTATGGTATGCATAATGTAAGAATACGTTATATTTAACATAATTGAAAACAAATCGGTATCTAAATAATTGCGCAATTAATTGTACATGTACAATCCAAATTTATTTTACTTTGATGTTTTTACTAGAGTCACAAGCACAATAAAATAACATAAATACTGAAGTACATTGAGGCAGCAATGTTGTGAATGCCTTCTGGATTGTCCAGACCAACATATAAAAGAGAATATGGATCTTATTGGACCGAACATACAAACTGTTACGAACATCTCCATTTCTGATCTTGCGGTGGTCTATTGTCAGTCTGGAAAAAACGCGTACCTTTCAATTCCTCGTGTGTATGCAGATCACTTCCTAATTACATGCGTGAATGGTTCTTGAAGAACCGATTCCGTGTGTAAAGAAAAAAGTAGCTTAAGCATATACAGTGCAATATAGTAGTATTCTGTTATATTTAAAACAAAAATGTAAATAGCGATACAAATTTTTAAATACTTGAGAGCTGACTATTATGAAAATATTATTCCGAAATTACCTTCCGGTTTGATACGATCTCGATATCACAGGCAATTGGCAATATATTGGACCCAATATTGACAATATCCAATTACTATCAAACCCCGATCGGGCGGTGGTATACTGTAAACCTAATTACAACGCATATTTCCTTATATCTAGGATGTAATCAGATCACTGTAACATTACATGCACCAATGGTTCTTGGATCGATAACGTCCGTCATGAAACCACAACGGTAAAGCAAACAGTATCAAATACCCTGCCAACAATAGCACTTACTGCTATTACAAGTCATCCTGCTATGAAAACCACGCTACTTACTACAACAACCACAGCAACTACTATTAAAGCTACGGTATTAAATACGGAGATAATTTTCACGACCCTCGAATCAACTGTAATAGACAGCTATACTACTGAGACAAACAACCAACATAATACCACACCAAACTCAATGGACACATTGATAACAAGTTATCCAGGTATGTAAAGAAACAGATAAAATTCGGCGATGCAATTTTCCCCAAAAATGTCTGTTTTCAGGTAAATTAATTGACAAACCAATGAAATACAATTGATGGTCCAAAATAATAACTGTTTGATGTTGTTTATAATTCATTCCAGCATAGCACACGCCTACCTTCATATACACAAAGAAGAAAATAAAGTATAGGTTTTTCTGCAACAAATATGGGCGGGGTAAACTGTCTGAGAATGCGCTACCAAATAAACAGTTCCCCGACAAATGCGACGATATATTTACCCCTAGTGTGATAATAGCTTTTTTATCGATGAAAGTCATGCGACGAAATACCACGCTTTGTTGTTCTTATAGACTACCGGTGATTTGACAAAATTATACACTGTTCACTTTACATAGTGTTGGTGTTGTTTTTGTACTATCTTACGACACCTAGTATAAACAGAACAGCCGTAGCTAATGGTTCTGGGCGGAGCTTCATAAACCAAATAGCACGTAATAACTTATTATAACTATATTAAAGGACTTATTCGATTAAATATTTAGTAAAAATCCGTGTTAGTATCGAAATAATACTTACGTTTACTTAGGTAATACTTACGTTATAAATTTGTGTCGCAAAACCAAAGGCCTGAGGTTTAGATGCGAGGTATCTAATTACATGGCACTCGTGATTTAATCCCTAAGGCATCTAAACTTTTGGCCGTGGGATATTCGACAACAAAATATGACGATAAAGTATTATTTTTTCAAATAAATGAACTTCTTTAAAATGTACATTCAAATGAATCGGGATTCTTACAGAACAGGTTTAATATGCAATCTTGTTGAAATAGTTAGTTATTCACCTTATCCATTCGCTAATATAGCCATGGTGACCACTAAGAGAAGAGCGTCATGAATTTGCCAATTTATTTAATTAAATAAGGGTACATGCTAGATGAAATAATTATACTAACTTCATTAAATTCGGATATATTGTAAGATAAACATACAATTACATCATAGCAGGTAATGGCCTCATTTGAACATTTCATATCAATAAAACAATATTTAGATGGTGGTGGTACAGAACGTCAACTAAGAAACAATGTCATGATGCTAAACATTGGGTGGTAATGCAAATTGGTAAGGATTTTATAAAACTGCAATGTTTTGACTTTATCAACAAGGCACATAGAACACATTTTGACCAGAGCTCCTGTGTTCACATAGTACAATAGATTTTGGAAGGCCAGGTTTGCATCATGAAGCATTAAAGGCATTAACGGATAATTGAAAAAATGACGAGAAGTAATTCAGCTAAATGGTTGACCAGCAAGGACAGTCGACAGTCAGCCAAAAGTTTTGAAATGTGTGACATGGTATATTGCAAATTTTATGTAAACAAAGTGATGAGCAGTGAATGTCAATAGCAAATTATATACTTTTTACATTGTCTGCACGCGACCCAAATGTGCATGTGCTTGATTACAATTATGGCCTGTACAATGTAGTTATTATTTGTAATTTCTTAAAATAATACAAACATGTACAACCATTTATGTATAACATGTGTTAAAGTATTCAAAGCATAATATCAAAAGCCAAACGTTAGTGTATTACAATAATAGCGGTTAAGACTCCTATTGCACGAATGCGCCAACCTCAGCATACACAAAATTGGGAAACTTTCGGGTCAAATATTCAACATATAAATATCCTGTCTAATTGCGATCATGCGATGGTCTACTGTCAGCCTGGTCATCACGCATATCTGCCTGAGAGACAGATATATTCAGATCACATCCCAATCTCATGCAGAGATCGCTCCTGGCGGGTCCAATCCGTTTGTCAGCAGATAGGCTAATATACATACTTATACGACCGAGTTCATTCTACTAACAATGGCGACGATCCAAATGTAAATATGTACACTACTATTGTGTGAAGTAAAATCACTGTTTATAAAGCTCAATATTACACGATTACTAGTTCTATCACAGTTGCTACACGATGAAAAATAAATGTACATAAACACCTCGTAACTTTTATTCGAATTTGAATTGATAACACAAATAACACTCAGCGCATGTAAAATACTGCAACGTCAATGACTAAGCATTACGGCTGCGACACGGGAAATGCCTTTAGAAGCAACTGAATGATTTACGCAAAGTGTTCGTTTTCCAAAAACTCAAAGAAAAGTATGTGTGCTATTTATATTTCTCCTCGGTTGATTGTCATAATCACTGTACGCATGGTTAAAAAGTGAACATAATTTACAAATTGTTTTCATTAATGAATGTTACAGATACTACGTCAAGTCCAATCATGACAACACCAATCTCATTTTCTACGGAGTAAACTGACTCATCAACCACATCGGCACCGACAATACCAGCTACTACGGCGATCAGAACAACACCAAGTTATTATACCACGATATCCGAACAACACATTGCAACAACCGCATCATCTCTTTCTGTACCAGGTACCCCGAAAATACAAATCACATATCGTGTTCAGCAACAAATGTTAAGGCGACACCAATAGTACGACAGGCATCAACTCAGTCAACTTCCACAAGCGTCACAATAACTACCAACAGACACTCTTCTATGATATTCACACAACCTACTACCAACGATGATAACACATGTTTAGGAATGTAATAGCTAAAATAATGCATGCTTTATTTAACGAATCTCAAGGGTTTAAAAGTGACATTATAGTAATTCAATTATGCAAACACAGTAACATGACCTTAAAGCAGAAAACCATGCCTGAACATGATGTACCTGCATTTCAAATTAAACATGTGCTTGAATTAACATCAGCTTTTAAGACTTAGAAAGCGGCAAATACACTCTTTGTTACTTCATTAACTGACATTAATAATGATATTTTGCATGAACGAAACACACAATAGCAGCATATATATCCGTTTGTCAGCAGATAGGTAAATATACATAACAAAATAAAACTATTGGGGATATTATTTACTTTCAAAACCGCGACATCTTAAGTAAAAGGCTCACTGTGTGCGTCGTACGTTACAAGAATACCTTGTGCTCAGCATTTCACATTTTCAGGGTTGTTTCTTACTGTTTACATGGTTTTATATTTTTGCTTTCCAAAATAGGCATATTACAACGACATGTAAAGGTATTTAAACGAACAATGTGTTCGATTAAAGCCGGTTCTGTAAAAATATTTTAACACTGTTGACATTAGGACTGAATTAAGCGACGAATGCAAACTACGTGTAGACGGTATAAACACAGACCTTATGGCGAATGGAAAATACTGCTGATACAATTTGTACTGCTTTTTGAAAACTTAAGAAAAATAATGTGTGGTGTTATATGTATTAGCATTTTCTTGGTATACAAAAATACGATATTGGCTCAATTAAATTCATTTAAGGCATTTTAGTTGAACTCCTTTTCCATAAGGTGAAAATCGCGATTTTTTTATCAGAAAATATTAGAATGACCCATTGTAAGCAATGTGTACAGCAATAAAACACGTTTAACGGTTTTCATGCAGAAAAAGCTACAACACGAATTTAAGCATGACACAAGCAATTCAGTTGTACTAATTTACATTTCAGGCTGCTCAGACCTCAAAATACACAGAAACTGAGACACTATCGGACACAATATTCAAAATATCAAGATCCTGTTACAACCGTCACAACCGTGTCGTGGTCTTCTGAGAACCTGGCCATAATGCATACCTACCTATTGTAAACATGTATTCAGATCACTTTCCAATCACAAGCATCAATGGCACTTGGGTGGTCAACGCATTTTGTCAGGAAATTGGTAAATTTACAAATGAAATAAAAATGAAACTGTCTATATATATAATGCTTAATATTTTATGTAATAATATTAATGTAAATAGTGGTCGTTGTCGTTTTTTTACGCTAATCATAACGATTTAACGTTCACAGATAATTATGTGTTGGGTAAACCGCCATCCACTTATTACAAAAAAAAGCAAATGCTGTACCGTGATCACTATGATATTTCAGTACTTCGCGTTATATATATTACAACAATACTTTTTTTTCACTTTTAAACATAATCTCATCTAAATCTAACCCCTCCAAATCAACGGTCTCTGAATTTCTGAATCTCTAAAAATCTTAATCTAAGATGTTCTGAAAAACTCAGTATATAAAGCAATTACTAAGGTTGACCGACATTCCCGCAGTAATTCCAAACATTTCCCAAAAATTTAATAGTTTGTGCAAAGTACCAATCATGCTACAATTAATAAATATATATCTAAGTGCATACATTCTAATCAAATGCTAATTTACAGTTCTTCAGTGCTTTGCACATAAATATCGACAATAACAAATACTATTTTACCAGTCAAATTGAATTTTCCCTAAACAACACGGTGTTTACTTACAATCAAAGACGTTAGTAGCGTTACACATACCATGAAGTTCAATACTTGACATTGCACCTATCTGGTTTTGAATACATGCCAGTAATAAACAATCACATACATCCCCATTATGTGCATAGTTTAAGAACGTAATATTTCATCTTTTTGCAGCTAGAATGTTTGTACAACATTACACAAATTGATATACAAATTATTTAAAAAATAATTATTAATTTATTACATATCATAACACATACATATAGCCGAATAAGTCTACTACGTTACAACGCTTTAAATGGACGTATTCACAAACGTTCGTATTTTTTAAATATCATAAAATGTCTTCAAACTTCAAACAAATTAGCATCTGGACTATGAAACCAAATATTTTGTGTAAACCATAAACAAGGGAATTACCATGCCTTCGTCGAGGCTCGAACCAACGACTTCAGGATCAAATTTCTGTCACGCTAACCATTATGCCAAGAGACTTATGCATAAGCTTGCATGTTCAACGTTTCGTAAGTGATACACGTGTGACGAATCGCATAATGAAAAACAGTTTACAATACTATATAAATGATTTATGATTACACAAATACCGTCAAACGTGTTTTATGCCTCCATCGAAGATGGTGGGGTATATTGGTCTCCTAATGTCGGTCGGTCTGTCAGAAACCAATTTCGTTTCCGCTCTCTAGGGTCAACAGTTGTAGTCCGATCTTCACCAAACTTCATGCAAATGTTTGTGGGTCTAATATCTTAGCGATGTTCGATAATCAACAGCAATAGCCCCTTGAATTATGAATTTATGTTCATTGAATTATCTTAAATTGGCCATTTTAGCAATTTCCGCTCTCTAAGGCGAACAGTTTTCATCCGTTCTTCACTAAACTTAAAGTTTATTTCAAGATTGCTTTTAACCTAAACGGGAAATGTCTGTTTTAAAAGCAGCTCTTGTTCATAATAGAACTGGTGGTAATTAGATTAAAGATGCCAAATATGAACGTATTATTCTAAACGTCATAAACGTCATAAACAATTATTGATTAAGTTATGTCAAAAGTATCTTTCAGATCTAATTAATACTGTTTTAAAAGGATGAAATGTTGTCTTGCGGATTTTTCTGGAAGTACGCTATAGAATAATAATAATAACTAATTGTTGTAATTGTAGAAGTAATTGTAGTAGTAGTAGTAGTAGCATCAGCAGCAGCAGCAGCAGTAGTAGTAGAGTAGTAGTTGTAGTAGTAGTAGCTGTTGTAGCTGTAGAAGTAGTTGCAGCAGCAGCAGTAGTAGTAGTAGTAGTAGTAGTAAGGACGTAAGAACGGACAAGATAACATCTAAATGCCCCCCATCCTATTTTGGAGAGCACACAAGGAATCAGTATTACAAGCTGCCAAATCTAATATTATAAACCTGATTCATCTGACACACGTAGTCGCTGGTGAAAACGTCATCCTGCGATAACCGGTTTGTCCTGATACGTGTGTTATAGCATTTTGCACGATGCGAATTAATTGTTACAATTTATCACTCCGTCGTCCCAAGACTGATACCAAATCTGGGTTTCTTTTTTAAAGTATTGTGCTAATTTGTTTTGATCAAAATTCTCATCATGTGGTAAATTATTCATATATTATTTGTTGTGTACGCCTTTGTTTTGCTATTTTCTATAACATAATAACATAACATTGCCAAATAAAATTAATTCTTTGTACACAAAGTCGCTTTAACCTGAATATATGCGTAAATATATTAAAAATCCGTTATGAGGAATATATATTATTGTCCGTGCTGGAATCGATGTTAGTGTACTTAACTGTAATCGTATTAGTAAACACGTGAAACACGTGCACGAACAAAACCGAGTATAAATTGAGGAAATAATTTAAGCGCGCAATATATGATAATTCATTTAACGAATGTCTGGTTAATGTCTCCAAGCTATATATGAGCAATAAATGTACATATTTCGAAAAGACTATGCCAACGAACAGGGCCTCAATAGGCGACATCACAAAATATTTCAAATTCAGAATCCTTTATAGGAACCACAAAGTACCATTCCACTGCCATATAAATGTGCAACCGTGGTTATCTAATGCTTGGAAAGAACTCCATCACCTGCCTCAAATCTGGGAATTAGAGTGCACTTGAGCCCAAATCCAGCATTAAAGGTAAGATTCCAGATGATCGTTAGTTAAAAAAGCAATTCAGTCAAGAATCATCATTGATAAAAAAAGATGAAATTTTACACTATTATCATTTTCAATGAATAAACTGATCAGTATCATCTTATCTTAAATTAAATAAATAAAGATTTTCTAACAAATGCAGATCAAAATATCATCAATGAGAAGGTCATAAAATGTCAAGCTCATTCAAGATCAAATTCTAAAAATTGATTTAAAATATATTTTATTATTCGTAAAGACATATGATAAAACGTACATCATGTTATGTGTCTACAATTCGTCATCAATTTCCATCAAGACAATGTCATTTAGAGTTCTGTGTCAGTCTTGGAAACATTTCTAGCGCACTAGAATTGACCAGATCATTTTTAAACAAAAGATCGATTATGTTAATAAGTATCATTATTAAAACACGTACTTCGACATTAAGTCCGTTATCAAGTAACAAAAATGATTAGTGTTATCAAATGTACATTGCATGTTTATTTTCTGACAAATGCAAACCTGAGGATCATCAATGTCAAAGTCATCGAAGGTCAAGATCAAGATAAAAATTGTTATTCCAAACAAACTATTTAAAAAGCTCTTTAATAAGAAAGTATGCCATAGTTTGGATCAACAAAGGAGTGCAGGCGCATTCAAAGAAATACGTCTATTATATTTCATAATATTTTACAAGAAAAAAAAACAGTTGATGTTGAATACTGTTCATTTTTAAATGACTAAACCGGACCAAGGCAATTTTTAGCAGAAATAAATCCAGCAGAATTCACCGGTAAATATAGTGCATAATGAAACTCCAAAGACATCACCAGGAGTGAAACCCTTATTAACATCCGCTAGGCCTTTATTTAAGGCAAGTAACCAATTACCTATACAATGCAGGACAATACGCACAACACAACACAAAACATAAAAATTATTACGACTGGGGTCACTGCCTTATAACGATCAATTTAAACAAAACTATATATATTGTTTGGAAAAAATACACAGCATATGATTTCATTGTCATGAAACTTAATAACAGTGCCATAATATTTAATGGTCGAGTTCCGAAAATGTTTTAAAATGGCTTATTTACAGTAATCCTTCTGGTGTTTGTGTATGCATAGTCCTGGAATATAAAATATGATACTGTATTTCATCAGCAATAAAGCTGTTTGTGGTTTTAACGAATTCATGTTACAATGTCTACAGCTCAGATTTACCAGACACTCGTTTAACACATGCCATATTTAAACAAGGAGACAGGTTAAAGATAAAATTCTTGTTTAACATTACATTGCTTCAGTTTCAGGTCACAAAAACTATCTGATAGATGTCAATAAACATTTACTATTTTATCGGATAAATTCGAGAGTCTAATTGCAATATCAACGTCATACAAAATGAAAATTTTACAATTTATTAAATACTATAATTAATAACGACAATTGTACGCAGCATTATTAAAATAAGTGTAATTATAATACAGGCAACTCACTACACATACATTATTTTACGTTTCACCATCTGTTTAAACCATGTAGCCATTAACCTTACCATTGTCAGAATGTTGCAACAAACATAACACTATACATGTGCAAACATATTAGATATACAGTATTGTAATTGCATATACAAAAAGACTGTTATTGTTCAACGACATGGTCAGTATTGCTTAAACTTTAAATGTTCGGCAAGACCTTAAGTCCGGGTTAATGTCATTTCGATTTTAACACATTTCGCATTTGAGACGCCATTCCATGTACATTTGAGCGTATTTACCTTTGAAAACCTCACTGTTAATTGGAACATATCGTTTTAAGATTCTAAACATTTCTCAAAATATTCAAATATAAATTATATGTATGCAATTGTATGCAACGGTTTGCCTTTTTTGTCGTTATTGGTTATAGTTTGATCTGCATAATTATTATATTCGATTCAGAACTGAAAATAGTATTAAAGAAAACCACAGTCATTGTGCCCTTGCATCATGATTTATCAATAAGACACGCCTTTCGTTATCGAACAACTATTTGCCTAATTTCGCGTTTCGTGTTTAAAATATAGTGCGAACAATTCATCTGCGACGGCTTTAATTTAAAGTTAAGACTAAAAAGATAAGACTGCAACTGTACTGGATTGTGTCTGTGATAGACTATCAGAACATTAAAGTGGCGTGATATACAAATGTAAAATAAAGTTGCAAGAGTTTCACTTCGCACAATCTTTCATATAAGACACGCCTCTTTAAATACATTTTGCGCACTATCTCCATTGACTTTATAATATGTAGATTATTGTGAATTTGCAATCAACAATCAACATGTTAGCCGTTCAAATAGCAATATACTTTGGAACATATATACAAAGCGTAACCTCCAGTACAGACATCGAAGTTAAATGGTATTATTGTTGTTTGTTTGTTGTTGTTGTTTCGTGATTGAAATTACCTTAACTTACACGAAACTAGGGATGTAAACGAATATTTGACTGAGTGTCCAAATATTCGAATCTTAATTTGCGATTTGAATATTCGATTATTTTATTTAAAACATACTAAAAGACTACATATGTTATAAACAAACAAATAAACAAAAAAACACGTAGATTTTGTGGTGTCTACTTTGCATAGTTTGTCTTTACTTTTCATCGTTCGGAGTCGTCTTTTCGGTCAGGGAGGCAGTCTAGATAGACACTATGTACACAATGTGTCATATGAACCCTATTGCGAAGAAACTTTTCTGTTTATTGGTTTTCATCACTAAACAATAGAACAGTCTGTAAGAATTGCAGAGTCACCATATTCCGAGGAATTCCGAATGATGTGACATGGATATTTTCGCTCCTAATTTTTGTATAAAAATTGGGATATTTAAGTGTTTCTAAGGCAAATAAACAACACATGCTGGATACTATAGAGTTCGTCTTTCAATGCCAAATAAAAACAATAAAAATTCGAGTGGTAGACAGCCGAAGAAAGCAAGAAAAGAGAAAAGAAAAGCCACCTCGCCATTGTCGGGAGAGGACACAATCAACGAAACCGGTTTGACGAAAACGGACACGGTGGGCACGAGTAGCTCGAGTATTGACATTCCGACATCATATGTAAACACAACCACGAGTGAGTACTTTGACTTTCTATGTAGCCAGGATTACGTAACGCAAGTTATGAGCCAACAAAATAACTCGCCACTTTCTTTGAATTTTACACAACCCAGCTTTGGGCATCCCCAGTTCTATATGTCTACGCCCAACACAGCACAACCAGTACAGAACACACCACCTGCCTGGGCATGAGGTATCATAGAAGATATACGAAATATAAAATCTTCTTCACAGAACATAGAGAAAACAGTTAACGTCATTAGCGTAAAAGTCACCGATCTGGAAACAAAACTGGCAATTGTGGAAAAAACGGGTTTCCTCAGTCGAAACTTCCTGTGCTTTCATTAGTAATGAGTTCGACTCTCAAAAGGATAGCCTCAAAAAATTGCATCAAGAGCTGAAACAATTTGAAATCAAATGTATTAACATGGAAAAGGAAATAGAAGAACACAAAGAGCGCGAAGAACAAATGGTGGATAAATTGTCCGATCTTGAAAGCCGATCAATGCGAGAAAACCTAATGTTTTATGGACTTGGAGAAACAAAAACCGGAACAGAAAATTGTGAGACTCTAGTGAAAACATTCATACAGGAAGTGCTTCAGATCGAGGCTAAAGATATAAAACTGGATAGAGTGCATAGGGTAGGTCAATATTCAGATCGGAGAACACGACCAATAGTCGCAAAATTCCACGATTATAACGACCGAGAGCGTATACGCAAACAATCGTTTGATGACGTCATCAAGAGTGAACTATCTAGACGTAAAATGGGCGTAGGTATCCAACGACCGCAACAACACAGAGAGGCGAGACAGGCTCTATTTCCGCATACGAAAGAAGCGGAAGCCAGACACGAACAGGTGCGGATCGTAGGAAACAAGATGCTCGTCAACAACGTTGCACGGAAGAAGTACGTTAACGGCAAAGTGGTAAACATCAACTAGGATAGCCGAGGGAAGGACATCAGCGTTCTATCCTGGAATGTAAATGGACTGAGAAGAAAAATTGATGACACAGACTTTCTGAATATTATCTCAAATTATGACATCGTGTTCTTATCAGAGACCTGGATATCACAAAATAATCTAATTAACTTAAACATTGATGGATTTAATAGTTACCATTTGTACGGAAATAAATGCGAGAATACCAATAGAGGACGATACAGTGGAGGTATTTCTTTATATTTTAAACATTATTTAAAAAACAAAATTAAAATAATTGACAAAAACCAATCAGGTTTATTTTGGATTAGATGCAGTAAATCTCTTTTTAACTTTAACGTTGATGTGTATATGTGTCATATATATATCCCACCAAACAATTCTAGTTTAAATACAAATAATGTGGATTTTTTCGAAATTCTAGAATGTGATATTGAACGATACCGAAATCTAGGTAAAGTTTTCATTACAGGTGATTTAAATAGTAGATGTTCTAATGCTGATGATATTCTGGATTTTAATATTTACATTGATGATGAACAAATGTCAAATGATGTTTACATCCCTCCACGTGCTAGTAAAGATCACGTGATCGATACATACGGTAAACGCTTGATTGAACTCTGTCAATCGACAGCTTTTATTATTGGCAACGGTCGACTACACAGCGACCTAGATATAGGAGAGTGTACTTTCCACTCACACAATGGTAGTAGCTTAGTGGACTACGTACTCCTAGAACCCCGAGATTTAAAATTAATTAATAACTTTGAAGTACTTCAGCCCAATGAATTCTCCGATCATTCGGGTATTGCTTTATGTTTAGAATCAAAACAACATGTTAAATGTGATACCAGCAATAACACCTATGATTTTAAAGTTATTTGGGATGATACTAAACTGGACGAATTTAAAAGACACTTATCACAACAACAAGCACAGTTAAATTCGCTCGAACATTCTATACAAGAGTGCGACGTAGACGAAATATCAAATGAATTCGTACAAATTCTACAAGATAGTGCATTTGAGGTACTTGGTAAAAAAGAAATTATTAACAAACAGAAAAACGCGCCACATTTTAATAAAAAAGAGTGGTTTAAGGATGAATGTGATAGTGCTAGATCGGAATTTAATATACAAAGGAATACATTCCTAAGGGATAAAACTAATAATCTCAACAGGCAACGTTTTATTAACTTAAAAAACATATATACACGTACGAAACGACGCGCTAAGAATACGTTTAGGTTAAAAGAGAAAAACAATCTCACCCAATTGAGTAAATCTAAACCTCGTGAATTTTGGAAAAAAATTAAAAAAACAATTCTCTTGTAAAGACAATAACCCTAACGATTTGGACATATCGACACTTTATGAACATTTTAAGAATTTGTACTCTACAGACGACACGACCGGAAGAAATGCGCGCGAAAATACTCACATAATAAATGACCCGGATTTAGACGAAGACTTTACTTTAGAAGAAATTAAAACTGCTATTCGATCACAAAATAGCAATAAAAGTAGTGGCATCGATAAGATTTGCGCAGAAATATATAAAAATGCGATTCCCGAATTATCATCATTTATATTAACGTTCTTTAACCGGTTATATAAAAACGGCGAATATCCAAAATCCTGGGGAGAAGGAATAATAGTACCCATATTTAAAGGAGGGGATGCCGAAGACGCAAAAAATTATAGAGGAATCACGTTAATGAATATTTTAGCAAAGATCTATTCAACAGTACTATTAAATAGATTGACTAAATGGTCTATTAAACATAAAATTCTCATCCAAAACCAATTTGGCTTCCAGAAAGGAAAATCTACTGTTGATTGTATATTTGTATTACAATCCATTATATTAAAAACACTAAGCCAAAGAAAGAAACTTTACTGCGCCTTCGTAGATTTCGAAAAATGTTTTGATAAATTGGACAGGGCATATATATTCCAAAAACTTATTAACGAAAATGTAAGCTCGCGATACGTGAACGCCGTACGCGGAATGTACAACTCAGTCAAAGCATATGTTCGATATAAATGCAGCTATTCGCAGCCATTCGAGTCAAATATAGGGGCCAAACAGGGCGACCAAAGTTCAACTCTATTATTTTTGTTTTTCGTGAATGACATATTATCCAGTTTTAATGATAATATCGATGATCTATTTATTATTGAAAATACCAAATTATTCATACTCCTTTTTGCAGACGACGCCGCTTTATTCGCGCATTCGCAAACTGCGCTCCAATCATTATTAAATGACCTAGCAACTTACTGCAACGTATGGAAACTTAATGTCAATACTAAAAAGACCAAGATAATGATTTTTGAAAAGGGTAGACACACGAAATGTAATTTTTCATTTAACGGTGCAGTTTTAGATATTGTAGATTCATTTAAATACCTAGGTGTTAGCCTATACAAAAACGGTGACTGGAATCGTACACAAAAATACATTGCACAACATTCACAATTTGCACTACATAACTTGTTCACAGTTTTTAATCAACTTGAGTTAAATATAAATGAAAAATGTAACCTCTTTGACTGCCTAGTCGGGTCGAAATTAAACTACTCTGCCGAAGTATGGGGCTTCCATCAGGGTACAGATATAGAACGCATCCATTGTAAATTTCTAAGAAAGGTCCTTTCAGTCAGAAAATCCACAAACCTAGATGGCCTTTACGGTGAACTAGGTCGATACCCAATGTTTATAAGACGTCAGATTATAGTTATTAAATACTGGATAAAAATATTGAATCCAAGTAATACCCTACTTACTAAAAATATATATAATATGCTTAAAAACGATATAGATAATAATAACACATATGATGGTAAGAACTGGGCTTACCAAATCAAAGTACTGTTAGACCGCATCGGATTATCTAGAATATGGATAGAACATCATTTACATACACCGAACGAATACGACTTGAAAATCATATCGGACCGCATCCTAGATATATACAGACAGACCTGGTACTCGAATATAAACAACTCAAATAGGTTAGAATCGTATCGACTTTTTAAACACGACTTTGAATCAGAAAAATATTTGAAATGCATTAACAATAATAAATCAAGAGCATTACTTACACAATTTAGAATTTCAGCACACAGTTTAGCTATAGAAAAAGGTCGTCATGAAAATATTCCAAAAGAAAATAGAAAATGTATTTACTGTAACATGAATGTTTTAGAAAACGAATACCACTTCTTATTAGTATGCCCCAAATATAAAGACATAAGAAAACAATACCTGAAACCGTATTATTGCCACTGGCCAACATTGAACAAATTTGAAAGCCTAATGACAGCAAAATCCCCGAAAGTGTTAAATAATTTATCAAAATATATATACACCGCCCTTAAAATAAGATCGACAGTACACTAATACACTCACTTTCTGTAAATTTCGTAAAATATTTAGTTACACTAAAATATAAACCATATCTATACGTTATGTTAATACTATAGATAACATCAAGTATTAATTGAATTTTCAGTCCAATTAATAAATTTTCTAATATTTTATGTTAATTTATGTTAACTTTGCAATGTACTAAGCAATTTTTGAATGTTATATATCTCCATTTTCATATATGGTAACACAAATATACCCACTTGTGTATGTTTTATATACATTAGCTAGTATAATACATTTGAACAAATGTTTACTGATATTAATATATTTCAGTATTTAATGTTATTGACACTTGGGTATGCTTTGTATACATTAGCTAGTCTAATACATTTCAATAAATGTTTACTGACATTAATACATTTCAATATTTAATGTTAAATATTATCTGACCTGAATTATTGTATGGATATTAATATTGTTCAATATTTAATGTCAAATGTTAAACGATAGAAATTCTTGTATTATTATTAATACTGCGTTTGCCATTTACACTTCTTGTACTTCCCAAAACATTAACCATGTCTTCTTCTTCTTTTTTTTTCTCGCAACTATATTTGTTGTATAGGCTATAAATTTGCAATGTGCTGTTTTATGCCTAATAAAGATGAATGAATGAATGAATATTCGTTCGGTTTAGGGTAATTAAGTAGGGGTCATATTTTAATTGCTCGATATGCATAATACTTATCGAGCTCGTTATTGGCAATTAATTATAAGTGAACAGATTACCATACGTTTGTTGTGAAAATTGGATAGTCTCTGATCGTTTAGTTTAATTAAACATATATAATTTTAATTTTTCATTTACAGTTGTGGTATTTAATTACTTAAATTTACTCAACGAATTAAATTTACGTCTGTCGATATATTCGAAAAGGCATCGCCAATTAAGTTGAAAATGCGTTTGAAAGTAAAAGTAGACTGTCGATTTGTAAAAACAATCATATTTCATTCGAGTATTCGAATATTCGTTCGGAAGGTCAAACGGA
The DNA here is from genome assembly GCA_027627225.1 of Congeria kusceri. Classification (NCBI taxonomy): domain Eukaryota; kingdom Metazoa; phylum Mollusca; class Bivalvia; order Myida; family Dreissenidae; genus Congeria; species Congeria kusceri. The sequence goes on from JAPFQT010000060.1 coordinate 192,670, forward strand.
TATTTCAATACCTAGTTTGGTGTTCATTGACATCCCGACACGAAATCAAACTACTGTCCACGGATAACACATTTTAAAGCTATTAAGTTTAGGTTACAATCCAAGTACATGCATATGGTATTCGTGTACGCGTTTTGTACATGTAGAATACTCTAAACTGCAGTTCTTTATTTGAACCTCGTACATGACAGTATACTTAACACAACACATTATTTATATCATACCGGGATTTTAAATTGACAATCAATATGACGTAAAACAAATTTTGACGAATTACATTTTGTTATAATGTTAAACATACGCAACTGGCGGTGTTTATAAACTAGTCTTGGTATTTTATTCATTCTCTTGAATCTGATTATATGCCCATTTGTTAAGCAGTATTTTATATTAAATGTGAAACTAATCAGCAGCTTCGTTGTATCCAACAAAGGGTTCAATCTTAAAATCATAATCTTCTTTAAAGTAAAACTGATTCAAAATTATCGACCCAATTTCTCCCAGGAGTTACATTTTGTCTGCGATGGATTTACGGAGTCAGTATCCCGCTTTTCGTACGGCCGACTTAAGAAAGTAGAAGGTGATTATGAGCGTGTCGTGCGGATTCACGGGCTCCGCGCCCTCTACGATTTTTTAACATATGTTATACAACTTTAAAATATCGTTGCGCGTAGTATGTGGCATCGCACAATTAAGAAAATGGGGCAATAAAGAAGTATATTTAAAGTTCGATATAGTCTGCATCTAGATCTTTTAAAAGTGTACAATTAAATTATCTAACGCTGCATGATATAAATGAAAATAACAATAGACAAATAAATACAATATGTTAATAATTGTATTATATAAATTACAGGTTGTTCAGACCTCCATAATCACGCGAACTGGGAACTCATCGGACCCAATATTCAAAATATCACTATACGTTCAAATCCCGATCGTGCGACGGTCAACTGTCAGGCTGGTTTTAAAGCGTTTTTTCCAATACCTCGGATATATACAGATCATTTTCCAATCACATGCATAAATGGCTGTTGGAAGGTCGATTACGTTTGTCAGGAAATCGGTAAATACACCATAATAATTATAAATGAAATGAGATTGTCATTAAGATAGATTATTCGGTCTTTCTATTAGCACTTGTTAAAGGGACAATGTCTTCATAAAGGTCTATTTCGGGACAACTGCAGAATATCTTACATTTAGATATTGATATTAGCATATAATAAAGGTTTTAATAATGCGTTCAATGGAAAAAAAAAACTTCTCCTTGTTCCATTTTGACGGTAGTTAGATTTTCACAATGCTGCATGGTGCAGTTAGTTAGACCGCTGTCAGCGTAATTTTGATCTTCATTCTTGGTTTCCTGTTTTTGTTGGCATTGTTTTCTTGTTGTTGATTTTTATCCGTATGAAGATTTTTACTGCATTACTTATACACGCCTTTGTATTTATCATTTCTATAACAGTATAATATTAAATTTGTCTTAACAGATCAATTCTTTGTAGACATAGTCCCTCTATATGGCGAGTGTTGTTATTATTACACATAACAGCAAAAACAAGATATAATCATGTATTTAGAAAACGACCGTTACATCCTATTATTTGTGCATACCTTTTTATTGAAATAAGTGGTTGTTTGTTTGCTATACATGCTTAGATTTATTGATGGTTTTAAAAATATATATGAAATACATGTTGTGTACCAAATATGACGTTTGTATTAAAATAACAAAATTTAATACGCATATGACCGTTTAGACTTCTTTTACGAACAATGTGTACACAATACATCTAGTTTCATTTATTAAGTCACATCTTACGTCCTTTATTTCCAACAAGATTAAATGCTTCATGCAGATTAGGCATTATAAAATGTACCGAATGTACTATACATTTTAATTACAATTTGTTTTGGACTTTTTTGGAAATAGGTTTTTATTTTCAGACTGCGGCAACCGCCCCTGTTGCAAACGGTAATTACACCTTTTCCGCTACCACTCTCGGGTCAGTGGCAACTTTGTCGTACAATCCTGGTTATAACCTTTCGGGTAAACCCGACATTCAGTGTCAGACAAACCGCAGTTGGAGCTTACCAATTGGTTCATGCACTGTACTAGGTGAGTATTTTATTTTAATTTACAGCCATTTATCAGTCCATCTATCTATCCATTCGTGCAACCATCCATCCGTCCAATGTGTTTAATTGTTTATTCCATGTGCTTGTATGATTGTTTGATAAATTGTTGCATTCATTGATTCATTCCTTTAAACCATTTGTTTATCATAACATGGGCTGTTTGTTTGCCGTACTGGGCTTTAATTACAACTGACAATCTTCTCGTTTGAAATAATAAGATATAGTATCTGAATTTCTGAATTTCAAACCATTTTTACATAAATGTTTCTTGGAGTCCCCACCCTGCCTCTTCTTATTATTTTTAATAATTTTAGTTTCCTGAATAATATGGGGCGTAAAAGTGTGCGTATTTAGCTGTAGTTATACCGTTAACAATCTTACTGTCCTAAACTGTGGGACTAAGTTCAAATTTGTTTAAAAGATGTATTCCGTGGAGGGACCACTATCGATTTCTGTTTAATTCTTTTATTGTATCAAAACGGTTAGGTGTCAGGGATTGGAGAAGTTTTACCTGTATTGTTATTTGAAACCTTTGAAACTTTTCTTGGTTATATTGAGTACCGTCTATAATACGCTGCTATTCTTCAAGCGTAGTCCTGCACAGTCAAGCGCATTTGAAGTCCCGTTATTTTGTATTATAATCATAATCACGCAGATCTAAAGCACATTTGAAATATCCCCAAAAAGCGCAGTTGAAGTCTCCCTCAGAAGCGCGTTTGAGGTCTCCCATAGAAGATATTTATATTACAGTTTAAAAAAAAAAAATAATAATAAAAAAATAATTATAATAATAATGATGATGATGATAATAATAATAATAATAATAATAATAATAATTAGTAGTTACTGTAGTAGTAGTAGTAGTAGTAGTAGTAGTAGTAGTAGTAGTAGTAGTAGTAGTAGTAGTAGTAGTAGTAATAGTAGTAGTAATAGTAGTAGTAGTAGTAGTAGTAGTAGTAGTAGTAGTAGTAGTAGTAGTAGTAGTAGTAGTAGTAGTAGTAGTAGTAGTAGTAGTAGTAGTAGTAGTAGTAGCAGTAATAGTAGTAGTAATAGTAGTAATAGTAGTAGTAGTATAGTTCTGTGATTAATATTCGGTAAAGTCACGCAAAGATACAAAGTCTGTACAAACGATTCTAAAGAAGGGAATGTACCACATATTATGTTAATATTTCGAGATTAGTTTTATATGTTTTTGTAGTGCGTAAGGCATGCACATCAAAATGAGAGGCGTATATCCTAGTATAAACGTTTGTGTGTCGCTAATAATAAAATTGCATGAATATAACGGTGATGATGATGCCTAATGCGTACACAGAAAACTAGGACGCGTACATACAACAAACACATTTATGTAGTGCTAATAAAGCATTTCATAAATACAACATATTGCTACAAAAATGAATATGCCATGTATTATGTTAATATTGCGAGATTAGTTGTATGTGTTTTTGTTGTGCCTCATGCGTACACACAAAACTAGGACGCGTACATACTAGTAAACACATTTATGTAGTGCTAATAAATCATTTCATAAATATAACGGTGATGTTGCAGAAAAACATGGGATGATGATGATGATGATGATTGTGAAGTAAATTATTGGAAAGATGGTATCGTGTATATAAAATTGTATTCACTTGTGTTTTATGAAGATATTAAAAGCTTTTATAAGTTTCAAAATATTTTAGTCAGTAGCATATTCCTAACTTCTATTATTCTAACAGGCTACACAGACATTCTTATTATCAATATTCGGCAATAAAATCGACATTGTTTTCATAGTAATCGATAACACTTAGGGTCATCAACCTCTTCGATTGACAATTTCATTGTAATGTAATACTTGACAAAAAAAAAAAAAAAATTTCCGTTGAAAGGTTTCCCACAATATCGCGCAAATTAGATAGTAGTATATATTTTAAGCTAAATATGAATGTAACGTTGGGCAGGTCTTTTAGATATTCAGTAAGACACTGAGCAGCAAACAATATTATAAAATACAGTTAATTTATTTCGATGAATATGTGTAGATTATTGACTGGTTGTTTATTTAAAATAATATAAGCAAACACTATTATTATTATTATTATTATTATTATTATTATTATTATTTATTATTATTATTATTATTATTATTATTATTATATCAATTAAACTGTATTTTAAAAATCATATGCATTATACACTGAACCATATGTGTTTATTATCTAACTGACAGCATGTAACCCTGAGGATGTGACTTCCGTTTTGGTGTAATTTGACCTATACATTTAATTTGTAATCAGATTTCGCGAGCCTAGCCAGAACTGGAAGAATTATTGTGAATTGTACAGTTTAGTATTTTTTTCATAATGGCTAAATTATTGGTAGAGTATCAACAATTCGTCCGAGCTATACTGACCAATGCGTCACAAGCAATGTTTGTAGCATGTTTTGCTGGCGAAATGTATAATGAAATTTAATGAGAATAAATCTTATTCAAAACAGTTTTCTCATTAGGGCCCCGCTAATTGTTGTAGGGTGCCCTATAATAATAACACTGTCTGTCCATCCGTTCACATTTGTCATGGATTTCCATCATAACTTCAAAAGCATTTAAGATAAATCTCATTATGGAGAGTGCAGTGCACAAAAATCATTACTCAACACTTCAAAATTCTTGAGTTATTGCCCATTGTTAATTTGGCATACTCATTTTGCCTTGAGCATAACTTTTACAACTATAAGAGGTATTAACTTGAAACTTCATAGGTCGATAGATCTCATTAAGGAAAATCGAGTACAAAATACCCTTTACTCTGCACTTCATAATTTTGAAGTTATTGCCCTTTTTCATACTTTATTTTTGGAATGGAAAGTATAGAGAAAATTCCATGTAAACACAACTCCTACAGTTTCCATAGGATTTTCTTGAAACTTGCGTTTATTGGTGAGGTAAATATGTGGTTTTGCAGAAAAGGATTAAAATGTTCTTCTTTATTTGCAAGTTATGGCCCTTTTATTATTTCTCCTGTATAGAATATATAGGGAACATTCCTTGTGAACTCAACTCTTCTTACATTATTCAACGGATTTTCTTTAAAAAAATCTTCATTGCTGAGGGTAATGTGTTGTGAGTACATGTAAAGATGGGTTTTTAGCTCACCCGAGCACAAAGTGCTCGGTGAGCTATTGGTATAGGTGACCTCTCCGGCGTCATCTATCGTCCGTCGTCCGTATGCTGTCAACAATTTGGACCGTTATCGCGATAAAGACTACATTTTTTATTCAATCTTGCCCTAACTTGTACATTTTATGTATGACCATACAATATCGGATGGGATTGTTATTGGGTCAGATCACACCAGAAACACCAGAGTTGTTGCCCCTTTTGCGTGCAAAAATGCCCTTTTCCAACGTATATACTTTATTTTCCATCCAATCTTAACCAAACTTTCACAGTTTGTGTATGACCATCCGATCTCAGCAGACGCCAAAAAAGGGCTAATTGTGTTACAAACACCAGAGTTATTGCCATATTATTAAAAAATATACAAGAAATGGACATTATTCAGGATAGAGACCTTCATTTTTGATCCAATCTTCACCAATCTTGCACAGTTTGTCTATTACCATGATATTACAGTTGAAGTCGAATATAAGAAAGATCGGACCAGAAACACCAGAGGTATTGCCCTTTGTGAAAAAAATATGCAAAAATGGCCAATATTCAGGATAGAAACTTCATTGTTCATCCAATCTTCATCAATCTTGCACAGTTTGTCTATGACCATACAATTAAAACTGAAGTCGAATGTAAGCAAGATCGGACCAGAAACACCAGAGTTATTGCCCTTTGTGTGTGTTTTTTTTTTATAAAAATGGACATTATTCCGTATAGAGACTTCATTTTTCATCCAATCTTCACCAATTGTGCACAGTTTGTCTATGAACGTAAGACTACAGATGAAGTCGAATAAAAGTACGATCATGTTTGAAACACCAGAGTTATTGCCCCTTTTGTTTGGAAAGAAACATCAACAAGTTATCAATGATTGGCTTGCACACACGATATTTGATTCAATGTTGACCAAACTTACACAGTTTGCACATGAGCATAAAAATTGATTGATAAAATTTGATTTCCAAAAGTTGCAAGACTTGCATGCAGTTATTTGTACATGCAACAATGATGTTCTTTAGAGCCTGAATTAATATTATTTATCATCATTAGACAGAAAATTATCAAAGAAAAAGCAAAACTTGACCTTATAGAACAGCCATCGCAATTATCGCATTGCAACTAGTTCTGCAAAACTGCTTGCGAGAAAGACATCAAAATCTACTGTTTCTGCATTTTCCAGAATTGTCAATGACTTAATGAAAAAGAGTAATGTAAGAATATCGAGAAAAATGATTTGAGAACCATTTGCAAAAAAAAAGCACATCCACTACCCAACTCGTACTTTAGTTAGCCCATTGCACTAACCGATGTTTTAAATCAAAATTGGTCCTATCTCCCACTGCGTATTGTTCAGATACCTTATTTTTCAAACCTAATGGTCTTCATCTATACCAGTTCTCCGGTGAGCGCTTTGTGTCATCATGGCCCTCGTGTTTAATTTTTCTCTTCCATAAGGAAGTTATGGCCCTTTCATTATTTTTCTCTACGGAATACCCATACATAGGAAAAACGCCTTGTGAACGCAACTCCTCCTCTGGATTTTCTTCAAACTTGTCTTTATTGTTGAAGGTAGCATGTAACGTAAGTTGTGCTTAAAGATGGGGTTTTCAATTATTATTTTTTTAATTCTGTACTGGCGCAGTGCCTAAATCCGCCACTTGCCTAAATCCGCCACCCCATCCGAATAAGCTTTTTTATATCGACGATTTCTATTTTGTTGATCTCGATCAATCAGATACTTTCCATTATCAACGCTGACGAGTGTTCATCTTGATTTGTGCATAAATGAATATTTTATCCAATTATTTTGTACATAACCCCTAAATGCAAACAAGCTGCATGCGGGGAATCTATTTCATACTGCGCACGGAGGACCCGCATGGTTTCCATAATACGATTAATTTATCATGTTTTAATGTTATGTCTGTGGGAGCATGTGTAGCCTAAAAATAAACATTATTCGTAGCATTACATACAATACAATGCGGAAAGAACTGTATATTAAGAGCGCAAATGTCTCGCTACTCAAAACCCTAATTATTTGTCCCACGTGCACACAGGTCCTCAGTTTAAAAGCTACTTTTAGAAACACAAATGAGTATCTGAAGAAATTGAAACATTGTATTAACGACAGACAACGAGCTGCTTAATATGGAAAATTAAATAAGAACAATAGTCAAATGTGAAACAAGCATGTCACGGTTCCAGATCTAAGACTTTCGCCAAGCAAATTCGGATTACCGTGTTTATTTTAAACAATAGAAAAAGAACCTAGAGAAAAACAAGTGGAATTTTGTCTATAGAAGTAAATAGAAGTTGCTTTGAAAGCAGAATTCATACAATAATATTATTTTCTAGCAATTTGAATATTTTAAAGAGGGGTTGGAGATTTAGGCACTCCGACGCTCATTTTTGTAGACTTTGTAGGTCTTCAATGTCAATAAATATTTTTCATTTGCTAAGTATTTGAAATGTAACCAAAACACGCCAATAAATGCTCATTAAACCTAACTTGATTTATGTGAATTTTTACCCCCAAAATGTGGCGGATTTAGGCACTGCGCCAGTACATAAATTTTTATTTCCTGGCTGCCACCTTCAAACATCATTCGTGGCCCATTGTCACTCATGTGACACATTTCTTTTTCTAGACAAAATAATGATTGGTTTTATGAACAAATATTTGATAGTTATTAAAAATTTATTTTAATTTCTAATATAACATATGGTTACATGTAACCCATGCATTTATAGTGGGGCATTGGTCAATATATAATTATTTATATACGGGTAACTGCGGTTAAACAAATGGCTTCAGTGGATGTGATAATTTTTAAAAATAATAGACTAGTACGTATTTGAAAAATAGGAACCTTAAAAAATAAAACTTATAACCCATGCAAATCTGTTTGGGCTCATGCATGTAGGACTTTTACATGAAAAATGTATAATTTTGTACAGTTGATTTTTTTCTGGATTTATTTCCAGCTTCACAAAGAGTCAAAGACTGCACAGAAGGGCCATCTTTTCAGACTTTCAGACAGCAAAGTATCTGAACACATATTGATTTTATTCAAAGGTAATTATTATGTAACAGTATCATGGGATGAACAGTATCTTGAGAATAAGGGATACATGTAACTGAAACCACTACACATTTCATAATTGTTTAAAAAAATAAATATGTTTCCTATTGTTTATACAACAATCTGTAATCAAGCCAGTTTTAAGAATTTAATTAAAGTTCTAATAATTTTAGAAATGTGAATGAACAAAAACAAATAATATCATATAGGTATGTATTTATGCCCTGGTTTCAGGAGTCTGGACTTTAGCATCCTGTTTTCCCTCTCGTTGGGCCTGGCAATATATCGTAAAGTGACCTAATTCCGTGGGAGACCTCATTCCGGTGATTTGATATTTTAATTACGTCACACGCATGCGGTAATCCAATATTGTACACTCAAATGATTTTCAATTAAAATAATAATAAACATTACGAAAAATTGGAGAAAACACGTATAAATGAATTTAAATATCTAACCTGATAAAACCTACCTAACATGTAATTCCAATGCCATTGCTTAACATCAATAATCACTAAACACTGTTATTTCCAAGCAGACGACTGAACTAGGGTAAACACAAAACTTTGATTGACAGCTTCTTTCCCGCCTATATGCTGGTTTCTACAGAGTACAGTCCCTTTGTTGTGTGTAAAGTTACGTCACCGGAATTAGGTCAGCATTGTTTATGCCAAACGATATTACAGTGAATGTGAATTTTATTCTAATTGCATTGGATTACTGTGTGCACTTAAACAATTTTTAGATGCGATATACTGGAATTAAATAATTCTGTAAAGGTTATTCATTTGGTATTGCATTACTAACACTGCAAAAGAGATTTTGCTCATTAATCCCTTATGTCACCGGAAGTAGGTCACTGGAGGATAATTTAGGGCTGCTGCGAGAAACTGAGCACTCGGATATTCACGATTGCGGTCTTGGAAATTGAGTACTGATACTCATCATTTCCAAGGTCGTTTCATTGTGATCTTATAATTTTATATTTACCCTTATATAGATTTTCCATTAAATTAGTTAATTAGTACGCAAAATAAACCCTTTTGAGACATTATATTGCATTTTAATGTGAATACACATCCTAATGTCATAGTTCATTTTAAACGTTTCAGTGTTTGCTATAATGTGACTAAAGGTGTGTATACAGACTCTTTACAATTCGCTCTGTTATGTCAAAATGAATTCGTTGAATATGATCAATTTAAGTTATTAGTCTTCATGAGAGTGTTTTCCTGTATCACAATTTTGAACTGCTGATTCGTGGTTCTATCTGTGAATTGTAAGCCCCGACGTTGTGTATGTGATTTTCGCTTACCCAACGATCCACAGCCCTAATGTAATTTTCCGATTAGGCTTTGATCCTGTCACCAATTATTATGTGTTGGGGTGTTACTCCATATACAGTGTATTCCCTTATATAAGTACTTTAACTGGTTTATTAATCCCGGGCTATATGGATCAAGAATTTGATAGGCTGGGACATAATTATTGTTTCTTTTAGGAAAAATGAACACAGGGTGAACTGGGCAAGGCAACCTGAGAATCCAGGGCAAACAGGAGTTGTGGTATACATAATTTCACAACAATATTATTGACATCTTTAGAGGGACTATGTCTACAAAAAGTTATCTCTGATAGCATTAATAATGATATTATACAATGTTTGGAAAAAATGAACCGCCCATAGGTATCAAACACACGAGGCATGTGCCATAAGAATAACTGACAATTCCCCATTTAACTCTTTATTAAAAAAAAACAACACTTGCAAACTATGTTTATGCAAGAAAGGTGTCAAACATATACAACTTAAGTGATATTGGTTTGGTTTGTAGACTGGGGCAATAGCCGGAGTCTTAAGTGTAACCGCAAATTGAAATCGCATGTCGTTTTTGACATGGCAATTGCACAGTGACCTCCCCAGTTTCTCAGCTTTCAATATTGTGGAACAGGGGACATTCCTGAATCAGAACTGCGAAACAATTCCTTGCTATCAGTGGATTGGTCCACTAAATACTATCAATACATTAATTCAGAGATTGCTATGCATAGATGACAAGAAAAAGATCCTATTTAATCCATTGCGAACAATCAATATATAATTTTATGCCAAATGTACAAGTACATTACCTATAATGCCAATTTGATATGTTACCTTGTGTGTGTTTACAAAGTTTATAATTTATAACCTTTCGTGACCTTTAATTTTATTTTGCAAGCCGCAGTCTTTCAGCGTTCAACGCATTGATTTAGCATGCCTAAACACTTTCCTATAAATTATATTATAATACCTTTATTATACTTTTACGCCAAAGACATAGTCCATTTTATAAATTCATTGTAACATTAATCAAAATATGCTTACTGTGTTGCACATTATTAATCGACTGATACAAACTTACAGTTACACAACCAAAAGTTATTAAAGTGTCATGTAAAAATGCAATAGTTTGAAGCTTTAAACTGTTCTTGCTTTCAATACAATGTCGCCATCATTTTCAAATATATATTGAAAATTGTCATTAATTCTTGCCAGACTTATGTGAGAAAATTCATTTTTTGGTGGTAGTCACTGGAAGATTGAGGGTAAAAAAGGGGTACAATTCAAGGTCCATGATCATTGTCTGAGATGCAATTAATATTACCTTATGAATTAACTGAGACCAGTAATGTATGAATAACACTTTATGTGATGAACAAGGATATACTAAATTGTAAACATATACGTGAGTTGTTCATTGACTATTGTTGTATGCATAAAGACTAATATAGAACTTTATTTTGTACATGTAATTTAAGAAGCCTGGACTTGCAGTTGGCAGCATTTGATGCAAAGGAACCAATCCTGCACTTTGAAACACTATGCAGACTTTGTACTGGAGCACGTGCAGTCACATAGATACCAACCACTTGTGTTGGAAATAGAATGCAGGACCATCAATAATGGGTATTTGGTAAAATCTTTTTATGTTAAATCTTTTTCACGAAGAATGGTGAAGGGGCATTAAGTGTCCCGTGTCCGTACATGCGTCCGTCCGTCCTTTCAAAATTCCGTGTCCGATCAATAACTTAGCAGAAATGTTCACAATCATGAGACGATGTGTCGCGCGCCAGATCTGGGTCCATACCTCTTAGGTCAATGTCACATTTGGAGGTCAAAGGTCAATAATAGGCCATGTTCGGTCTATAACTCTGTCATTTCTCGATGGATTTTGAAATTACTTGGAAGAAATATTCACCATCATGAGACAATGTATCACGAGCAAGATCCAGGTCCATACCTCCAAGTTCAAGGTCACACTTAGAGGTCAAAAGTAAACAATGGGGTCTGTTGTTTGTGTCGATCAATAATTTTGTCATTTCTTGATGGATTTTGACATTACTTGGTAGAAATGTTCACCATCATGAGACGCTGTTTCATGCGCAAGACCTAGGTCCGTACCTCCAAAGTCAGTGGCCAGAGGTAAAAATGGGGTCTGTTTTTGTGTCCGGTCAATAACTCTGTCATTTCCGGATGGATTGTGAAATTACTTCTCAGAAACGTTCTCTATCATGAGACGATGTATCGCATGCAACATCCAATATCAAGGTAACACTTAGAGGTCAAAGTCAAAAATGGGTCTGTTTTTCGTGTCTGCTCAATTATTTTGCCATTTCTCTGTTGATAGTAAAATAACTTGGTAGTTTACCATCATAAGACGATGCGTTGTGCGCAAGACCCAGGTCTGTACCTTAAAGGTCAAGGTCACACTTAGAGGTCAAAGGTCAAAAATGGGATCTTTTTCGTGTCCGGTCAATAACTCTATCACTTTTTGATGGATTTTGAAATAACTTGGTAGAAATCTTCACCATCATGAGACAATGTTTCATGCGTTAGACCTAGGTCCATACCTCCCAGGTTAAGGTCACACTTGGAGGTCAAATGTTAAAAACGGGGTCTGTTTTTCATGTCCAGTCAATAACTCTGTCATTTCAGGATGGATTGTGAAATTACTTTGCAGAAATGTTCATCATCATGAGACGATGTGTCGCACGCAACATGCAGGTCCCTACACCCAAGGCCAATGTCACACTTAGAGGTCAAAAGTCAAATATGGGGTCTGTTTTTCGTATCTGGTCAATAACTATGTCATTTCTGCATGGAATTTGAAATTACTTGGTAGATATGTTCACAATCATGAGACGATGTGTCACGCACGAGACCATGACCCATTTCTGTGACCAGTCACAATCAGTGGGGCATTCGTGTCCTATGGGCATATTTCTAGTTTTAGTTTAAGACTGTTGTTATAACTATATTCCTTTATTCTATAGTTTATTTCATTTTATTTTGATAAAATAAACATACAATATAATCATACATGTACATTTTAATGCTCACCGATGAGAGGAGCATATAGTTACCGCTGTGTTTGTCCGTCCGAATGCTAATACAACCGCCATTCAGTTTGTCAGGTGTCAAATGCGCTTCCCTAAACAATTTAGCAGTGATACTCAATGTCCTTCTGTCTGCCTTTCCATCATTCTATCAGTCTTCATTTCTGGAGGAGATTTCAGGAACTAATAACTCGAATTTAATCAAATTTTATTTACCTACCAAGACTTGAAGAGAAAATGCACATATTTGTCAGGATTTTTATGGTCTGAGCATTTTTCTGGGAGTAATTGCCCTCTGATCATAAATTGGATTTGTGCTTGTCCACTTGGCCATGGATGGAATGGATTTAAAATGTGTGCGGCAATAAAATGGTATGACTCGCTCATGATTCAGGTCCCTAGGTCAAAGGTCAAGGTCACACCCAGAGGTCCAATTTTTAAATGTTCACTTAGCTTGTCCGTGCTTTAATTTGCTATGGATTTAAATACTGCTTGGCACAAATTATAACCTATTATATGAGACTGCGTGAAGCGCACATAAACCAGTCCAAAGCTCAAGGTCACACTTAGAGGTCAACAGTTGAAATTGTTTTTTTGCTGCTTTAGACTTTAACTTGGCCATGCATTGATACGGGGATATCCAAATTACTTGGCACAAATGTTTGCCTAATTTCAACAGAAAGTCACATACATGAACCAGGACTGTAGGTCAAAGGACACAAACTGGTAACACGATCGTTGATGGATGAATTTCAAAATTGCATTGCACAAATGTTTGCCTCGGCAAGACACCGTCGCAGGTATGAATCAGATCCATGGGTTAAAGGTCTAAGCCACATTTAGAGGTCAAAGCGGCATTGGGGAGCATCCATCAGTTCTTTTGATATTCTGTTGATATTATAATTATTGTTTAATAAAGAAAACTGAGTAGACTAGAAATACAATATATACAATACCTGATAAAAACAATGATATATTGTTTTCAGGATGACAATTCGCTGGTACAAGACTATGTGTGGGAGATTGGCATTAGGCTGGTTATCTACTGGAGGATTTGGAAATATGGTAATTATTTAGAAGAACACACATTTAAGCAAATGAATATATAATAATAAATACCCAACATCAACTCCCCATCATAGGTGGACAGAATTCGCTGTGTTTGAAAAAAATGTTAATGAACAATGCATGTGAACACTGTAAGTAATAGTCTTAACTCATTACATACAAACATCTCTTAAATGTGTTTACAAAACCAGCCTAAATTAAAATCAGTCAGTTAATACTGACCTTTTGTAGAGTCACACTCTATTAGCTTTATTTTTCTCGAGCCCGCTTGTGGTCAGTTCAACTTAGTTTTCACAATGGCGTTTTGGTGTATGTGCATGAGCGCATCTGATCGTGCGCGCTTCCTTCTTATCATTTTCAGACTTTTAGTTCAACATTCATCGGGATTTTAAAATATTATAATATATTGCTATACATCACCGCATTACCTGTGTACCTAGCTCAAAGGTCAAGGCCACACTTAGAGGTCAAAGTTCAAATATGGTCATAATACAGCTTGTGCGGACTGTTAATTCATCATCCATCAGCAAATTTTTTAATAACTTGCCACAAATGTGAACCATGTGGAGACAGTGTGTGGCATACACCTGTGTCCCTAGATGAAAGGTCAAGGTCACACTTAGAGGTCAAAGGTCAACTATGGGCATAATACAGTCTTTCTGGACCAGAAGTATTTCATTTGTGAGCTGAGTTGACATTGATTTGCACAAATGTTCACCATTTTCTTGACAATGGGCGTGACATGTTGCCAACAGGAATTTAATTTTCTGACAGATTAAAACTTTATCAGTTTGATGATCTCAAATGAAATTTGAATATGGATCATGTGGGTTGAAAGGTTAGCCTAGATCATTAGGTAAAATTTAGTTATATCAGTTTTGTACAGTCTACAAATATAATTTTTCATTAGACCAATTTAAAACGTGGTCAGATTATTGTCCTCTATGAAATCTAGGTTCAAGTAAAATACAGGCCATCTGTGTTCAGGGCAGATAAATGAAATCTTAACCAAGTTCCAATATGATTTGCCTGGCTTGCAAAACTGGATAACTATGTCAAATATTGTTAACAGGTGGATCCACACATTTTATCAGATCTGGTACAGATCTTGGTCAATATTGAATATGAACCATGCGGTTTGAAAAACTACTATGAAAATCTTCATTTTTCTTCTAATATAGTTTGTCAAATTGATTACCTTGATGGAACATGGGTCAGATTCATATATATATGTCAAGTAGGGTTAAAAACAGTAGTGTTCAAAAAGTCAATAGCATTCTAATGGATAATGTAGGCAAATGCAGACATAATAACGATGATTGCAGGTGTTCGTCTTTGTTTTTTTCTGTATTTGCTTTACATTTACTTGCGATTGCTTCAGGGTATTTTAGCTGAGAATGTAACAGCTACATCAACAGGGCATGGCATTGTTCAGTCGACAGGATACTTTGTCTTTTCAGTGATGAAAATCCCTTAATGGTGGGTTATCTATAGTTGCACTTGATAGTCGTGGGGTTATATATAAGCAACACTTTTTCACAACTGTATCTGAATACATCACAATGATGGCGATAAAAGTTCACATAACAGCTTGAGATAAAACTAAAATGTGATTTTAAGGTCTAGCTATTGTCAGCGCTCTGTCGTCTGCATCAGCATCAACATTAGTGTTTTTTTTCTGTTAAGTTTTAAGTCCATTTCTCAAAAACTCAAAAAAGGTATCCATTTAAAACTTTCATTAATGGTTTCTCTATCGAAAGGGTTGTCCATTACAACAAGGCAGGTAACCCTGTAAGTTGTATTTCCATAGTTATCAGACTTTGTTTGGATTTACAACTTAGTATTTTTTGACAATTTTTTGGTAATTATAAAATGTGCAATAACTATTAAAGACATTAAATTGGATCTCAAGTTTACTTGTTTATGGTGCTGACTTCTTTCTGCAGACAAGAGGAAGTAACTATTTCAAGGATTTTGTTATAGTGAATACCTTTTTATAACTTACATTCTCGCTTCAGGTCAAATTTCTCAGTACCCTTACAAGGTATTGACTTGAAACTCAAGAGTACTTTATCATAGGTATGAACTTATTTTGTAGACAAGAGGAGGTACCAGTAACTCTGTCGATGATTCTGTTTGAGTAATTGCCCTTTGTTTCAACTTGGAATTGTTGATTTTTGTCAAATTTCACAGTATCTATTAGAGGTATTGACTTGAAACTCAAAACACTTGATCACCGTTTTGAACCCATTTTAAAGACCAGGTGAAGCAACTCTATCAAGGATTTATGTGAAGTTATTGCCCTATTGTCATCTTAAAATGATTGCTTTAGGTCAAATTTCTCAATATTTATAAGATGTATTGACTTGAAATTCAACATCCTTCATCACAGTGATGAACCTATTCTATAAACAAAAGGCCAAAGAACTATCAAATACAAGAACGCAGAGCCTCCAGCACCCGTAGGCGGTGCTCTTGTTGTATATTTTAATGGTGTTGTTCTTTCAAGCATGAAAACCTTGTTGTATATGTTAATGTTGTTGTTTTTTCAAGCATGAATACCAATACCCGTAAATATAGACATAAGGAAACAGTCCTAATTGATGTGGTTGCTTCTTGATAGTGAAAGGACCATTTAAATGTCTCAGTTATATGCAGAAAAAGTAGCCATGTAATATAACACTTAAAATTATAACATTACAATGTTTACAGATCCATGGATAAATAACCCAAAGCATAACCGGCCGAGAAAATGTGCAACCATTCAACACTCAAGTCAAAACAGTGGAGTGAAAAACAGCTGCGACAACAAACATACATTTGTGTGAAGATCCTTTTTTATGACAAGGACAAGAATAGATAGATGTACCATTTTGTTTGTCTGTACCAATTGACTAGACAATATGGTGAAAATGAATGCATGTAGCTGCTGAAGCATTTATAGTGATGTATGATAACACATGGAACTGTGAGTCTGCGTGTTCCCAGCAGTGAAAAAGCAACCACAGATACCTGTTGTAATTTTTGAAAGAACATTTTTAAAATAAATGTCAGTTTAATGATCCTATATTACTGATGATATGATTAAATTTGAGTCTATGTATGGAAATGATTTGCATTTTATTGTTACTGGTGATCTAAATGCTAGAGTAGGGGAAAAAGTTGATTATGTTGAAAATGAAAATTCCTGTGTATCAAATATTTTACCTGATGGATATGCTTTTGATGTCGAACTACCAAGATTAAGCCAGGATAAATTTGTAAATGAACATGGCAAGAATTTATTAGATTTTTGCAAATCAACCGGATTGAGAATATTAAATGGGAGATGTGGAAAATTCACATTTGTAAGTACTCAAGGATGTAGTGTTGTTGATTATGTATTATGTAAACCAACTTTTTTTAAACATGTGAATACTTTTGAAGTATTAGACCCTAACGTTATTTCTGATCATTGTGTAATAACTTTTAGTATAAATGCTTTTGCTGATAATGAAAATGCCATTGTTGTTGGTAATAAAGAAAAGTGTGTACCTTACAAATATAAATGGGATCCTGATAAGAAAGATGCATATATTCATGCTCTCTCAGATGAAAATATTTCTAAGAAACTTGATGAACTTACTGAATTTATTGATTTATCTGATAGTAGTAGTGATTTGGACTGTAATCTCCAATCTTTTTGTGATATTGTAGAAAATGTTTGTAGCCCTCTTTTTAAAAAGCAATTAAACATAAATAAAACAAAAGAATTTAAAAATTCTGAATATAAATTATACTTTGATAAAGATTGTTATGATGACAAATCAAAATATTATAAGTGTCTTAATATTTACAGAAATCACCCAAATATAGAAACAAGACAGGAAATGGTATATGCAAGGAATACTTATAAGAGCACAGTTAGAAAGAAAAAGTGTATCTTTGATAAAAATGAAACTAAAAAATTAGAAAATTCAAAACTTGAAAATGCCAAAATGTACTGGAAATTATTGAAAGGAACTGTTGTGCAAGACAAATGCCCCATAAGTACACAACTTTTTTTCGAATATTTTAAATCTGTCAATGACCCACAATCTGTGT
Source organism: Congeria kusceri (assembly GCA_027627225.1). NCBI lineage: Eukaryota > Metazoa > Mollusca > Bivalvia > Myida > Dreissenidae > Congeria > Congeria kusceri. The sequence goes on from JAPFQT010000060.1 coordinate 210,589, forward strand.
TTTTCCAACCAGATGAAGAAGTCTTATATTTTAATGAAATATATTTAAATGGAGAACTACAGGTTATGTTCGATGAACTGAATAGTCCCATAAATGTAGAGGAAATTAAAAGGGCATGTACAACTTTAAATAATGGTAAGTCAGCTGGACCAGATAAAGTTCTAAATGAATTTTTCAAATGCGGAGTGGAAAATGTATCCTTCACTAATGCCTTGCACAAGTTGTTTAACAAAATCTTTAACACTAGTCATTTTCCAGATAAATGGGCAGAAGGGCATATAGTGCCGATACATAAAAAGGGGGACGCATCTTTACCAGGGAATTATAGGGGCATTACTCTATTAAGTACATTTGGAAAACTGTTTACAAAACTTCTTAATAATAGATTAAATAATTGGGCAGAGAAATATCACGTTAATATTGAAGCACAGGCAGGTTTTAGAGGGAAAATGGGAACGGTGGACAATATTTTGGTATTACATAGTGCTAGTATGCATCTGATAAACAATGGTAAGAAATTATATACAGCTTTTGTCGATTTTACAAAGGCATTTGATTACTTGGTAAGAGATGTTATTTGGTTTAAATTGATAAAGTTTGGGGTTAGAGGGAAAATGTTAGATATAATTAAAGCCATGTATATAAGCGTTAGATCAAAAGTAAAACACAACAATCAGCTCAGTGAAGAGTTTGAATGCTTTCTTGGTGTCAGGCAAGGTGAATCGATCTCACCATTTTTATTTTCAATGTATCTAAACGATATTGAAGAATATTTTATGTCACGTGACTTCCGTGGGCTCGATATAGGTACCTTAAAATTATTTTTGTTATTATATGCAGATGATATTGTACTGCTCTCAGAGACTGAAACTGGGCTGCAAAATGGATTACACTTGTTAGAATCATACTGTGAAAAATGGAAACTGTGTGTGAATACTGATAAGACTAAGATTATGATTTTTAGAAAAGGTACACTGAGAAAAAACATTCATTTTACATATATGACGAAAAATATAGAAATTGTTCAAAAATTTACTTATCTTGGTATTGTTTTTACAACGGGGGGCTCTTTTAATGGTACGTTTGATTCATTGTCAGGTCAAGCTATGAAAGCTATTTTTAAGTTAAAAAGTTGTTTTACAAGATACCCCACAATGTCAATAAGTCACAAGTTAGATTTGTTCGACAAATTAATTGCACCAGTTTTGAGTTACGGTTCAGAAGTATGGGGATTAAACAAAAATATCATACAAATAGAAAGAATACATTTAAAAGTCTGTAAAGAATTACTCGGCGTAAGGTCTCAAACACAAAATAATTTCGAATATGGGGAATTGGGCAGAACCCCAATGAAAATTAAATTTTATATAAATGTTATAAAATACTGGTGTAAAATATTACAAATGGAACCCGTCAAATACGCAAAAATAGTATATGGCATTATGTTCGAAAATGTAGAATACAAATATGAAACAAAGTCATGGGCATATAATGTTAAGAATTTATTACAATGTATAGGTTTTTCTCATGTGTGGATATATCAAGGGGTTGGGGATATAGATATGTTTCTCATTGCGTTTAAAGAAAGAATTAAAGATGTATTTTTACAAAACTGGACAAATTAATTAAACCAGTCAACAAGATCAAGTTCATATACCATGTATTCTGTTTTTAAGTTACAACCATATCTGTACCAGGTTAATATAGATAGTTGTAGGATTGCATTATCAAAATTAAGAATGTCCGCACATAATTTAGAAATAGAAACTGGTAGATGGAAAAAGCCAGCACCTACCCCACGCGAAAATAGAACATGTTGTATATGCAATATGTTAGAGGACGAATTCCATTTTTTATTTGAATGTTTTCTTTACACTGAATTAAGAAAACAATACATTAACAAATATTACTGTCAGACCATACGTACCAAAATTTATCGAACTTCTTCAGTGCAATAATAGTAAGATAAATAGAAATCTGGCAATTTTTGTTTAAAAAAGCTTTCAACTTGAGAAATACATATCATACATACTACGAATAAATTTAGCTGTATTATAGTATTATAGTACAGACCTCTCACATGCTTACCTACTATGCTTACCTAGCATACTTTACTAAGTACACTTCTATATACAAATATATTTTAAAACATTCAAATGATATATAATCGATTTGTATAACATTTTCATTGTTGAAACTTTTCTGTATTTTAAAAGCGAAAAATATATTATACTTGTGAATACATTATACTTCATAACGTTGTGTAATCATATACATGTTTTTTTGTTATGACCTTGACATTCATAAATCTGATGTGTGTAGAACATCTTATGTATTGATAAAAAATGAGTGTACTCATGGGCTTTACTGCCCCGATGTATTTGGAAATAAACCTTAAACCTTATTATTCAACCGGTAATTCCGAATCAGGGCATATGTATTACTCTTCCTGCTGTCATTATACAACTAATTAAGATTGAATCATATTTAAATATTCAACACGGAAAGTATTAATTCATCATCTGCCGCACATTCAGAGTGAGTTTCAAAGAATATTGTTTATACTGGCCACATAATGAACCAGTATTTATGTGACTGACTTCAATATATCAGCAACACTGTTACTATATAATAGACATAGTAAGCTCTGGGGCACGTGTGTATTTTGAATCTGAATATATACAACAACTGGGCTTTCAAATATTTTTTTTTTACCCTTTAAGTAAAAGCTTTGCAATTAAGTCCCTGTTCTGTTGGCATTATGCTAAGCAAAGTATGCAGTTCTATTTTTATGTTGTATTTAGAGGTGAATATTTTGATCAAAATTAAAAGCGCAAGTAAATACTAAATATTGTAAACATGTTTCTACCTGTATCTGCATAATTTGCATGTAAGGTTGTATGTCATGCATTATTTATAGTTGAGGTAACTGATTTGGTATTGTAGTTAGTTTTATGTATCAAAACACTCTCTGCTCCACTCGTCTTAGTATTTGAAAGCATAAATTACATGTAATTCATGTTATGCGGTCTTACTTTTTATATTATTTTCTTGACTGATTTTATAGTAAATTAAAATGTGCGTCTTTTGAAGACGTCTACGACTAACACAGAAATCCCTAATAACTTTCCAAGAAGAGTTGTATTGCTCTTTTTCAAAAGTGAAATCTTATTAATGCTGGTGTACATGTATATGTTTTGAAATGTAATGCTGCTTTATTATTGGGTTGTGTTAACCAGAAAGTTTAAAAAAAAGTTGTACTAATGTAGTACTGTATGTCCCCCATCGAAGATAGCAGAGTATATTGGTTTGCTAACGTCTGTCGGTTGGTCGTTTTACCACTGTTGTTTCCACTCTCTAAGTTCGACAGTTTTCATCTGATCTTCACAAAACTTCATAAAAATATCTGGGGCGATAAGTTCGATAATCAGCCAAATCGCCCCAGTAACTGTCGAGTTATGGCCTTTAATTATCTAAAATTAGCCTTTTTAGCTATTTTAACCTGGAGGGGGCTTAACTGTTTTACAATTAACTCTTGTAATTGTATGTATCAATTATTTTATTAAGATCCGGTACTTAAAATGTGCCAGTACTGAAATGTGTTATCAGAGTTTTCTTTTAAGTTAAATTGTTAAAAATAAGGGCAATAGCAATTAAATGGAATGAAATCGCATTAATTTTTTATTGATCTTGAATGCACATTATGCAAAAACTCGTTTATATGATAGCTTAAAGACACACACAAGGTGCTGCAGGTTCAAAACAACCATTAAAAGTTTAATTAAGATTTAACAAAAACGTAAAATAAATCACTATGACCAAAAAAACAATTTTACCTTTTCTTAAAATAAATGGTATTTGACACATTTTTATTCTACTGTATTGTTTATATTTTAAAAACATTTGGTGCACTAGTTTCCTGTAAAAGGAATGTAGTTCACATGCATGATATTTGCATGAAAAATCCCGTTATTGTGGTCAGTATTTCAATTTCGAGGGTCGTGTAATAAACCTACTAGTGTGAATTTTATCAGGACATAAATTGGTACAACACATTGAGAAAACATTGGAAATTATAAACACAGTAACATGTTTGAGTATGGAAATTTACTTGTTAGTGGTCAGAAATTGACCAAGTGATTTTCAGTTTATAGATTCTAGATTGTTGAACATATTATGTATTTAAAATTTCAATTACTTGATAACATGCTTCATAGTCGGCCCTCAAAATGACTTGTCCAGTTTATGACAATTTGTATCACTGTTAGAAGTACAGCTATTCATGAAGCATGGAACTTGTACACATTACCACTTTGTTTGTATGAATAGACTGATATCCGCGTCGCACAATCATTAGCACATAAACAAAGTGTTTTTAAACAATTTACTTGGCGGATCAGTGTTTTTATTTTAAACAGTATCCAAACACCAAATAGTTTCCTGACCCAGGATATAACTGAAGCTTAAACATACAATAATATAATTTTACCAGACATTTAAATGACTAAATTCTAAATTTGACCATTTCAACCTTTAATGAGGCTTTAATATTTATTATATAGTAACTTCAACATTTACTGATTGCCGCATTTGGTTGTGGTCAGTTTAATCTTAATGGTACAAATGATGCATAAGAGCAATGTTTGGAAATGTTTGTATTACGTTGACCGTTAGAAAATTGAAAGCTTAAAAAATGTGCATGTTTCAAATAGAAAGCAACATTTATAAAGCAACAAAATAAAACGCATGGTATAGAATGTATAATATATTGGAATTATACCCTGTTTTGCTGATTACAAGTTGAATTATTTCTGAAATACACATTTTATTTTTGTGACCATTGTATATTATGTCTGTCTGCACCTGTGTCTATCGTGTCCGATTGATCTGTGCTAGGTTCGATCCTTAGTGATACAGCAAATTTATTTATATCCTTTTGGTTAATTAGTCAATGTGCTTTGGTTTTTGCAGTTGTCATATTCCATTATTGGTTTCGAAAACATTTTTGAGTTTTGAGCTTGAAACTGTTGTATCTGCTGATTATTTTTATATCTATAACATTAGTTTCGATTTTATGTACAGTCATTCGTAAGATAACAGGTTCTAAACTTGTTTGCCAAAATATTGTTTGGTGTAATTGAAGTGTGATGTAATATATTTATAATTTGAATGTATTTATGTTTAAATGCCGTTTGTTGTTTAGACATAATTTAAGAATTGCACTGTCATCGTAAAATTCATATTTAAATGAGAAAGTGCATGCTATTTGTTGATTGTTTGCATCCTGTTGATTTCATATCATAAAACACGGATTGGATGCATATTTTTGTATAAAATCAAGAAATATTGTACAGTCTCTGTTTTTCTTTTGTGTATCTGTTTTTGAAATAAATGTTATGCTTAAGCGTACATGGTTTCGTGCGTACATGTACATACATACATAAGTGCATCCATACACACATACATACATACGTGCGTTCATACATACAGGCATACGTTCGTCCATATATACATGTACATGCATACGGCCGTACATACACACATACATACGTGCGTACATGTACATACATACATACATACATTCAAGCGTACATATGCATGCATGCGTCCTTACATACATCAATACGTGCGTCCATGCACACATACATACATGCGTCCATACACACATGCATACGTGCGGCCATACATACATGCGTCCATACACACCTACATACATGCGTCCATGCACACATACATACATGCGTCCATACATACATACGTACGTGCGTCCATACACACATACATACATGCATCCATCCATACATGCATCCGTGCGTCCTTACATGTATACGTGCGTTCATACATACATACATGCGTTCATACATACATTCGTGCGTCCATGCATACGGGCGTCCATTCATACATACATACATACATACGTGCGTCCATGCACATACATGCATAAATACGTCCATACATACATGCATGCGTACGTACGGGATTCGTTCATCTAAACAAGCACCGGTTTATCTATGGTCAAATCGCTACACTACCTGGGAGAGATCATGTACACACCACGATGTTGGGTGTTCAATGCCCTACTCTTATGGCCATGTAATGCACGAAGAGTGTTATTATCGCTCTCACTAGACAACTAATTGTTACAATGCCTACCTGTTCAGTAATACTGGAGTTGGCCGTGTACCGGGGATATCTCATTACCAAAGTCATCAGTTGCAAGTTGCCTATCTATTCAGTAATATGGGAGGTGGTCGCGAAGTGGGGATATCCATCTACTAGGCATTATCCATGAACTGAGTATTTGTTCAGTACATAAAAATGGTGGTCGTGAAGCGGGGTATCTATCTACTAGGCATAATGCATTGTACTGCGTATCTGTTCGGTATAAGGTGAAATAGTCGTGTAGCGGGGTTATCTATCTACTAGACATTATCCATTGCACTTAGTGTCTGTTCAGTACAAAGAAAAGATGGCCGTGAAGCGGGGTATCTATCTACTAGGCATAATGCATTGTACTGCGTATATGTTCAGTATAAGGTGAAATAGTCGTGTAGCGGGGTATCTATCTACTAGGCATAATGCATTGTACTGCGTATATGTTCAGTATAAGGTGAAATAGTCTTGTAGCGGGGTTATCTATCTACTAGGCATTATCCATACCACTGAGTATATGTTCAGTAGTACGGCCAATGGTCATGTAGCGGGGAAATCCAACTAAATATTAACCTGTTTATCTGTTCAGTACAATGTAAGATAGTCGTATAAATAGGGAATATTACATGACTGTGGTGTTCCGGTGGCTCGTATCGCTAGAGGTGATTGTGTAACGCTGTATTCCACGAGCGATACAATCCACCAGAACACCGCAGTCATGTAGTATTCACAACCAGATACTGCATCGAAACAAACAAAATGATAAAAAACAGTACTAAAGAACGCTCACGAATACATAAACAAAACATACCATATAAATATTGCAATTATTTAATCAGCAAGTTTAATTCGTTGACCTAGGATTTTAGCAGTTACTCTACACAAAAAGTTGTTAATATTAAGACCAACAAACACTGAACCACTTTGTGCCATACAAAAGACGTACATGTATTCAATTCTTAAGGCAATGGGTTTGTACTGAAAAACAATGTTCTCGACAATGAACAAGATGCCCAGGGGCAACACAAATAGCATTGTTATATTATTTAAGATAAAGCTGGCATTTTGTTCGCAACTCACAGCCATATCCATGATGAACATTTGTGACCAACTTTCCTAAATCTTTCCGGGAGCAGTTTTTCTCCCAAAGAAGAAGAAAACGTGAAACTGGCTTAACCCTTCCGGTCTAAATTGCTGAAGGCGCAGCAGAATAAGCATGGACACTATGTTCTATCAAATGTTAACATATGGGCCATTGAAGACCTTGAACTATATGAGTTGAAACACAAGATACTGTCCCACATTCAATAGGAAGAGATCTTGGGTTGAAAGAAGTACATTGTTGTTTTTATAATTAGCATATGGGGAGTTATTATCATTTTAGCATTAGCAACACAGTGCTATGTCGTGGTTTATTACATGTAGATATTGATACTTTTAAAGATTGTCCATGTTTTTTTTTCATCTTTTTGTCAGTTTGAACTTTTTTCTACTTGTTATCATAACCCATCTACCTAATAAATTTTACAAACCTAAGCCTAAGAGTTCCATAGGTATTGCTTGGATAATGTTTGACTACCATTGATGCGTTTGACCTTGGCCTTTGACCCAAGGACACAATTATCAATAGGAATCTTTAGTCAAGGCCAGCTTACCTACAAAGTTTAAAGAACCTAAGCGTAAGAGTTCTGTATTTTTTGCCTGGTCAAGGTTTTGCATCTTTTGATCAGTATTTACATCTTTTTGTCAGTTTTCACAAGTTTCTGTCACTTTGACATTGGCATTTGACCCCATTGACCCAATTCAAATGGGATCATCTGCTAGTAATGACCAATGAATGACCAAATTACTTAGGCCCAAGTGCTTGTCCAAGCGATTACAATTTTGAAATGTCTTTGTATTATCTTTGGGTCAGTTTGACACTCACCTTTGACCTTGGAAGCCCAAAATCAATAGAGATCCTCTACATGTTATGACCACCCTACCTACCAAGTTTGAAGAACCTAGGCCAAGGGTTCTGTGGTTATTGCCCATACAATGTTTCAATTATTTAATATTGTGTTTTTTTTTGTAATCTTTGGTCGGTTTCAAAATTGACTTTAGATCCAAAAAACCCAATAATCAATAGAGATCCTCCACTGGTCATGACCAACTGAGCTATCAAGTTTTAAGAATCCAACTCCGAGTTATTGCCCGGACAATGTTTTACAATTATTGGGTGTTTTCTTTTAGCATATTTTGGTCAGTTTCCAAAATCAATAGGGATCCTTTACTAGTCAACCAAGCTGTAAGAACCAATTCTTAAAGGTTGCTAAGTCATTCATTCCACTAGCTTTTACGAGTATTGGTCATTAATTTTGTGTAAACCTTTGGTCAATTTGATCTTGACCTTTGCATTTGCAAAGCAATATACTCCCGCTTTTTCGAAAGGGGCATACTAATCGAGTGATTTCAGTGCTGACCAGCCCATACCTAGGTGCAGGACACTGTCAATGTAGTCTGCCCTTGACCTTCTACTGCCTAGTAACTGCAAACACATTTGTAAAAATATGTGCATATTCTCCCCCAAAATTGATTAAAAGCATACTAGTGAAAGATAAATGAACACTTCATTATATATAAGGTGAACTTTTGTATTATAGTGAGTAGGCTGTAATCATTACAGTTAAATAGCTGTACCTATAAATATGTCATAGTGTTTCAACCACATAGGCTATTCAGAAGGAAAAGATAAAGAGCGGAATAGCAGGGTGCTGCACTCTGCTCCTTTTTGGTCCCCCCTCCCCTGCTGGGCTGGTCAACACAGAAAATATTGAATGTCTTTTGAACTTCAATATATTGTTACAAATGTCGACAGACAAATTAATAGACTATGCTTTAAAATCTTAATTGCTAGCATTAGACTCATAATAACCCTGGCTTTAGTCAATTATGAGATAATGTTAACAAACTGGGCCGGTTTTCCACCCTGCTGATTTTAGCAGCGCCATGTACCTTTTTTGATCCTAGATCTTTTCCTATAGTATAAAACATTCCGTGATTGTAGCTTAAAGTTACACAAGATACTCAAAATTCACATCTGCTGAACATGTGAAAAACAAAAAACTTCTAATGACTAAATAATAAATAACTCTAAATGGGTCACAAAATAATCACTATATTTCTTAGTTGAGGCATAATGTGTAATCAGATTGAATCAGCACGTATCACCAATGATAAAATAATTATAAATGTTGATGCTGATATATGTATGGCTTAAAGTGCGAAATTATTAAACTGACACTCATGAATATTCCGTATGCAATCGGGATTTATTTATAGATACCACAACATGTATCGAGCGTAGCGTAGGCAATACTACAATGTAAATTGATATCGTATTAGTTTAGATATCATACAGCTGCGATTGGTGTAGTGGACCAGATGCGGCGCTTGCGTTTCCAAGTTTTGAGTTTGAGTCTCGGCATTGAAATTTTATAACCATTTTATTTTACACATTTTGTTGCGGGTTAATACTCACGTTTTTCACGATTTATCCATTGAGTGTGTGATTGTAATTTAAACATTGGTAAATGTACTATAAAAATAAATCAAACATAACAGTAACACAATAAAAGATTATACATTTTTTAATTGATATCTCATGATCTGCATATTTTAAGAATAACTCATAACATTTAAAAAAAAAAAGTAATTGTCAGACGGAATCGAACTCTGTTCGATGGCGTGAAGCGCTAGCACTTATAGCACACGACCATTAAATATCACTCTCGCTATCCCGTATTTAAATCTATATCAACATAAATTCCTATCACAGAAACTCGTCCTAAACAACGCAAACACCAAACACACTTACGGTTTGTCACGAAGATTCATGAGTTTCAGGTTGATAATTTCCCACTACTTAACATACCTTCAGAAACGATGATAAACATGGTTGTTTTGGCTGGGGGTTTTGAGGGTCAACTACACATATAGATTTCTGTAAATCGACAAATTGTTATTCTTTGAATAAGACAAAATTAGGCAAAGTCACAATTAACAGAATTTGTATTAATACATGTGACATGTCACTGCTATGTCAATAGAAGATACAGTCCTGTTTCTAACGGCAACTATTGATCAGTTGCAGGTACCCCAATGTATCAAATTTATGCAGGTTACCATTCATACATATTCATGTTATATGTACATTGAACATATTTTAAAATGCATCCTTTAAAATATACATTGTAACATCAAATTTATATTAAGTTGGTTATACTTGCATACATATATAAAATCAAGTATATATAACAGGTAACACGAGAAAACAAACTTTGTAACAAAAAACACCAACAATGTACATGTATAATATTGTTTGAGAGTGAGACAAATGTGCAGCCGAAGGTTAATATCAGTAATGCTGTTAGCCAGAAACACCCCTGTGCTGGAATATGTTCAGACTGAAGTTGCCAGATCAAACAATTGTCCATGCATCAAGCGTTACATGTATCTACCACTATTATGCCAATTGACCTGGAAGCAACAAATTATAGCAATTTTAAAGATATCATGATTGAAGCACCTTGGGTATTAACAAGTGTTTCATGTTAAATCACCCAGTCACATAGTTTTCACCCCACATGACTTAATAAGAACTGTTTGTAAAACAGGTACGCCCCCTCCCCCTTTAGGTCCAAATCATGTCTCAGTCTGTACAAAATTGTAAAAATGACAAGTATAATAAAACAAGTTTCAATAAACTTTTTGTCTGTTTGACCAAATTTGAAGAACCTATGCCTAAGGGTTTTGTAGTTATTTCCCGGACAAAGTTTGGTCTACCGACATACTGATGGAACATTGAAAATTGACCAACATGTGCAAAGCAACATAGTCCGGCATCTTCCAAGAAGGGCATAATCAAGAAAAGAATTCAACACAATGTATATATTTATGAAATGCAATACTAGTCAACAGGGGCAATACATAATATAAATTTAGATATTAAAATATTTAACAAATGTTTAGCTATTACATTTAAGTGTTATAATTAAATTATATTATCAATGTAGTTCCTTCAAAATAATTTGGTTACTGACATACTTTGCCTGTGACTGACAGAACTGTCAAAACATGACATCTCCAATAAACACATAGTGATTAACCATTTACCAATGATTTGTATACATCGATTATCAATGATTACATTCACCTCAAGACACACAGAGTGGTCTTCATAGTGACAATGTGTTATAAATACCCAGTTTGTCCCCAAATCCTGTATTTGGGAGTATGATAACCCCAGTTGTATCAATAAAACTCTCAGTTTTTATGTAATCACCCATTTTAAACCAGAGTTACTTATAATTCCCATACGGAAGCGATGCACCCACATTTATAAAAAAATTAGTGGAAACACTTAATATTGCAGTGCCTGACACACTTATTTGTTTAGAAGACATGTGAAGCCAGCTCTGAACTGAATAATAAAAAGTTGGTGAACAAACTTCCATCATCTTGAAACAATAACATTCATGGTTAGTTAAATAGCAGAAATAAATTATTTACTGGTTTTTATTAAATTAAAACCACAGTTTACTGCTTTACTAAATCATAGTTATAATTTATTTCAACTCAAAATTGACTGACGATTTGTTTTGGATACTTGAACATAATATACCTGTAAGCATAACCCAAAGTAAAGTTAGTTTATTTAATATTAATTAACACTATGGTTGTTCACCATCTCATGTAGCTTATAATAAATGAAGACATCTAAGCTGCTACTGATCTAGAAGAAATTATATTAATTATTGGCAAAATAAATAATGGGAAATATTTGCTCAACTCATAAAATACAATTCATATACAAATGCAAACAGATCTTTTTGGTATTTATATTAAGTATAAAAAAAGCATGAAAATGAGATCATTAAAATTTGCTATACATATAACAAGATCTGTCAGAGGACAGTGTGCTCATCTATTTGAAGTATTTTAGTTGGTACATATTTTGGAAAGTGGAAGAGGCATACATTTGTTGAAATACAAAACTGAGTTATGGCAATTATTTCATCAAATTATTCCAACTTTCAAGTGAAAACCCTATGTAGTTGATAACATTTGAATACAATTTTCAAACAAATTCAGACGCGGACGCCTGAGCAAGTAGGAAAGCTCACCTATTATTCAAATAGTCTAACTAAAAATACATCACATACACGGCCGATATTAAAATTTGCACTTGAATTGACAATATTAAATCCATATCGAGAGTGAAATGCATGTGACAGGGTGTTGTGCAGTGTCCTTTGTGACCCCCCTTGCTCTGGGTTGCTTAATACTGAATTGTTTAATTATATACTATTATTTGTCATTATGCTGAAGCAAAAAATGTTCCAAACTCTGGAACTGTCCATTTATTAGGTAATTAGGTATCATATACTTTTTCAAAAGCCTGAGAAGTGCCATGTACCTTGTATGATCCTAGATCTGTCCACAGAAACAGTAAGTTAGTATATGATACTTGTATAGTTTTTTTAAATACTGGTATATTATACTGGAATGCTGGCATTTTGCTCCTGAAAGCACCCTACACCACCAGTGAACCTCACGTTCTTCCATCTACAACATTATTATTAAACCAAGCAACATGAACAATGTTTTATTAATGACAAAGCTATATAATTAACTAGTTTGAAATACTTGAATAACACAGTAAGGTTTACAGGATGTTTTTTTTTTAAGATAGAGAGCAAAACTTTTCACCATTTATGTTTTTGTTTCTTTTTGGCAAATGTGTTGTTTCATTTCCTTCTTTTCCATCATTCTTGAGCATTATTGCCCTTTGAGACATACAGGTCATTATTTTAACTTGCCCGCCAGGACAGATTTTTACCTATTCCCGGGCCTTGTGTAATTTAAGTGGGTTATATTAAAGACTGTGAACAACAGTATTAGAAAAACATAACAAGAGCTGCCTTAGGACAGTGCATTCCATTAGTATAGCGCTTTGTCAGAGTTATGGGCCTTTATCACTACAAACAGAAAAATATTGAGCGGAAACCGTTTTTATATTTTTAGTAACAGTGACCTGAACCCCAACCACCCCATTTGCCATCCCAAGCGAGGTCTCGATATAAGGTATTTATGTATTAACTATTAAAATATTTCAATGCGTTCTCAAGTTATTGTGCGTAAACCGTTTTCCTATTTTTAGTAAAAGTGACCTTGACCCCACCCACCACATATGCAATCCAAAGCGAGGTCTCTATATAAAGTATTGATGTATTAAGTTTTATTAAAATATCTCAATGCATACATGTACTAAAGTTATTGAGCGGTAAGGTCGTAACGATATCACTGGCCCATATCGCGATATATAAAGGATATGTGTTTCTTTTCGGTGTGATAAAGCGTGATATCATCACAGGAAAGGGAGACAATTAATATTTTCAAGAGCGCTCGTACCGAAAACAAACACATTGTCTTTTTATTTTATGCTTTATTTATCTTTGTTGGACATTTTATCGGAAAATATCACGGGAATCTTAATGCCATGAAGTCAAAATAATGACGTCATTTCACAGTTGTGAGCCCGGCATCGATGACGGTTCGTTTTATTTACCGTATTAAATCGGGACCCCAAAAAGTAGTCCCTCACTGTGAGTGATTTATGGATGTATCTCATTGATATATTTTTATAGTTCACTACTTAGCATTAAATAAACCAGAATATTTTACAAAATATCACGATATATACCCGTACCGCAATATATTGCCCATAAAAAGCGCAGTTTCTCTTCATGTCTCACTATAATTACCATACAAACGCATGTATCAACACAAGTGTAATATTTAAATACCAATCTATTCAATTTAAAATATCGTACTCTATTAACAAATATTTGCATGATTTTAAATACAATCAGATTTACTATAAATGTCCATACTTCACTATGTATTCGTAAGCCTTTACACATTGTATTTATTTATGTTTTTAAGTGTAAAATTGAAGACAAACAGAACACCACCACCATACATTTCAACTGGGTAGGTATTTATAAATTCGAAAATTAAGAAAATCTTGAAATACTAAATTTATACCATATGATTTTTCAATCAAGAAATGCATTGTTTTAAGATTTCAACCCAGCAATTCCAATATAATTCTAAGAGTATCAATATTTAATATTCGTTATATGCACCTGCTTAATAGAAAAATCGTTCAAAACACAAGCTTATATTTTGACTTTCAACAAGGTAAGAATAACAAAAGTATTTTTTATAAATATTGCTCCAGCATTGATTGACCTCTCCAAAATATCAAATATAGGCCTAACCATTCAGTGTAAGAATTGTATGCATTTATTTCAACACGTTTTCCATAATGTCGTTAATTTTAGCTATTGGAACACAACACCTTAATTATATTTTACAGATTTGTATTAGAAAGAAACATTTCGTCAAGTATCTGAAATCAATTTATATGTCAGTTAAATATAACCTGATTAAGTTCTTCAATATGCAATAGCAATTGTTCACAAATTATATTTTTTTCAAATCAACAAATATGTTTAAAAAACAGCATATTGAGCCGGTATATATGGAACATACAAATCATTGAAACCGTGGCGGTAGTAAGACTTTATTTTAAGAGAAGAATTCAAATAAGCCAAATAAAAATATAGTAAAACAATTGTTTTAATGAAAAGACATGGTATGAAATTTTAATATCGCGATATATTATCGCGTGATCCAATACCTCGATATACCAGTATATCGTTATACCACTATTAAGCGGAAACCGTTTTTCTATTTTTAGTAACAGTGACCTAAACCTTGACCCCACCTAACCCTTATGCAATCACATGTGAGGCCTTGCTATAAGGTATCTATGTATGACGTTTCATTACAATAGCTCTATCCGTTCTCGAGTTATAGAGATATGGAGTTGTTGCACGCAAACTTTAACCAGAATTACTAAGGACAATAATGGACATAATTCTGCTAAATTGCAGGTCAGAGCTATGGGTCTTGGTCAGTGACCTAATATACTGACCCTGAATACATGCTTGAAGTTGCAATTGAATATCTGTAGTAGTTATAGAGATACAGAGTTGTTGCATGCAAACTTTAACCTGAATTTTTAAGTTCAAAAAGGGGCATACTTCTCTTAAAATACTGGTCACAGTTATGAGTCTTGGCCAGTGACCTTATATAATGACCCTGAAGGCATATGTGAAGTTTCAATTCAATATCTATAGTAGATATAGAGATATGGAGTTGTTGCACGCAAAGTTTAACCTGATTTTCTAAGTACAAAAAGGGGCATAATTCTGCTAAATTGCAGTCAGAGTTATGGGCCTTGGTCAGTGACATCACATAATGACCCCGAACACATGTGTGAAGTTTCAATT
This sequence comes from Congeria kusceri, assembly GCA_027627225.1. Taxonomy (NCBI): domain Eukaryota; kingdom Metazoa; phylum Mollusca; class Bivalvia; order Myida; family Dreissenidae; genus Congeria; species Congeria kusceri. Next base: position 226,143 of record JAPFQT010000060.1, read on the forward strand.
GAATATCTGTAATAGTTACAGAGATATGTACTTGTTGCACGCACACCTAACCTGAATTTTATCTTGCACGCAAACCTTAACCTGACATTTTTATGTACAAAAAGGGGCATAGTTCTGTTAAATGCTGGTCACAGTTATGGGTCTTGGCTAGTGACCTTATATAATGACTCCGAAGGCATGTGTGAAGTTTCAATTGATTATCTGTAGTAGATATAGAGATATGGAGTTGTTGCAAACAAACTTTAACCTGCTAGTACAAAATGGGGCATAATTCTGATAAATTGCAGGTCAAAGTTATGGGCCTTGGTCAGGGACCTCACATAATGACCCCAAATAACTGTGTGAAGTTTCAGTTGATTATCTGTAGCAGTTACAGAGATATTGACATGTTGCACGCAAACCTTAACCAGAGCATTACGCCGACGCCGACGAATGGGTGAGTAGTATAGTTTGAACTATTCGGTGAATAGTCTAGCTAATAAACTAAAACTATTTATTTTTGTAGTTTGTTTTCTGTAATGTTATTTATAAAATCATTAGTGAGTGCCATGTCAAACGCATTTTATTTATCATATAATACTTTTAATTATGTAAAAAAGGTACAAATAAGGAAATAAGACTAGGGAAATTTAAACTAATTTATAACATAAAATTTTACATTTTAGAAATTAATGCATAAATCATATTATATGATTATAACTGAGTATATATTAAAATAAGGGTTTGAGAAATCATTTGTCTGTATTGTCCACATTGTCACAGAGCATAAACAGACAAGTGAATTTGGTTACAGACTATGAAAAGGGACAATTTTTTGAAAAAAGGACAATTAAGGAAAGAATGCAAGAAATCTTAAACTAAAATTCAACCTAATACACTGTCTGTAGTGTAAGTAAGAGGTGTTAATCCGTCATTTATAATTTTTTTTACAAGAGTACAATCCCTTGTATCCATTGTGGTAAGTTATAATAGCGTCCAGGCATGTTGCCTGTTGGTACGAAATGTCTTAGGGCGAAAAAAGATCATACAGGATCGAAAACCAGTCCATTAAGCATCTATCATAAATGAAGTAACTATTCCTTAATGATTTAACATTCCTTGTTTTTCTTGGTGCATGGGTAAAAATCATCGAAATATTAAACTACTAATTAGATGGCCTACGAAACATGTGCTTATGTCTGTATAGGTACAAACAGTATACATTGCGCTGATCACAAATAAAAAGTATAAAATATGTTTTCATAAATAGTTCGAGCTAGATTACTCTCTCACTACGATATTCAAAGATGGCGTCCTGTTGAACGTAGTCTAATATCCGGGTCTGTTGGTAGATTTTTCATTGGCTGAACTATCTTGGAATTTTCCATTCAGTGGAGCAGCTAATAGAAATCTTTTGTTAACCGCACCATCTTTTGTTAGTGTTAGTAGCAATAACAGCAATTTACCGTAGAATGAAAAGGCTCCTTTTGTTAGCGCTAGTAGCGGACTAATATGTCTAATAACTTTGTACTAGCAGCTAACAAAACAGGATTGGGTGGATTAGTAACGAAAACGCTTCTATCTTAGTTAATGTTTGTCCAATTTTCGTCAAATATTTTTCAAAACAAAGCTTACATCCTGAGGAGAATTTTCAGGTAAAAATACGGGAAAAATATATACTTTTTAGCAGGGAATGGGACCGAATTTCGTCTCGGTATCGGAAAATACCTGTGGCCACGAAATATTAAATAACTTTTGAACGCAAACTGACATTGCTTAGGTTACAACAGTTTTAGAAAATTATTAATTATTCTAACGATATACTGACTGTTTTACAAAAAAATTAATCTTTAACAAACTTTTGGTCCTTTTTAAAGTCAAAATCACTCACCCTCTGTCAGTATAAATACAGAACAAAATCAAGGAATCTTTCGCTGGGTTATCTGATTCTTTCTTTATGTGTCTCGTTCCAGATACATATATCGCTTAGGTTCCAACGGATCGAACATCTATAATAAATCAACTTTTTATCTAAGTAATTTATTTTAAAATAAACAAAAAACATGTTGGTCCATTTTAACATTAAAGTTTCAAAATGCAGTGAAATGTTGTCGAATTTAACATACTGTTCAAGTTTCATGGCACCTCCCACGGCTTATCTGATGGGACGCCCGGGGTGCCTATTGGTGTTATCGTGGTATCGCACCATGAAAGTAATACACATGATGTGTTTGGTGACACGCAGACATATTAGATATAAGATAACATAAAGTGTGGTATAATCATTAAAACAAGTAATAGTTTTTTATATGAAAAGGTCTAGTGCATCCCGATGGTGGTGATAGAGAGGCTTCCGATGGTGGTGACAGGAAAGATGATGGTTGTGATAGTGATGATGATGGTTGGGATAGGCAGGATGATGGTGGTGATTGGGGATATGTTGGTGGTGATAGAAAGGGGGATGATGGTGGTGATAGTGATGATGATGGCTGGGATAGGAAAGATGATGGTGGTGATAGGGAGGATGATGGTGGTGATAGGGAATATTATAATGTTGATATACAGGGGAATGATGGTGGTGATAGACATGATGATGGTTGAGATAGGGTAGATGATGGTTGTGCTAAAATGGGGGATAATGGTACTTAAAGGGATGATGACGGTTGGGATATGGATGATTATCGTGGTGATAGGGATGATAATGGTTGGGATAGGGAGGATGATGTTTTGATAGGGATTCTAATGTTTGGATAGCAGGGTTTGACCATAACTTTTGGGAAGTTGTAGTCCACAGGACCGGCTACTGAAAAATCCTACTGGTCCGATACTGTATGAACGGGTCCCGATAATCAAATACATCAGACTCTATAGTGAATACACTAGTTTAAAAAACAAAATGATATCAGAATTGAAATAATACAATATTCTGAGCACACATGAAACTCTTTTATTCAATTTATATAATGTAACATAGTTTCGGTCAAAATGTTATATAAAGAGTGTTGCTTAAATAAAGATGAGATATCAAATTTGTGAGATGAGATATCAAATTTGTGAGCTTGACATAAATTTAACATCCATTCATTTTCGTGTGCTGAGCAATCAAAATGCAATTTCAGCGATTAAATGATAATTGTTTATTCTTAATAAGTTATCGTTATTTGATAGGCTCTCCTTTCCTTAACGTTTTGCCATCATTTCCACATTCACAATGCGGAAACCTAGAATTGAATTGTGTTTACTTCTATTATTTTTTAATAGAGTTACAATTTAAAACTGCATGATGTAAAAACGAAATCAATAATAAAGCATTGCTGTGTTGAAAAAAGAATACGTTGTTCAATTATAATTGAGCCAGGAGTGATATTAACGATATCCACGAGCACATTATTGAGCCAAACTTATTTCGGATTTTGGTCAACAAGACATGTGAAAACATTTAATTGACCCTGCTAGTGTTGCACGTTATAGTTTAAATAGAAGCTATTATTAACTGATTATTTAATGCAATATGTGAAAAATTTGTATTAACATAATAACATGTTATTAAGTGACTAGAGTTAATTATTATAAATGGAAATTGCTTCTCTAAAAAGCAACTTAAATGTCCATCAGATATAATCTCTTAAGTCAAAATGGTGTTGAATTGATTTTACAACGTATAACATGCTGGTATTGTGGTATTGCATAATGATTGAAAAGATGAAGAATCGGAAAAGATGCTATTTATACACGAGAACTTGTTGTAAAATGCCACTAAACAATATAATATCGGACGGTTCCCTGTATTCTTAATCAAAAACAATAATTAACGAATTACACCGTTGGAACCAGTCCAAAAACAACTGGTCACCGGACCGGTCGTCCAATGAAGACAACCGGTATGAGCCAAAAATCACAGGTCACGGATCGACGGACATGCGTTAAGGTCAAACCCTGGGTAGGGATGATGATGGTTCGGATAGAAAGGATGACGGTTGGGTTAGGGCTGATGATGGTGGTGATAGAGACGGGGATAATGGTGATAAATGGGAGGGGGTGATGGTGGTGATAGGGATGACGGTGAAGGAAGATGGTGGTGATAGAGGAAGAATGACGGTGGTGATAGAGAGGGGGATTATGGTGGTGAGAGACGGGGATAATGGTGATAAATGGGAGGGGGTGATGGTGGTGATAGGGATGATGGTGAAGGAAGATGGTGGTGATAGAGGAAGAATGACGGTGGTGATAGAGGGGGATGATGGTGGTGAAAGAGAGGGGGATGATGGTGGTGATAGAGAAAGGGATGATGTACCACGACAGAGGGGGATGTAGGTGGTGATAGAGAGGGGGATCATGGTCGTTATAGAGAGGGGTATGATGGTGGTGATAGAGAGCGAGAAGAGAGTTGTAATAGAGAGGCGGATGATGGTGGTGATAGAGAGGAGTATGATGGTTGGTTATAGAGAGGGGGGTGATGATGGCGATAGAGAGGGGGATGATGGTCGTGATAGGGATGCTGATGGTTGGGATAGGGTGGATGATGGTTGGGATACGGAGGATAAGTGTAGTGAAAGAGATGGGGATGATGGTGGTGATTTTGATGGTGATACAGGGCGGTTGATGGTGGTTATAGAGAGGAGAATGATGGTGGTGATAGAGTGGGTGATTGTGGTGGTGATAGTCAGGGGATGATGGTGGTGATAGAGAAGGTTATGAGTGCGATGATAGAGAGGTAGTTGATTATGATGACAGGTATGATGGTGGTGATACAGAGGGGCAGATGGTGGTGATAGAGAGGATAATGATAGTGGTGCAAGAGAGGGGGATGATAGTGGTGACACAGAAGGATGATGGTGGTGATAGAGAAAGAGCTGATGGTGGTGATAGAGAAAAGTTGGTAGGGATACGGGGGGATGATAGTGGGGACAGAGTGGATGATGGTGTGGATTGCGGCGATTATGGTGGGGATTGCGGTGATGATAGCGAATACGATGGTGGGGATTGAGAGGATGATGATGGGGATATGGAGGATGATTGTGGGGGAGGGAAGATAATGGTATGTATAGAGGAGATAGTAGTTGTGAGACACTTTTAGCAAGGAGTTTCTTACTTCTGATAATGGTGGGTATAGGGAGTATGATGGTGACGATAGAGGGGATGATGGTTGTGAGACACTTCTAGCTAGGAGTTTCTTACTTCATGTATAGTTTCCGAAAGAAAATCGAAAGAAATTCAACTATCAATCAAGCGCAGACACTGTGAGACACAACTATGGCATGGCATGTGCAAAACACACTTTTGTTATAAACCGAAAATAGTGCATAAAGTGAGCAGTTGTGGTTGAATATGTAAAGCAATCATCCTCCCTATCTCCACCATCATCCTTCCTATCCCAACCATCATCTCTCTATCTGTACCATCATCCTTCTAGGGTTGTCGCGATATACCGGTATATTGGTATATTGCAATATTTGAATTTGCAAAAAACTATCGAGATATGAATGAGTTTTGTGTTCTTTCATGTTAAAATATTGATTCCAAAACGTTTGACTTTACAAAAACACCCATATTGTAAAGTGAAGCCATTATCCCATTATCATGTGTTAATTTGATAGTTGTGTAAGGGTGCAGGTCAAAAGTGGGACAATAATAGACTGTTCTAGCGACCAATAATTTTCCATTTATGTTTGTTGTACAGATATATTCTATTAAAATGTTTATGCTCAAAATAATGCAATAGACCAGATATATAGGATCTGACACGAGTTGTCATTTCATGCCATATTTTATTAAACGAGTTCAGTAATTATGAAAGTAAGCGAGCCTTTGGCGAGCTTACTAACGCATTTCACCAAAATAACGTAATGCGATTGGTCAGTTAAAGAATATGTAGCCAATGAAAACGAAAATGTTATCTCACACATGTGTAAGATAGAAATATTCGTAATGGTTGTATTACACGGGGGACAAGGTATAGCATGTGATAAACATTGTTTCCATTAAACTGAAAAGTGAAAGACATACACAGTTTAAACACAAAACATATACACCATGACTGGGGTACTTGTACTTGCATAAATCTCACTATATGTAATATTATAAATAAAGTGTACGACCATGACAGGCGGTTTGTGATCGTTGGTCATATTTGATTTGCTTTTGTATCTGATGTTCATATTTCACTATTGCAGCACCTGTCATCAACATTGTTGATACTAAAACGCATCCTATAAAACACTGCTCTGTTCATTGTGATTTTAACAGCCGTAAGCTTATTAAAAACATAGATCTAAAAGTCGAAATATATCGCAATAAATATCCCTATCCCCATCACCGTCCCCTCTATCACCACTAATATCCCTTCTATCTCCAACGTCATCCTCTCGATCCCCACCATCATCCTCCCTATCCCCTACATCATCCCCGCTATCCCCACCAACATTCCCTCTATCCCCAACATCAACCTCCTTATGTCTACGATTATCCCCCTCTATCTCGATGATCATCCTCCATATCCCAACCACCATCCATTCTATCACCACCATCATCCCCGTCTGTATCATCACCATCATCCTCCCTATCCCTACCATCCTCCTCCCTATCTCCACTATCATCCTCCCTATCCCCACAATCATCCACCATTATTATCCATATCCTTACCATCATTCGTCCTATCCCCACCATCATCCTCCCAGTCCCCACCATCATTCGTCCTATCCCCACCATCATCCTTCCTATCCCTACCATCCTGCTCCGTATCCGCACCATCATTCTCCCTATCCCACCGTCACCACCACCATTCTCCCTATCTCCACCATCATCTACCCTATCCCCACCATCATCCTCCCTATCCCCACCATCCTCCTCCCTGTTCCTACCATAATCCTCCCTCTCCCACCATCATCCTGGCTATCTCAACCATACTTTACACTATCCCCACCATCATCCTCCCTATTTTCAACATCATTCTCCATATTCCCATCATCCTCCCTATATTTTCCATAATCCGCCCTATTTCTACCATCATCCCATCTATCTCCACCATCATCCTCACTATCGACCACCATCCTCCATATCTCCATCATCATCCTCCCTATCCTTACCATTACCCTCCTTATCTAAACCATAATCCCTTTTACCACCATCATCCCCTCTATCCCAACCATAATCATCTCTGTCACCACCATCATTCCCTCTCTATCTTGGTATTATCTCCCTCTCTATCACCACCACCATCCCTATCACCACGATCATCCCCTTCTCAAACACCACCATCATCTCTATCACAGTCATCGCCACCCTGTATCACCACCATTATCCCTGCCCATATCACCACCATCATCCTCTCTATCCCAACCATCACCCTCTCTATCCCAACCATCATCATTCTATCTCAACCATCATCATCCTTATCTCATCCAGCATCCTCAATCCCTATCACCGACATTACCCCCTCTCTATCACCACCATCATCCTCCCTATCCCTTCCATCATCATCCGTTTCCCAACCGTCATCATCCTTATTCCAACCATCATCCTCAATCCCTATCACCGACATTACCCCCACTCTATCACCACCATCATCCTCCCTATCCCTTCCATCATCATCCGTTTCCCAACAGTCATCATTCTTATTCCAACCATCATCCTCAATCCCTATCACCGACATTACCCCCTCTCTATCACCACCATCATCCTCATCCCTTCCATCATCATCCGTTTCCCAACCGTCATCATTCTTATTCCAACCATCATCATCAATCCCTATCACCGACATTACCCCCTCTCTATCACCATCATCATCCTCCCTATCCCATCCATCATCATCCGTTTCCCAACCGTCATCATCCTTATTCTAACCATCATCCTCCCTATCACCAACATTACCCCCTCTCTATCACCACGATTATCTGCCCTTTCCCAACCATCATTATCCCTTTCACCACCATCATCCTCCCAATCCCAATTATCATTATTTCTTTCAGCATCATTATCATCCCTATCCCAACCAACATCCTCCCTATCACCACCATTACTCCCCTCGCTATCACCACAATCTTCTTCCCTTTCCCAAGCATCATAATCCCTATCACCACCATTATGTTTCCTATCCACACCATCATCATCCTTATGCCAATCATCATCATCACTATCACCACCATCATCTTTGATATCACTACCATCGGGATTCTCTATATCACCATCATCATCATCCATATCCCAACCATCATCATCACTATCACCACCAACATCCTCCCTATCACAACCATTTTCGCCCTCTCGATTACCACCATCATCATCCCTATTCCAACAATCATCATCCCTTTCACCACCATCATCCCCCTCTCTATCAACACCATTATATTCCCAATCAACACAATCATCCGCCCTATCTCAACCATCATCATCACTATCATCACTATCGTCACTATCATATTCCCTATCACCACCATCATCCTCCAAATCACAACCATCATAATCACTATCACCACCTTCAGCTTCCCTATCACCACCATCGGGATCCTATTTATTCCAACCATCATAATCACTATCACCACCATCATCTTCCTTATCACCACCATCGGGATCCTCTCCATCCCCACCATCATCATCACTATAACCACCGTCATAATAACTATCACCACCATCATCCTCCCTATCATAGCCACCACCATCACTATCATCACCATCATCTTCCCTATCGCTACCATCGGGATCCTCTCTATAACCACCGTCATCCTCCCAATCCCAACTATTATAATCACTATCACCACCATCATCCTATCTTTCCCAACCACCATCATCACTATCATCACCGTCATATTCCCTATCACCACCATCTCTCCCTATCCCAACCATCATAATCACTATCACCACCATCACCCCCCCCCCCTATA
>JAPFQT010000060.1:240000-465000 GCA_027627225.1 Congeria kusceri
CTGGCGTGGGCTGCGATTGAGCTGCCGCCGATTGTGGAACCCGAGAGATTTCATCCACATTAGTTACGTTGCAGGTTGTTTCAGTCGTCGGCATACTTTTCAGGCGGTTCATTTTTCGTCCGCCCTTCAGAATTCCCCCCCCCCCCCCCGACCCTGTTCGCACGACTGTGCGCGCTTTGAATTTCCTGACGGTAATGACACAAGGTATGTTCCCTGTTCTACTAGTTCTTGCAATTTCGAAAGGTATTCATCTTTTACAAGTCTTACAAGTTCACTATTCAAACGGTCTTAGTTGATGTCATCAATGTGGAACGCTTACTCTAGATTCTGCGATAAATCTGGTTATATATCACATGCAATTGTTGTCTTCCACACTGAACTTCTGGAGAAGGCGGATAGCTAATTGCAGGATTAACCATCGTGAAAACTGGGTAATCTCCCATCTGCGTTATAATACCAGGGTTGTCTTCTTTAAGTGGATAATAACTTGTTTTATGCAGGTTTGATCAGAGTCGCCGTAGGGCAGCTGATTCGTATGGTGAATATCCTGTTATTAGCCATATTTCAAATCTGCACTCTATGGTCTGAGAGCGACCTCTGATACACCACAGATCGGCACAGTCCATTTGATAGGAGTATCAATGCAATTGCTATTTTAGTGTCAGTTAAATTTGTCATTCATTTCAAATACAGTATTCATATTAAAAAACTATAAACGAAAGAAGAATGCTCGAGTTGTATGCGCTGAAGATTTTTGGTGACGTCGAACCGGGTTCGAATCTGGTAAGACATGTTAGCAAAATTTTATTTTTAATTGCAATTTATGAACTGATATCTGTTTTGTATATTCTGTGTTCGAAATTGTTTTCTTTTCGTGTAATTTTGTTTTAATTTTTATCTCGATTCTTTTCATAATTCAATTGCATGACAATAATAACAATGACAAAATCATACACAATCACGTCTTCTCTTGGTGTGGCGATCTCAAAGTCATCAGCATTTCCTTCACTTGCTGCGTCAGAGTCATCCAATAGACTATATTCTACCTTTATGCATTTGAAAAAAAAGCAGGACCCGAGCTTATGACCATTGGTTCAAAAATACCGCGCCGCGCTTTTACCACCTGAGTCATTTATTCATATTGATATTAGTGTACATATATTCGAATAGAAACATACACGGTGCCAGTGCAGTGAGCTATTTTTGCAGTATCATTGCAGTTACCTCCTGTTTATACGATTTACCTATTTTCGGGAAAAATATAAATCTAGAACATGGTCACGTCTCAATGCGCAATGTTTATCTATACTAATTGCCACAGTTGAATGTTTAGTCCTGAGTTAAATTGTGCGGGTCATGACCCGTGCACTGGCGGTATATTCAAGAAGAAGCACCCCACCCACTGTTGCCCAACGTGCGAAGAATTTCAAGTCGAAACGACGTTTATAAAGCGGACGTACTGAGAACTGTCAGACTTGCTTCCGCTATCGCATTTGAGGTCCATTATCTTATTATCAAGATTTTTAGACACTTGATTCACTTGACTTTTAAATTAAATAATCCATGCGCGACACTGTAAACACTTACTAAAGGGCGCAGCTCGTAATTATCATTATAAGTGTATTTAAGTAAGGCCTAAAGTTGTATATACGTACCGTATATTGTTGGCATTTGAACATTTGTAAATGAATGTACGCGTGCAAATACAGAAGATATGTCCATGTACGTTGAGTTTTCTCCGGCACGCATTGCTGAACTAGGTATGTGTCTTTTCAAACATACGTTTGTTGACTAAGGAATATACATTTTCCAATACATAAGTTATTAATTAAATAAATGGATAGTTAAACTATTATTTAACAGCGTTCTGTACAATAAGGGGATTTATTAAGATGAGTACAAAGCTACCATACCATATTTGACAAGCCGAAAGGCGAATACAATGTATGTATAATCTGCGAACGAATCTGTTACTATAATATACTTATATATGTTGTTGTATTGTTTGCATATTATGCACACTCTTTGCATTAAAGCGCACATGCCGCGGAACAGAGCGCGCGCTTACGATATTAATATATGACGTCTAGCATATGAAAGTTAGATCATTCGCATCTAATACATCACAACCCGACTGGTGGGACTCAGAATGTGATGAAAAAAAAAGTATTAAATACGTTGCGCTACGCAAATTTTGACAATCTAACATAGAAAACCACTTACGTGAGTATAAAGAAAAAAGAAACGATTTTAAAAACACTTGTAAAACAAAGATAGTAAATTACCAAATTCGGGAAAGAAAAGCTTTATATGAAACTTGAACTAATGCTAAGAATTTTTGGAAAATGATTAAACGTGCTAACGTAAAGCCTTGCTTAGATTCAGTTATTTCTCCCGATGAGTGGCAATCACACTTCTCTAAATTACTGTTTGATGAAAACGCGACGGGAATTGATATCAATTACAATAATGACTTCATCGACGAAACTGCTGGAGAACTAAATGAACCTTTTACTTTGCAAGAAATAAAACAATCAATGTTAAAACTTCTTAATAATAAAAGTTGTGGTATTGATGGAATACCATCGGAATTTTATAAATATACTGCTACAGATATTGCGCCATATTTCTGTGTACTATTTAACAAAATTTTAGAAAGTGGATATTTCCCACAGTCATGTGGTACAAGTGTTATCTGCCCCATATTTAAATCGGGATCACTTAACGACGCAGGTAACTACAGGGGCATATCAATTACAAACACAATGTACAAAATATTTTCTGAAATTATTAATAAACGACTATATACATGGGCCGAGAACTACAATAAATTTGATGAATCGCAAGCAGGTTTTCGACATGGGTATTCGGCAATTGATAATATATTCTGTCTACAAGCTATGATACAAAAATACCTATCCAAAAAGAAAGGCAGGTTTTATTGTTTGTATGTTGACTTCCGTAAAGCATTTGATAAAATTGACCACTTTAAATTATTTAAGTGTTTGGAAAGAAAAGGCCTACATGGCAACTTCTTAAGTACTCTAAAAGCAATGTATAGTAACTTAAAATCTTGTGTTAAATTATCTAACAAAAATATTATGTCCGATTGTGATAATAAAAACGGTGAGCACGTGGTAACTAGTTGGTTTCCATGTAACATCGGGACCCGTCAGGGAGATAAGACAAGTTCGACAATTTTTTCTCTTTTTATCGATGAGTTATCTACCCTTTTACGTGAAAAATGTGGTACCGGCATCTTTATTACAAATGAAATCCCCGATATTATTTGTTTAATGTTTGCTGACGATATTGCTAATTGCGCAGAAACTGTACAAAAGCTGCAACAGCAGCTAAATTATATTGATATTTTTTTGTCAGGACACTGGTATGGAAGTTAATTTTGTTAAAACTGAGATAATAGTTTTTCGCAATGGTGGACCACTTAAGAATATTGAAAATTGGTATTTTCGTGGAAAACAAGTAAAAATAACATCATGTTATAAATACATGGGACTTTTGTTTACTCCCTCCCTATCATGGACCTTAGCACTTAATAAGTTAGCTGTTCAGGCACAAAAGGGTATCTTTTCAATTTACAAATTTCAAAAGCCATTTGGTCATTTTCCACTAAATGAAATGTTTCAATTATTTGACTCGATGATTACGCCAATACTTTGTTATGGGTCACAAATATGGGGGTTTGAATATGAATAGACTGTCGAATCTATTCACCTTATGTTTTGTAAACGGTACCTTAAACTAAAGAAGACCACAAACAATTGTATAGTTCTGGGTGAATGCGGTAGATTACCACTATGTGTAACCTATTATACAAATTGTATACGATATTGGTGTAGTTTACTTCAAATGCCCTCTCATCGTTATCCTAGAAATTGCTATTTATTACTTAAATCTCTTGATGAATCTGGTCGGACATGTTGGGCAACGAAAATTCGACATTTATTATTTATATATGGGTTTGGATATGTTTGGATTAGCCAGGATGTTGGAGATAAAAACATATTTCTATCAAATTTTAAACAACGTGTAATTGATTGCTGTACACAAAAATGGCACGATGATGTATCAAACTCAAGTCGATGTCATTATTATAAACATTATAAAAGCTTACTTAATACAGAAAAATATCTAACAATTGATACACCAAGAAAATATAAAATTGCTATGTCAAAATTTCGATCTTCAAACCACAAGTTATCAATCGAATTGGGCAGACATAATAATATACTAAAAGAAAATAGAATATGCAACCTCTGTTCAACCGATGAAAATCATGTTTTGGATTGCGAATATCATGCCTTTTTTCATTGCAATAAATATAATGAAATAAGATTAAGATATTTATCTTCATGGTATAGAGCTGGTAATTCGATACATGATTTTTTTAATATAATGGGCTCTAATGACGAAGCAAAAATAAAACAAGTATCATGTTATATATATCATCTCCTACAAATTGTTAACTCTCAAAATACTTAATATTTTGTTACTATTTTTCCTATTCAACTGCAACTGTTTATTACATTTTGATTGTATTGCATTATACATGAACGTGACACAACTCTCCTACTTATCGTATTATGTTATTATATTGACATGTATTTTGGGCCGGAGGCCTTTGTTTACGAATGGAAATAAACTTGTAAACTTGATAAGTTATTTGCAAAACGTACATGTACAGCTAGCTTTAAGGAAACTAGAAAAGAAACCGAAATGCTTGTAGCTGGATTTAAAGTGCTTGAAGCAATGGGTCGAATAGTTGTAAAGGTTGCATTGTTGCCTACTTTCGTTGTTTTTTTCCTCGAAGATGGAATTAAGGCCTATTTACTCAGCAGTTTAATAGTATTCATCATTCAATATAAAAAGTTCAGTTGCTATTAGTTTTAGTATTGGAATAGTTCGATAGTCGGTCAGTACTAATGAAACTAGATAAAGTTAATGTTTTATTTAAAGTGAATTACTGAGAACGAACACATGTAAGCTCTAGCATTTTATTAGATAGGTTTTTTACATTTTACAGAAAGGTGTTTATGACGCCTGCCGCCGTTGTGTGAGGTCGTAGTAGCTTGGAATATTTGCGTGGTTGTTGTATAATTTATTGTATTTGTCGTAGAAGTTTGTGTGGTTGTTATAGAATTTGGCGTGGTTGTCGAAGAAGTAGGTGTGGGTGTCGTAGAAGTTGGTGTTGTTTATGTGGACGGTGGTGTGGTTGTCGTAGAAGTTGGTGTGGTTTATGTGGACTTTGATGGTGGTTTTCGTAGCAGTTGGTGTGGTTGTCGTAAAAATCGGTGTGGTTGTCGTGGAAGTTGATGTGGTTGTCGTATAATTCGGTGTGGTTGTCGGAGAAGTTAGTGTGTGTGTCGTAAAAGTTGGTGTGGTTGTCGTAGAAGTTAGTGTGGTTGTCGTAGAAGTTGATGTGGTTGTCGTAGAAGTTGGTGTTGTTTATCAGGAAATTGATGCTGTTGTCGTAGAAGTAGATGCAGTTATCAGGTAAGTAGATGCGGTTGTCGTGGAAGTTGGCGTGGTTGTCGTAGAAGTTGGTGCGGTTGTCGGAATGTGTGGGGCTGTTTTCTCAGTTTTTGTGGACGTCGTAGTGGTATTTACTACATACGCTGGGGTGGATGCGGTCGTCGTAGTTGTTCGAGGTGTCGTGGTAGTTACTGTATGTGTCGACATAATTGGTCTAGGTGTCGTACTAGTTTGTATGGGTGCCAAACTAGGTTTTATGGTTGTGACAGTAACTGACGTTGATTTTAAAGTCACAAGTGTAGAGGCCGTTGTAGCTGGTGTTATGAACGTAGCAGATAGTGTTTTTGTGTGAACATGTGATATTGCTGCTGTTGTTTTTGTTGTTATTGTCGTTGGTATAGTTGTGTTTGACGCAGACGTTGGAAATGATGTCATGGATTGTGGATTGGACTCGATACATTCAACGAAAAATAATGTTTAGTGTGTGAGCATACATCCTTTGATGTAGATTGTGTAGAGGGAACTCGCTGGTGTACCTTAAATACCAAATGTTAAAATCATGTTTAACGTTGAATTTACTCGACGATTACATGTAATATCTATCATTGTAGCATATATTATAAAAATGATAGTAAAATGAAAATACAGATTCTAGTGCTTATATCAGTTGTATTCAATAATATGTAGTTATTAGAATAAGTGTTTGTTTCAAACAATGTGTAATTGGTGTATGAACATTTGCCTTAACTCTTATACGTCAAGTAGCTGAAATTTATTACAAATATGCTGTCAGACCTGGACGGGAGTGTCTAGCAATGTTAATACTCTCAATACAAGTGGGTCTCTGTGCTTTAGATGGATTATTCCTAATTACATAAACATGTATATAGTATATGAATATATCTTAAACTAACGCATATGGTGTTCGGAGATTTATTTGTAAGCATACTATACAAGATTGGCTGAAAAACATTACATAAGTGTAAAATATGCATGCTCATTAATAGTTTATGTTTTATAGTTATTATTTACACCATCATCTTGTTACCAATTTCATGACAACTGTAATCTGTTTTCCAAGCTCCGTTTCGGCATACATTTTGGAAGTGATTGGAATATGCTTGAGGAACCGGAAAGTAGGCGCTTTAACCAGGCTTACAGAAAACCACAGCACGGTTGGAACTTGACCGGATCTTGATATTTTGAATATTGGGTCCTACAGTTTCCCAGTTGTCTTGCACGGTTAGGGCTAAGCAACCGGGTATGGAAATTTCCTACACAAAATAATGTCCATTCTTAACTTATTTCTATGTAAATAGTTAATCGAAATACGCAAAACGCGTGATCACAAATGGAGACCAAACAATGTTTAATGTCATGGTCGTCAAAGAAAAGGTCATTTTAAGTTCAAATTACGATAAATGCTTTAAACAGCTCCTTAATATAAAATTGTGGCATATTATGTATGGGAAACATGAATGCAAGAGCATCCAAAAACATAGGTATAGGATGCGTTTTTGAATGGCCTCAGTCATTATACAGATCCACAAATAACATATCTACTTGATAAAATTATCCGTTGTAAGGCATAATACTGTTTTAACAAGTAGTATAATTGAAAAAAATACATATTACAAATGTTCTGAGTTTATAATAATAACTGAGCAGTATTGTTACACATATTTTGAAAATTTATCTCCTTAAAATTTCGCGATAACCTTCAATGTCAAAATCACCAAAGGTCAAGTTCATTTCAAGGAGAATTACAGAACATGTTTTAAAATGGAAAACGTTCATTATTTGTTTTTGATTATTTTTTTAATCTTTAATAATTGTAAAATCAAATTTAACGAAACCACAGAAATACTCCAGTCAATATACATTTCAACCTTAAACTAATTGCAACAGTTATGTTATCAACATTAAATAATAAAGTTATGAATAACATTAATGCTGTATAAAGTCTAGAAAAACACATTGGTGGGAAACCCAAAAATAAGCAACAACAATTATTTGCATTTTCCTCAAGTTATTTTACTTTTTATATTGACACTATTTTTCTACAGAATAGGACCCCATAGGAAATAACCTTTCGGGATGTGATTGGCCATCCTGGGTTACTGTACATGTTTAATTTAAATAGATTTAATCGAATATTACTTGAATTCCTTACAAAATGTGGTTTCTGTAGTATATTTAGTAGTATTTGTGAAGCCCTTGTTTGTTTTCGAATATAAACTACATGTTAGTCATACAATTGGTCTTTATTTTAAATTCGAATATATAACATGTTTTAACCTAGTACATTAGTCGCTATATCTATCTTCATGCATCTTGCCTACTGGCTTTATGATCTAAATAGGGGATACAACTGAAAAGCATTAGAGTGCAGTGAGTTACCAGAGTAACTATTACACTTATTTGAAAATATATGTTGAAACTAATTGTAGCACTCATTTATTTTATTTAAACAAAGTATAGTTACGTCTGTTTTATTTTAATTACTTACTTACATGCATGTTACATTTATTGTTTAAGCAATACTAACATTGCCGTTGAACGAGTTTAGTCTTTTTTATATGCAATGACAATACTGTATAGCTAATATATTTGCAAAGTTATAGTGTTATGTGCATTGCAACATTCAGACAATGGTTGGGTTAATGGCTACATGGTCTAAACAGATGAGGAAACTTAAAATAATCTGTATAGTTACCTGTATTATATTCTTGGCACCTCCATAACCGGTGACAAAACGAATCATTTGTTAATAGACTCCATTAATTTGATCTTCACCATAATAAATATATACAAGTTTTTAAATAATTTATTGTTCATGAAATAAACACGATATATGCCTTAGAGTTTCACTTTAAACATTCGGTATCCAATATTTAAGTAGGTACCTGTCCACCATTTTCATTTGCAGTTACTTGTTTTACTAGTGAAGGCATAGTTTTCATCTAGTTTAAAAATCATCTTCAAAATCAGAGCCTACTTGACTAAATTTGTGTTTTATCAATTTAATACATATAAAATATTGTATTGTAAAACACACGTTTTTCATATTCAGTCTAAATTTTCATGGTCAAATTGACATTTCTAATTGAAATTCAATTGATTGATGAGTACGGTATGAAGTTGGGTAAAGCAGGAAAGCTTCTTTATGCAAATGAGATTAGTGCATTATAGGGGGTATATTACGTCATAGGTAAATTTGGATTGCATGAAATGCGGTGCTTTATCATGAACTTGATAAAAATGGAAAGTGTTAGGCCTGAACTCATGGAAATATTTGGGAGAGAATGAAATAAGGGAATAAATAATCATTGTTATTTCTCTAACTATTTTCATTTAAGGATACAATTTTTGTTAGATAACAGTTTGCACGGACACTTGTCTCAAAAAAAAAGAAACCGGATATGATTTTCGTGGTATGGCATCGGTTATCAAGTTGATCGTGATACATAGGTAACACGCATACACCGATAATGTGTACATAGAGGATATCAAACATAATTGTATTGTTTTTAATTCATACTTACCCGAGGAACGGAACAATGTTATGAATTTGTTTCGAGTTTACAGTTACCAGTCTAAATAATATACAAGAATCGTGGAAATTCCACGAAAACAATGTTTTTCGAACGAAATGCATTGAAAGCAGCACAAAAATAAAATTTTCATTAAGAGTGACCTTGATATTGACCCCACCAGCCCCATACGCAATTCCAAGAGAGGTCTAGATACAAGGTATCAATATATAAAGTTTCATTTAAATATCTCAATATCGGCCCAAGCTATACAGTGGCAACTGTTTGTCTATTTTAGTAATGGTGACCTTGACCATGACACCACCCACCACATACTAATGCAGTCCCAAGCGATGTCTAGACATAAGATATCTGTGTATGAAGTTTCATTAAAATATATCAAGCTATTGGGCAGAAACAATTGTTTATTTTTAGTAACGGTGACCTCGACTTTGACCCCCCCCCCTATACGCAATCGCAAGCGAGGTTTCGATATAATGCATCTACCAGTATGTATGAACTTTTATTAAAATATCTCAATGTGTTCTGAAGTTATTTAGCGTAAACCTTTTTTCTATTTTTAGTTGCGGTGACCTTGACCCCACCCACCCCATAAGCAATCCCAAGCGAGGTCTTGATATCAGGTATCTATGTATGAAGTTTTATTGAAATACCTCAATGCTTTCTCAAGTTATTGAGGGGAAAACCATTTATTCTATTTAAAGTAACAGTAACCTTGACCTTGACCCCACCCACCACATTGGCAATCCCAAATGAGGGCTCGATATAAGGTATCAATGTAATAAGTTTCATTAAAATATCTTAATGCGTTCTCAAGTTATTGAGAGGAAACCGTTTTTCTATTTATAGAAACTGTTACCTTGATTCCACCCACCCCATATGCAATCCCAAGCGAGGTCTCGATATTAGGTATCTATGTATGAAGGTTCATTAAAATATCTCAATGCGTTCTCAAGATATTGAGCAGAAACTGTGTTTCTTTTTTCAGTTACAGTGACCTTGACCTTAGAGCCACCTATCCCATAATCAATCCCAAGCGAGGTCTTGAAATATGGTATCTATATATTAAGTTTTATCAAAATATCTCAATGCGTTGTGTGGGAACCGTTTTTCTTTTTTTAGTAACAGTGACCTTGACCTTGATCCCACCCACCCCATATACAATCCCAAGCGAGGTCTCGATATAAGTTATCGATGTATGAAGTTTCATTACAATATTTCAATCTTTTCTCGACTTAAAGAGCGGAAACGGAAAGGGCTACGACAGTCAGCCCAACGACATACGCCAATCTAATAACCGAAATTTTTATTCGAACAATTTGGTTAACAAACACTAATGGAAGTTACTGTTCATGCTCGTGCTATAACGTAATCACATATTTATGAACATCACCTGTAATTCGGTAAACATAGTAATAGGAGTAAGTAGGATAATTAATTTTAATAAAGTTGTGTAAAACTATTGTTATTGATTATTGAAGTCAATTAATTGTAAAGATAGTAAATGTTTATTGACATATATCAGACAGTTGTGTGACCTGAAACAGAAGCAGTGTAATGTTAAACAAGATCTTTTATCTATAATTTGTCTTCTTGTTTAAATGTGGCATGTGTTAAACGATGGTCTGGTTAATCTGAGCTGTAGACATTGTAACATACATTCGTTAAAACTACAAACAGCTCTATTCCTGATGAAATACAGTATCAGATTGTATATTATTCTAGGACTATGCATACACACCAGAAGGATTACTGTGAAAAAGCCAATTTTTTTTTTCGGAACTCGACAATTAAACAATGTAAGTTTCATTACAATGGCACCATAAGCTGTGCATGTTCTCCAAATAATATATATTGTTTGATTTTGCCTGTAAATTCTGTTGAATTTATAGAAGATTGTCAGTAAAGAAAAAAATTAATGACATACGCACCATCAGTTACGCATGGATAAAGTCAACGATGTTATTTATCATGTACTTACATACTAAAACCGCGCATACCGATATAAATCAAATAAGGCTTCTTTTATTAGTAATATGAACACCAGATACACAATCAGTTTGCAATTAAGATGGTATTTCGAGTTATATAAGTGAAAACAAAAACGCGGTACTGTAGCAATGTTATACAACATATTTATTAAATTATTATTAATGAAATTTGATTTATTTACAACCATCTTTATTGCATAATAAGTGTAATAGACAAACAATGTGACCAACATCAACACTTGCATTATAATCAACGGTGGATTTTGTTTGACGCCTTGGATTGCCACAGTCTGAAATATAACACACGTAGAGTTCGTCTAGCACAGGGTTTATATTAATCTGTTAAAGTGAAGACGAACTCGATAAGTATAACATGCTATCCGTTAAACGTAATAACTAAAATTCGATTGTTGTACTAATTATAGATTTATAAAGCCTTTCACAAACTGAAGCAAACATTTAAGATTATACGTATTCATTACGCATTTAGTGTTTTAAACCATATTCATCATTGTTTCATTGTACTGACGGTATGTAACCATGTTGATATGTTCATTAAATTAATATCCATTGTATTGTCTCTTTTAAAAATAGTACCCAATACACGATGGCTTGCGTACTGAATGTGTGTTAATTATTGATAAAGTATTACAATGTATTCTCTTTTAACATAGTTCTATTAAGTTACTTGATTTTGTTATTTAATATCTAACGTGTTGACGTCGGCTTAATTTTAACTAATACATTTCAACCGATGCCTATTTTTAACAATTACACCAAAACCAGAAAATAATATTTTAACTATGTTAACTCAAATATCTGGCTGTACAAACGGCACAAATCAGTTTTTTTTCCATCACATGTTCTTAACATCATCGCTGGTAATTTAATTAAGTGCGTTCCAGTTACTTCCAAAATTCAAGACACCATACGAGCCTACCGGTACTTCACAAATTCATAAAGCTGCAGCTCTAAATTATGCAGTTGCGTTCCCGTCCAGTTTGTCATTACACGTGGGGGAAATTTTTTCTGAGCAATCGTCAACATCTCAACTCGCATTAAAAAGTTAAATAATGGCTCATTTTATAATAAATCAATGTGTGTGTTACTTTTAAATCCGCTGTTTTTTTGTTACTGGTATTTTTGTTTCTGTGTTGAATTATTTCATTACACACATTAACTTTTGAAAAGTTCATGTCGACTTCTACATCTCGCTTGTGTTAATAGAACACATCATGTAAATGCATTTATATTATGATCATTGTTTCAATAAGTAATAATTTATCTCATAATGTTTGTTTATTGATTAAATCTGTGTTAAAATATTATTTTTAATGACGTATCCAATCTAATTATTATCAAATCCTAACGTTGTTAGGATTTGAAGGCATCATATAACAGGTCACGTCCAAATGACGTTCCGAAAATTCAATACAAATCTTAGCCCTGCTGCGCCCAATGAAATTGCTTTTTGCACAGCAAAGTTTGACCACGGTTTTAAGGAAAGCGATGGCTTTCCAACTGATCCTCGGGATTACATTTTCGTGTGGATAACAATGGATATAGTGGTACCTTAGGCGACTAGAAATCCGAAGTTCACGTTACTTTCGTGTATAGTTTTTGCATATATAAGCTATACCTCAACATTTGGAAGGCAACAATTTGATTGGGTCCAGAAAAGGTCATCTAAACGTGACCCCTTATGCGATGTAATCAGATCCAGTCAGCGGATAATATAGTAGCGTCAGACTGGAGATGATTTTAATGAGATTGATGACTAATCTAGAACTAATTTGCATGCGTAACTTTGCATCGACGCAAGTAGACGTCATCAGGCTGTCTCATTTGCACATTATTTTGTACTGTAAATTTTTTGCGATTATTTGTTTATATTTAATACAATGTTTGCAAAACGCGACATTATAAATAAAATATATGGCAGGTGACTTTTGATATCGTGTGATATCAGACTCGTCAGATATGGCGTAGGAAAAGGCTCGCCAAGCCTAACCTTTTCTATTCTATATCGGACTCGTCTGATATCACATGGTATCCAAAGTCACCTACAATATATTCTCTATTTATCCAACACTTTGTCTGTCTCTGATTAGTAAGCTGACAGTTGCTGTGGTCTAACAACTAATGTACATTTTGAGAAAATGTAAATTACGTATAAAACGTGTTTTACTTTATGGTTCAGCATAGTACGGTGGCACAGAGGTGACATGCACTACTCTTTTTTTATCTCGTTTCCACGAGATACTAAGTCGAGGGAACGAGATATTAAGTCGAGGGAACGAATTAGTATTTCGTTCCCTCGACATAGTTAACTCATTCCCACGAACTGGAGAACCAATCAATTGTTTTCGTGTATTTGTTTTTTTATGATAATTATGGCCGACAGAAACGATGATGTTGTAAGATTTGTTCGAGAAGGACGTTCCTATCGCCAAAATAGTTCTATGTTGAATACACATGGCTTGTCGATATCGGTACACCGAATACACAGGGTCCTGCGCTCGTTTGATTTGAAGAGGATATACTATAGTAATATATATCATCATTTTCTAGAGTTGATAACAACAGTTGACATAAAGAAGTTTCATTCCAATCGGGACTGTGGGCAACTTTGTACTGGAAATACTGCTTCCCATATAGTTACATGTAGCAGGACTTTAATATGTGTTATATGTTTGTATACATATCCATTTTGGCTATTTCAGATGTTTTAGTTGCTGCTACCTTCCCGCAGCAAATGGCCGTCTTCAAAGGTGCCCTCAACATACCTCCATGCACAGGGGAATTACATTCAATGGCTACACAAGGAACCTGGGATAATTTGCCTTCCTCATACCTCCACATGCGCCCTGGATGTCTGAGTTCCGAGGGGACAAATTACATAGAGCCTGATGGCACTAATGTTGACCTGCCATAATGAATGTAGTTGATTTCTAAAAGTCTAACAAACTGAAATGAGACAAAATGAACATGCAACTTAGCATTTTGTGTCACACATTATACTTGATTATTATTATGTTTAGCAGTACTCTTAAAATGTAAAGTGTTGTAAAGAGTAAATGTACAGTAATTCAAGTACTACGAATGAGTCTGTGACTAGTCTGAGAGTATTATTTTCCAAACAAAGTGATCAGAATTATGTTGTAGTACCACACCATGGATGTGGGATTGAATATAATTGGTAAATGAAGTTTCTACTTAGGGCAAATATCAAGGTCATTATGGCATATTTCAGTAGCAAATATATGCACAATTAATAGTTATAAATGTTCAAAAGATTATCTTAGTTGTGACAAATTGACTTTTGGCTTTAATACTTGGGCTTTCATTTATAATTTTGCATTGTATCAACCTATGAACCAAGCAGAGTTTGTTGTCTGAAAAACTGATGTGATATTTGTTTAAATCCCCATATTCTGTTATGTTCTGAAAAGCATGAATTGTAGGAAACTCTTTAAATAACTGAAATATTTGTACATACAGTCAAAGAAAAGCTACTCATTGTCAAATCAATACATAATAAAACAACTAAATACTTTAGTTTGTTCTCTTCTGGAGGCAAACTCAAACTGTTACAAAATGTTCAACTAGACTCAAAGACATGTCTTTTTAATTCGTCGCCCAAAGACCAAAATAAAAGTGGTTAAAATTGGTTTAGGTGGCAAAGAGTAGTTTAACACATTTGTGTGTGAATAACCAAGAACTTTTCACACCAACATATAGGTGTTCATGTTACATGTACATGTATTTCAAATCAGGTGAATGTGCGTCATTTTATAATACAATATTTTGCAAGTATCGAAGATTATATGATTTCAAATTAATTTCAAGCAACCTCATGACCTTGACCCTTGACTAACATAGTGGAGACTTCAACTGAGTTATGTAGGTACCCTGTGCCTAGAACGTTTCATTAAGTCTAAGTATGAGGGCTCATAAGTTGTAATAATTTGACATGTTGTGTAACAGAAATTATGTGTGTACTGTATTTAGTCCCGATATGTTATGTGGCATTGTTAAAGGGACGTGTTCACAGATTTGTGTACGTTTTTTAACTATTCCATTAAGGTCTGAACTTGACAGATTTAAGCATCGGAACTCAATAATTCAAGTAAACAAACAGAAAAGGAATTAAAAACAAGAAAAGAAAAAGGTTGTTCCCACCAGGGTTCAAAACTCAGACCTCCGGACCAAACGGCAAACAATTTCCACATATGTCACTGCATATTGGACCTTATGTTAATGATGCACGTTGTGTCTACAATTTTAACGAAAAGAAAATAAACACTTTTTTATTCCATCTTTAAGCGTTACAAACACTGTATAATTGTGTTAATTTCAACTGCTAATTACTCATGAAAGAAACTGTATTTGCATTATATTTCTTTGTCCGTAGTGTTATTTTGCTCCTCTATATACACATTGCTTTTATTGTTGGAAAATTGTCATTTCGTCAATCTGTGAACATGTCTCTTTAAATATGGAATTTCATTCGTGGGCTTGAATTTTATGTACATTGTATGAACATATACATATTCCAGTGTTTTCTTCTGAAGTCATGTTTATGTTATATGTTTAACTTTAGGTTTTCAGCTACATTTTAAATGAAGGACTAATTGTAACTAGCAACTTTAGCTCAACGGAACACGTAATCCACTTTCAAAATTGTTCTAAGAATTGAATTATACGAAGAACACTGGTTTGCATGGCAACTGTCTTGTTCAGTAGCTTTGATATTTGCTATGTAGCATTATCTAGTGAACTTCTACCAAGGTTATTCATATAATGCCACTCTTTATATGGGTAAGCATTAGCCGTGCCATTGGGTTTACTTTGTTTTAATGGATAATTGTATTGAGTATAATCTCAAATGACTAGCTTAAGATAATTGTATGTGTTTGCAATAGTTGATCTTCCTTCTTAACCACAAAGCTAATTCCGTGGCAACCAAGAGACACCGTACAAATTGCAAAAGCAACAATTGATTTTATTTGCTTATACTTTCTTCATTTGTTCTAGCACACTTGTTTCTAGCAGTAGCTGCCATAGACAGTTTTAGCAATGATGCTCAGGTGAGCAACAATGAGGTCATCATGTCCCTGTCATTGTTTAATATTATTAATATTTGCTCTCAAGTATTATTAAGCTTTCGTCGAAACGTGTTGAGAAAATGCGCGACATGAATATGTTTAATACGTAACCATGTATTTTTGTTTTATTGTTTTGTTTCGACCTGGATGTATTTGAGGCCAATTTTGGGAAAACAAATTAAAACTTTATGTTTGGTTTGCTTTTTTCTTGTTTGTTGGAACTTCCACGCATTGTTAACACTATTTTATTCAGATATAGTAATTTGAGTTGTACAAAACATTAAAGCATATTAAACATTCGGACGAATCTTCCTCATACATGCCTGCAGAGAGCTAATGTCTGATGTCTATTATATTCGATTAAGATAATCCGTCTTCCGCTATAGCCGAGAGGAAAAGATAATACAGATCCGCGTCACAGCTCTCTAGCGTACGGGACGTTACTTGTGCCCGAGCGGCATTTATGTAAGCATGGAGAACATTGCACATGGAGTTACGGCTACCCCATAGGTCCGCATAATTGGACATTTGGTTAGGCTGGCCATGTGGTGCATTTGAGTTTCGTGACCGACTGATGGAGTGATCGTTCCACATTGTCATTGACAAGTGCCTACAAGAACACAAAGACTGATCATTAATTCAGTATGAATTAACAACACATGCCCTGTTATGCTTACTTTAAATCAGTAGAATTGACGAGAGATATTTGTCAGTCAAGAATTGAGCCGACAAATTATGGGTTTATATTTCAGTTGTAAATAAAGAACATGGTTGCATAATCCAATCGATTTCCTTCAAATCCTTTGACAAACAGCCTGGGACAAACAGAAAGGCGGAGCGATCTATGTTGGTCTACTAGTTATCTACTTTATGGGCGGTTTAACGTGAGTCGGGACCTTAGACAGTAACGAAAACATGGTTTCCGTTTTTTGACCGATTCTTATAAATTGCATGGGGAATTAATGGTGTCGATACGTAACGTTATATAACATACAGCGTGCAACAAACGTATTAATTAAATTGGCAATTTTAATGTTCGAGAAATTATTTAAATGATGCAATTTTCTTTTTCGTGAAACTGATTATTTAAATGTATAGGAAACATTAAATGTATAATTGCAGATGCACCCGTGTAATACAAAATATATACTGCTTTAGTTTATCATACCCATCAATGTGCCATATGAAGTTTGGGCCAGCAGTGAAATATGACCGCCTAACAAATATGTGAGCAGTTCTTTGCATAACCACTAAAAATAAAAAGTAATCAGAATCCAGTTATGATAGATGACATATAAACCTGATGTCAGACGTTACTCGTACCTTATGAGTGCTAAATTAAATAGGTTGTATCAATTTTATCATTGCTTTTGTCACATTAGCCGAGACTATCATATTCGCAAAAGAGAAAATTTTATTCAACGACCTCTTAAGGACCAAAACTCCATGCTTATTAATTTAGCCATGGAAAAAGCGTTACCATTGAAATGACCGCTAAGTCCATGCTTCGCTAAATATTGTTTTCATCCTAATCTTTAAGCCAAATGTCTAAAAAAAAATGTGCCTAACATGGAAAATACAAATTTTGTTTTAATATGTTAGTGAACTAGTATCACATAACAACATGTTCGTTGTCACGAACACAACACGAGCTGCCGGAGGACAGTGCGCTCGACTTTTCTTGTGCTCGTCAGAGTTTCTGGCATTTTTTTCTAAACAAACTGTATATCAGGGGCCAATTAAACAAAATCAATTTCATTCTCGAGTTACTGAGTGGAAGCATTTTTCTTTATTTCAAAAAAGTGACATTGAGTTGACCCAACTAACCCCATAGGCAATCGCATGCAATGTCTCGTATCTCTTAATTGAATTTTATTAAAATATTTCAATTTGTTATCGAGTTATAAATCAGAAGATTATTTTACGTTTTTAGTATTAGTGACCTTGACAATGACTCCACCCAACCCACCACAAATGCAATCCAAATGGGAACGAGATATAAAAAAAAAGGTAGTGCATTTCACCTCTGTGCCACCGTAGCATAGAGTAGAATGTCTTTGTCAATATAATTTAATTCTAAATACAAATATAATTTTACTTATTTTAAAATATAGCATTTATTCAAAGAGAACCATATGTCTTTTAACGGCTGAGCGACTTTACATGACATTGCTAAATTGCACGATGCAAGACACCCCTAATAGATTCAGTGGCAAGACCAAATCTGTCGCGAATTATATCAACCAGACTATACTGCACGATATTAACACGTGCACATCGGAAAAATACAGTGCTAAGCCAATACAATTAATGTCTACATGAATATCGTGAAAATTAAGCTCAACTTGTTGACACTAGATAAAAGACGTACATTATCCCAAGGTTTATCTCAAGATTAAGTGCTACAAAATGTTACAAAAGGAGATAATAAACAATTATTCAGGTACAAGTAATTATGTATTTTCACAACAAGACAAGCAACGAGCGCTGTACTAGAAACAACCAATAAAACCAACTAGTAAAACTGTACACACTATGATTCTCTTAGAAGACTATAATATACCAACAGTGCAATAAGTACCGAATTTAGCATGGGAAACAACAATAGTAAAATACGTGTGCTGTTTCAGATGTGTGGTCCCAGTTGAGATATTTAATGTTAAGACAAATTGTTTAATATAATAAGCATTATTTAACTTCGTCGTCAAAAATAAAATTTAATATATAAACCTCTTCAAGGAACACGTTCAATCTAGTTAAGAAATGTCTTTTATTTACCTACTGAAAATAGAAACAAATTACTATAGCGAACCCCTAGCTTTCTTATAATGCTATTCTCGATATCTATTTATAAACGTTTCTTTTCGTTTTCTAATTACGTAAAACAATTTAAATTC
This sequence comes from Congeria kusceri, assembly GCA_027627225.1. NCBI lineage: Eukaryota > Metazoa > Mollusca > Bivalvia > Myida > Dreissenidae > Congeria > Congeria kusceri. The sequence continues at coordinate 259,044 of JAPFQT010000060.1, forward strand.
TCTTTTTTAATTATATTGATATAAACACAGAAAATCCATAAGTTAAAAACTGTACAGTAACATAAGAACCTTTAATAATAATTGTCGGTAGATAAGGAGCTATACACATGGAAAGCGCTAGTCGTACTTCATAATTAGTTTACGTCAATGTGCTAGAATTTATATGTTTCTTCAATGCTATTTATAAGTTGAAGAATATTTGTGCGTGTGTAATATAGAACTTAAGTTGGCGTATTAGATCGACACCATTAACAATGATAATACAGAATGAACACTTATTATTTATATAGATGTAGTATGCAGCCAACGAATATACGCGCAAAATCTTAGATAACTTTCTAGACTTTCTAGACTTTACAATTTATCACTTGGACAGTCCGAGGTCATTCGTAATTTAACCATACAAGATGCGTATTGAAACTTTATCAACATGTTTTTAACAGTATCATTAAACAGATACAGGTTTCACGCACACACACCTGTTATCTAAATTTGAAAGTTTGTCTGTAGATTCAAAATGCTATTTTTAGCTCACCTCAGCGCTTCGTGATTAAGGGTGAGCTATTAATGTCAGTTCATGTCAGTCACCGTCCGTTGTCCTTCGTCGTCAACGATTTTCTGAAACAACTTCTTTGAAACCATTTGACGGATTTTTACCACATTTGGCAGGAATGTTCCGGGCTTGGTACTTAAACAAATTCCTTAAATTTATTTGAATATATGCCATGGAAACACATATCTTAAATAACTTACATATACATTAAATCTTTAAAAATATTAACTACTAGCTGGATTTTCACAGAAATGTTCCTTTAGTGACCCTCTACCAAATTACTTTACATATACTATATGGTTGGTGACTTTTGATATCATTTGATAGTAGACGAGTCTGATGGTGCTTAGTAAAAGCGAAACTTGCGTTGCAACAAGTTTTATATATTACTGTCAATCGTGAATACAAGTTTGTTTGCCAATTATGTTCAAAGTTTTACTAAATTTTCATTTGCATTGAGATAAGGCACATGTGCAATTTAGAACAACACAATGTTCTATTGTTTAACTGGTTTTGATGACTTTATATAAGCATATAACTATGTGTCATCGCAATAGTTTTAGAGGCTATTGACTTTTGTATAAGGTAAAAGATGCTTTTAAGAGGAATTGAAATTTATTTTACAAAGCTCAAATGTAATAAATATAGTGGTGGGAATGCAACACCTCGCTATAAAGATTGTCGAAATAAATATAATATTCAATTGTTACAACAGCAATACGAAGCATGTGTCACCTTACTTCTTGGTTTTGAAGTATTGGAAAACAACAACATCAACATGCACGTTGATTAGTGAACCTACTGCATCAAAACGTCTATGTTTGGTTTGAAAATTTGTGACTACATGATAACCAAAAATAAAACGTAATAACACATAGGAGATGAATTTATTACACCACGGTGCAAGAATATATCAGGCGTTATATATGATATTCAAATGCATGCATTTTTATCTATTGCAACAAGCATGCCAATCTTATTACCGCCAAAACATTAACTGAACATAGTACAATATCATTAATCTATTAAGGCTTTTCTTATGGCTTCTGGTAGCTGTACATTCATAAAAATAGTCCTTCCACTTCTCATTCCACAGTTGCTACCCAATTAGATGTACGTCATCTATAAAATATTAATATCAATATATAAAATATATAGAAACTGGAACTGCATTAGCCGTAGATGAAAAAACGGAATTTTATTGAAGGCAACATGCCCATTCAAGCATACATTTCGAGACAAACATATTTGCACATATGGCGTGCACATTTATATGTAGCGTACGAACTAAGATGTTACAGTTTCGAACATTTTGAAACAAGTAGGACTGTATAGTGTTTATTGTAAGTTTGATAGCATGTTAAATATCACATTACAATGATTAAGTCTCGTGCCATTTACGAAGGCAAACATACAAAGGTGATCTTGAAGTTATTTGTGCCTGGACTTTTACTATCTACTTCTTTGGTTGATATATTATACAATGCAAGTGAAACGTGTTGAAAAGAGTGCGTGAATATATTATAGTTTTAAATATTGCTTCCAAAGAAAGGAGTCTGTCATGTGTTTTTATATATTTACCAATCTTCTGACAAACGGAGTGGTATTTCCAAGAACCATCCTTGCATGTGATTTGGAAGTGATCTGAATATATGTGTCTTGCAGCCAAGTATGCGTGATGACCAATCTGACAGTAGACCAGCGCATGACTGGAGTTTGCCAGGATCTTGAATTGTTGGATATTCGGTCCTATTGATTCCCAGTTTTTGTGAACGTTGAGGTCGATGCAGCCTGAAATGGTATTTAGTGCAATGGACTTATTTGTTTCGTGTAATTAACGTTGAACTACAAAGAATGTCTAATAAATTGTGATGGATCTCAGCATCAATACATACGAAACTTATATCGCCATATATCCTTGAAATTTGTTTTTACATGTTTAACGTCAACAACAACATATACAGTATGTATATGTATATATTGCATTGGACATATTTCCTAAGTGTATTTGGTGTTACAACCATGTCGCTAGTGTGTTATGCTATTCGTTTAAAACATATTTGCTCGGTAGAAGCAAGAATGCCTGGTTTACTTGAAACGTTCATTGCTATTGTTGGCCGTTTGCATCGTTGTGTTAGTTTGTTGTGTGGCTGACATAGTAGTGTATTTGATTGACGTAGTCGGGGTGTCCGTCGCAGTTGTTTGAGTTGCCGTTATTGTTGTAGTAATTGGTGTGGCTGTTGTAGTATCTGGAACGCATGACGTAGCTATAATGGGCATTGATAGTTGTAGTAAGCATCAAAGCTTATTTATTTTTAAACATAAACTTAAAATGTTGATCTACCCTTGCGATTAATGCGAGATAAAATATATAATGCTTCAAACATAGTATATATTACACTGGATTCTCATATCAATTGATTGTAAACATAAATAACTAAATTAATACATTGAAGAAATTCTATAAATCGGTTTACATTTGGCTAGATACTGACACGTATATATCTGTTAAGGTATTGTTAAATTGGACAATTCACATTTGGTTGTATTTCCAAAGTATATGGTGACATTTCTTATTGATAAAGAAATTCGGCACTATAAAACAGATCATAGTTTCCAGCTTTTTAAACATCTGCACTATTTTTCCTTGTATTTATGAGTGTGCAAACTATCGTTATACAAGGCACACACAAATCAGACGTCAAGATGTAAACAAGAAATGGGCTAAACAAATCTTAAATTTTGTAAACAATATATCAGCACAGAATGGCCTTGTACAGTGCAAGATCCTGCCGGTAAGCTCCAGTTGCTGTTTTCGTGACATTGAATGTCGGCTGTTCCAGATAGATGATAACCATGTTTGCATGTCAAGGTTGCTACTGAACCCACAGTCGTAGTGTTAAATCTGTATTCGCCATTTTCAACCATAGGCGGATTTCGGACAATCTGGAATTTTAATTAAAACTTATTTTTTACACAGCAAACAAAGAGTTCAACACATATTGGCTGAATTTCCAGACACATTAGTGTGCATGTGACCAGAATTTAATTCCCAGCCTTAAATGTACCATTATATATTTCAATATACATAGTCACACTTTTGTGTTTACATAAACTAATTGCTAAGTCTGTCAGTCACATCAAGGTCACATAACAACGAACAATTTGTTGATTTCGTTTGTTATTTTATTCGGTTGGAAATGGATATATTATTGCAGTGTGATGCGTTAAATTAAATAAACCACTACTAACGCAATATGAAAGGATCTGTTAACAATTTACAGTTCAACAACTACAATAGTTTGATAAAGCACTATATCAATTAGACTATGATCCTATTACATGATTAGAAAAGTATGGTGTAAAATACGCTAATAATAGACGATTGTAAGTAATAAAAATAGTACTGACATACGCACCACCAATTACACATGGATATAGTCAACGATGGTTTTTAAAATACACTTACATGCTAGAAAAGCGCGTACCGATATATTACAAATTATTGATCGAAAAACGTGTTTCTATTTTGAGTAACAGTGACGTTGACCTTGATCCCACCCACCCCGTATGCATGTATTTCATTAAAATATCTCAATCCGTTCTCGAGTTAGAGAGCGGAAACGAAATGTGCTACGACAGGCAGCCCGAACGAACGCCCGCCCAAAGACATACGCCAATATAAAAACCGAACTGTTTCTTCAAACAATTTGGTTAACAAAAACTGGCGGCGGTTGTCACTGTTCATGCGCATGCTTTGACGTTATCACATATTTATGAACATCAACTTTAATTCGGGTACACCGGTAATAGGAGTAAGCAGGATAATTACACTAATTTTAATACAGTTGTGCAAAATTGTTGTTATTGGTTATAGTAGTTAATCAATTGTAAAACTTTAATTGTGTATGATCTTTATATGACGTTGATATTGCAATTAGACTCTCGATTTTTTTCAGATAAAATAGTAAATGTTTTTTGACATATACCAGAAAGTTTTGTGACCTGAAACAGAAGCAGTGTAATGTTAAACAAGATATTTTATCTCTAACTTGTCTAATTGTTTAAATGTGGCATGTGTTAATGCTGGTCTGGTTAACCTGAGCTGAAGACATTGTAAAATTAATTCATTAAAACCACAAACAGCTCTATTGATAATAAAATACAATATCAGATTGTATATTATACTAGAACTATGCATACACACACACCCACATGATTACTGTAAATAAGCCATTTTAAACATTTTCGGAACACAATTAAATAATATGCCACTAACGTTAAGTTTCATGACAATTTCACCATAAACTGTGCACGTTCTCAAAAGAATATATATTGTTTGGTTTAACCGGTAAATTATGTTGGATTTATTTTAGCAACACGAGAACATTACAATGTAAATCAACAAGATCGCTACCAAATTGCTTTGGTCTCGGTTAGACATTTTAAAATGAACTGTATTCAGCATTTGTTCTGATGAAATATCATGAAATATAATACGGGCAAAAGCCCGTTGACCGCTTATACGTATACGTTTTTGGACATACCATGGAACCCAAAATGTTTCGCCGCAATCGGTTTCCGGTTTTCGCGAAAACCGGTTGCGACGTAAAATTACATTTAAATAAGAATCCGACAAGATACTTGTGTCTGTGTATATACCTACTTAAGTAAATAATACAACATATTTTGACCTGCTATGTCCTCAATGATTCCACAAAATAGGTTTTTTTTGGAGCTATTTTCCGTTGACAGTTGTTTTGTTTATACCACGAACATAGGTTACTTTCGATTTCGATTTTCGCATATATTTAGATCTATTGGTTTGCATTTCGCCAGAAGTTTAAACATCATACGAACATGTATAAAATAATGTTATTTTATTTTAAAAAAAGTGCTTATATTAAAGATAAAACGTGTTAGACAACACAAATAATGAAACAGGCATCGTATGAACTGGGTAACGGAATTTAACGAAAACAATTGGTTCCCGACCCGACCTTTCTGTGTTATATTTAGATCGGATAACAGATAAAAGGTTATAGTGCGAAAAAAATTATTTTGTGAAAATATTTGGGATAATTTGCTACATATCTGGTCAAAATATGTTATATAATTTACTTAAGTAGGTATATAGACAAACAAAAGTATCTGTAAGATTCTTATTTTACTGCAATTTTACGTCGGTACCGCTTTTCGCGAGAAACAATAACAACAAAGATGACAAAAAATTTGGGTTCCATAGGTATATCCATCAACTGATATGTATAAGCGAGGGCGGTTTTTTTCCCGTATAAGATAATTTGATGCTTTTCATTTCAATGCTTAAACTACGAAATTGTATTGCTTAAATTTATATAAATTATATACATTTACGTATGCCATATATATAGTTCATATTTGTATTTATTAACACGTTTCTCTATTTGCATTTTACATGTACGATGTATCTTTTGTGAAACCTATATATTGTAATAAGTACGCCAAATTATGTTTCATGTATTATGACGTCATGACGTCATTATAACTTCTTTGACATAACATGTTACTTGAAGAAGGCTTTTCAGCCGAAACGTTGCGATCAAATAAATTAGCTATGTTTGAAGTTTGACTTCTTCATAAAATATATATTGTTAAATTTATATAGTAATATTAGTACTTGTTTTGCATTGTGTTTGTCTATATTTCTATACATGAAACTTGCAAATGACCATGTATACATGTCATGAAGTATGGTGATCTGTCAGTTCCTTAGTTTCGAGGCCTTAATACACAAGTTTTTGTCAGCTTATTTTACTAACAGGTACTAGTAACTAGCTGACTCCTTATAGTTAATATGTGTGCCACTTTGCTTATGAATGTGTGCGCTTATGAATCTTAAGGATTTGTAGTAAAAAGTAAAAATTAATTAACCAGTTTTGACATTTGCTTTACCAAACACTGAACAAGAAATATCTTTAAAAAAAGAAATTCGGCGTCTGTGGTAATTTTGCAAAGAATGAATTTAAATTAAACTTCAGCATAAATATTAAAAGCAATATAACTAAGAATAGATCCGAATGGCATATAATACTCAAATACTAAACAGATTACGCCTCCTAACATACCATTATATGAATTATTATATACGTTACTTAATATATGGTTTTTTTTAAACATCAACATTTTATATATGCTCTTTGATTAACTAAGGATTATCCAATGACATTAAAACAATATCTTTTGGTATCAATTTAAAGGTATATATGTAAGAAATAAGAAAAAAATACAGTTTTAGGGATTACTTTATCTTAAATGGATCCCAGCTTCATAACTTTAATTGTTCCTAAGGAAGAATTCGTGACTTTAGAGCTTCATGTTACGCCATATTTTCAAACGACGCCATATTATGGCATGGAAAACATTAAAAGCATTTTAATTAAAGGTTTAGCTTAAAACGATTATGTTTTATGTCGAGCTCGAGCCTTATAACTCGCTAGCATTTATGGGTACTTCCCGAATAAATAGTCATCTGTTTCTTACCGGCAATCTTCTAAAATTTTAAAAATAATATGATTCGTTGACACCAATAATATTCACGAACAATAATTACTACACAGTAGCCACTATAAACCAGACATAGATTTTTGAAAAGTTGCATAGCGTCACGCCTACGTCATTCGGTTAAAATTAAAGTTTATAGATGAAGATCTACTCTTCGTTCAGTTCTAATAACATTTCAACGTAAATGTATATAAAGAGTTATTTCTTTCTTGAATAAATTGTATCTTTGTTTTTGCTTGAAGAAAGTATATTCAGAAAGAATAACCCGCTTACATCAAGTGTTTTCCAATGGAATGGAAGGAAGATGTTGTTTACACCTTTATCGATTATGCCAAACATGAGCGGATTAACAACTCATTATGGAAGCTAGGATCTCTGTAAAACTAGACAACACGACGTTTTTATCGATGACAAACTCGGGTGAGTACAGGTGTATTTCATTGTTTTCCTAGTCATTTTGGACAATGTTACTATTCGGCGCGTAGGAATACACTACTAACTGGATAAACCTTGCCACTTCCTATTGACTGGAGATAGGAAAATTTATACGGCCACCCATTTATTAGGTCAATGTTGCAGGTAGAAACAGGATAAAGCGCGATATCTCTCCTGCCAGTGATCTATAAACTGTTTGAAAAAGCTCATAATGAAGAGCAAAGAAGAAACTCCAATTAAGTCTAAGCTTAATAACCTACCTCACGGCTTCCAAAATAATAAGAGTTGTTAAATGGTTTTGTACATTCTTCAAGAGACTCTTGATTACTGCTGTGAGCGCGGAAGCACGCTGCATGCCTGCTACCTCGACGCGAAATCTGAGTTTGATAAAGTATGGATTAACAGCTTGATATACAAGCTCCACCAACTTGGAATCAGCGGCAAAATGCTCCGAATCATATTCGATTCACTAGAGAACTGCACAAGTCGCGTGTTATCGCGTGCCTACATATCAGAGCCGTTTCCAATCGAGCAAGGAAGTATTTGTGCGCCATTCCACTACATCGTGCATATAAATGACCTCCTCAACAAATTTATGTCTTTTTGCTGCCTCTTTCCAGGCTTGGCATGAATGAACTCCTTGAAACATGTCACACCGATGCAAATAAGTCGCGCTACGTTTATACTACATCTAAATGCGCAGCTGTGTCTATGGACAGGAAGAAGTCTCGGAGCGCCCCAATACAGCTGAAGTATGGATCAACTCCAATTCCAGAATCGCTTACATACAAACACCTAGGGATAGATCTGTCTACGCAAGGAAAATATCCACGCGCTATCGACAGCACAAGCAATCGATAAGAGGTTCGTTCATGTCTCTCGCCGGAAAGGTCTCTATGAGATTCGGTTAAAACCGGAAAACGGCCGGTAAACTATATACCACCACTGTCCATCCAAGAGCCCTTTTTACACTAGAAAAGGTTTACACGATAAAAGGTGTTAAACGGTGTTAAAGGTTTAAGAAAAAGAACACGTGCTGTGAATCCACGAATAGGAGAATCATTCGTAACCACTCGGCCTATCCGATGTGATCAGAGTGCAGGAGAATTTGGACAAACATTAAGGTTCGACGCAGATTAATAAGCGGACATAAATAAACGCTTGAGCGTGTTATCCGTGTTACTGACACCAACCGACGACGAGGCAGCGAGGTAGAAGAGCCAAAGAGGGAGAAGATCCAGTGACATTTATTTACCTGACATTTACTTTCTGGAATATTTTTCGCCACGGAAAAATGTTGACTTTAATATAAATAGTTGTTGATTTTATGTTCGCACATTGTGTTGTGAAGTGAATCTCCTGTTTTTTTTTTATATCTCAGAACATGAATTAGAGCATACCAAAAATTAGAGTTATAGAGGCACTACTAGATTTTGTTTATAAAGATTTAATAATTATTTACAAAACATAATACATATAAACAGCAAAGCGTGGCTCACTACTAAACAATGTATTAAAAAAGAGACATGTGGGTGATGTTTTTTTTTTTTGTTTTTTTTTTTTTGTTTTTTTGTTTTTTTTTTTTTTTCGTGCAAAATTTTATTTTCACCATATAATATTACATACATGCATGTTATTGACAGAGTAGTTCATGTATGTACATGTACCGTATGGTTGTATATAAATACAATTGTAAACATACTACATACAAAACATACATTCATATACAATATATACAATACTTGCAGTTTTGTATTTCAAAACATTTTGCAAAAATACTAACTTGTACATGCATACTATATACAGTTTTATATGTAATCATGTATGTCTTCTATCTATACAATATTGCACGTAAGAAAAATAACCTAAGTGCTGAGTTACATTGGGTATAATACACTGATAATGCAGATTTTACAAAATACTGGTGTGGTAAACAATATTTATTATGTGTTATAAAGTATTATGTCGTTATAAGAGATGTCTGTAAATGTTTTGACAAGGGACCAGTTTCTCAGTTCTTCATCTGTTTTTATTGTAGTTTTATATATTTCAAACGTTTGCTTCATACTATTTACAAGTCCATATTTAGATGGACTTCTGTTTTTCCTCTGGCAATGAAAGATATACCGTTTAATTTCACATGTGGGTGATGTTTATCAACCTGTGTGGGTTATTGTGAATAACAATAAAAGGCATGACAATTATTTATAACAAAACTACCTTCGACCGGACCCATTTTATATATTTGTCAGGACACCCATACTCCTGACCGGTAAAATTCCTGATACTTAGCATTGCCTAATGCGACGTTGCTTTTTCGCATTTCGATACTGCGTGGCACTAGATCTCCAGGAATTTCCGTAACATCAATGAGTTCTCTTTACATACATCCCTTACTTATGTTAAGGGGTGCTAAGGGGGGTGTTTGTATTGCAATAATGTTGTATATATATACTCTTCAATTTTTGTATGGTATGTTTACCTTTTCTGAAAAGTCGTTCTAGACATAGTTTTTACCGTTAAAAGCGACACTAGTAGTGAGAACCTATCGATCAAATTGTCAGAACATTTCTTGGTCACTTAAACCATATATAAGTCATTGTTTGCACACGTTTACCACTTGTTGGTCATAATATTAGTTATTTGTTATTAGGCATACATATTTTGAAGTTGAGACTGCGAAGATAAGAGATCCTCATCTATGAATAGCGACAGGTATTGTCCCTGTGCGACAGTAAAACGTGGTGTGTTCTAAAACAAAGGTGCGTGTATGTCACTTTCACTTCACCTAATCGCTAACAGTTTATGTCCTAGAGATAAGATAAGACGAAACGATTTTCTTCAGCAAGACATAACTCATTGCTTCGGTAGTGTGAAGTGAACTTGGTCTTTTTAAAGACCATCAGGTCTTTTTAAGACCATAAAAATGTTATTAGTTTTATTTGGAATATACTTAGGAAACATATGTTACGCGTCTCCTAGTCCAGGCATCGAAGGTAAATTGTGTACTCAATTTGTCTTGATTCATTAAAGCTTCAGTCACAATGCAGCTAAAACACGTATAAGACTGGTCTACGACTGAAATCTTGACCGAGTCCTGCGTGTTCTACGTTTGTGCATGTCGTGGGTTGTCTTAAGTCAAAAAATCAGTCGTAGCTGGATTTTGAACATATTCAAAAACCTCCCAACTGGAGGCAAGATTCTGATATAGTCTTGCATGAACCAGCGTAGGGCGTAAGACGTCGTATGTACTGTACAGCGTCGTCTTGCATAAATTTGAAATCAGAGAAGTCGTACGTCGACGTGACATAGGTCCTATGTAGACCCGCGTGAACGTGCGTGGCTGTACGACGGTGCAAGACAGACCTCCTGTGTCGACGTACAATGCATTTTGTTGTCGTACGTCGACTCGTCGACTCAATAATGTTTTATGTCATGAATGACAGACTTACTGCGTCTGAAACCACCTATCTTGGAATTAAATATTAAACCTTTCGCTGCCGCGCTATGGACTAATAATCGTACAATTCAATAAACAAATCAGACTCTTAATCGTATAATACTGTCTACAGTTTCAAATAATCTTACATGTATATGAATATTAGTCACATATTTAGCGGAGTCTAATACCGTCTCAACCTAGAAGACAATTTTGTTTGGCATATCGTCAATGGTACATAACCTTTAAAGTGATCAATTGTTTCACATATTATTCAGTACTGAAAGGACATTAATTTTAACCAGTAAAACGTTATCGGGTATGTTTGTATTACGCGTACGGACGGTTTTCAATGCAATGTCCTATGTACCTCAGTAAATATGTCGACATATTGTGTGAATGGGCCTTATTTAGTAACTACAATATTAACTTTAATCTCCGTTTTAATTTTGCATAAAGCAACTGATGTTGAACTGGTATTGCGACATCTCGTTTAATAATCTTCTCTGTTTGGCTGCTCATGTTGCATTATTTCCGCACTGATACGCACAGAACCAGAAACGACATCATGTGACATCGTATCACAAGGGATAGGGTTATGATCATTACTTCATTGTGGCAATCTGGGAAAGCTGCTGAACTAAATTGTGCAACAAAACAAACAAACAATTAACATGAAATATTTGTCAGGAAACTGTACCACGCTCAGTCGTACGTCTGCATACAATTCAACTTAAGTCGACGCAGGTTATATAGTATGTTGTCGTGCGTAGACGTACCGACAACTACAACAAACAACTACCTACGTACACTTAAGTTGGCTTTCGTCGACCTGCGTGGCCGTGCGTTCTTAACGTACAATTAACTACGCCAACCTTCGACTGAATTGAATTGATTTATTTTTAAATACAACTTACGTCGACGCAAGTTCAGTACAGCACCAACGTTATGCTGTATGTTTGTCTTGCGGATTCATGCTACTTGGGCAAAGAAGTAAAAAATCTCAAGAGTCCTATGACTCAAAAGTCCCACGCTACAATGTGAATGGGGCTTTACTAAATTTCAGTCAAAGAGATTCAATACTTCTCATCGGACTTTTTGGTTGAATTAAAACTTCATACATTTCGCAATATTGCACGCTTATTGTACATACAAAACACTCTTCAGATTTGTATAAAATCATATCAGTCGTTGTCTTTGTGTAACACATATTACTGAGCAAACTCACTAAACCCGATGTCCGAGGGACTATGAAAATAGGATTCCAGTTTAGAGCGGAAGTAGTTAAAGAGTGTCTGATATTTCACTATCTCTAGAGTTAACAGATGAATGTTTGTATTGTATGTATCATTATTAGACTGTAATTAACTTTATAATTGTAAACGAGAATCTGGTCGGTTTGTTCGTTCAATTCTTCAATTCTCAAGTACGAGATTCGGCCAATCATGATTAGCTCTTTATCTACAGATGAGGTTTGGGAAGTTTGTTGACGCCATTTTGAAAACGCTTAGCATATTTTCCACTTTGTTTTTGTTACTAAAATTCTCTACATGTTTGTCTCAATTTTTCCACAATGACACAACATACAAATAAAAAACACCTCTACTCACACGAGTTTTTCATTGATAAAAATGTCGTGTAGATCTAGTCAAGTTTAACATATGATCTAGCTTCCGTAATGAGTTATTAATCCGCATATGACATAATCAATGAAGGTGTAAACAGCATCTTCCTTCCACTCCATGTCAAAACAGCTGATGTAAGCGGGTGTTTCTTTGTGGATAGACTTTCTTTAAACAACCAACATAGAAACGGTTTATTCATGAAAGAAAAAACCCGTGACGTTAATTTCCGTTGAAAAGTTATTAAAACTGAACGAAAACTACTTCCAAACACCTATATTTTGGCTACGTTGTTCCCTACCGAAACTACAGAGCATCCGAGTACATTCTACTTCTAGAAAATTGAAATGGGATTAATCTCATCGGTTCGATTTGAGGCATATATTCTCTACACTTTAATATATAACTTTTCATCAACATAATCCTTCCAAAACACAAAAACACTAAATGAGGCGTGTCGTGTGAAGCCAAGGCTTAATGCAAGTGCGGAAAGTGTCGTCCCGGAAGAGCCTGTGCAGTCCGCACAGGCTAATCCAGGATTGCACTTTCTGCTTGTATGGTTTTTTCTGTTTCAAGGAAGTCTCTTCTAAACATAAATCCACTGAAGGCGGAAAGTGCTGTCTAGGATATGTCTTTGCGGACTACACAGGCTAATCCGGGACGACACTTTACGCCATGCATTAGGCCCGGTTTTCTAACGACACGCCTCAAATAGTGTATTCCCTTTGCTTTCTATATTCCACACTCTCGCGTGCTACTTTGACTTCTACACTACATGAAAACTTCTGAATGACGTAAAACAAGAGTTTGCGTCTTTGGCGAGTTATTTTTCGTACGGCCTCAGCCCAACATGGATGTCTTCAGCCCAATAATAAGGCTATTATTAATTCAACTAATTCAACATTATATTATTAAACATTTTAAGCTGTATAAAAAAAAAATATAAAACGTGTCCCATCTGGAAATATTTAATTTACACATAATATATGTGATTTCTCTTTCAAAATTATTCCCAGAATGTTTTAAGCACAAATGCACAGGTAAATGTTGTGACGGCTCGACGGATGTTTGCATCGTTTACATTATTAATTGACTACATTAATTATCAATTTTTGCATTATATTTGTTTCAAGTGGGTTTGTTAAATGCTCTCGACTTTGAGACCAGACTGTGTCTAAGTGGTAAATGATTGCGTTTGATAATGATCCATTACGATGCAAGTTAGACCAGCTTCCGGAATGAAGGAAATTTTGGTAGCCAATATGATTTTTTAAGTCGAAATATATAGTGAAATAAAAAAGGACCTGAACAATTGTGCAGTTTAGAAAGGAATATGGTTGAGAGGGCATCCAGTTTATAAAGTTTCCATTGAAGTGTATATGCTATATTCTATATCATGTATATGTCAAGTATCTAAACAATGTAAAATTTCTTTTGACAGATAATTGTTGTATGATGTTAGATATTGGAATAATGAAACTACAGAGACATCACCAGGAGAAAAACTCTTATTACCATCCGCATTATAACTTATCAAAACTTATGTTAGTAAACAAACCTGGCATTCTATACGTATGCCAATGTAAATGCAAAACTTACATATTGCTTCTTTGTAGTGAATAACAGGTTAAATGCAGTTATTTATTCTTTAAATTAATGTTAAAACAAATTTGATTCAAAATTACATTTTCATTTTCAATTTTAAAAAGAGACTGAGATGAATTTTTACTTTTTGTTCAGTCTACTTTCAGGAGGATCCATGACCTATTTAGATTTAAGTATATAATGAAAAACAGATTATCAACGTGACCCATGGTATTCACCGTAAATTGTATGATAACGTGAATATGATATTTTATCAAGGAATACGAGCAGGATGTCCAAAAATCTTCAGAACAAGGAATATAACAGTGAAATATTTATTTTTTAATCGCATATAATCGTACACAGATAAATACAGCAGGTAAATATTTTCACCATACGAATTTCATTTCAGGTTGTCCCGACCTCAACAATGATACAAACTGGGATAATATCGGACCCAATATTCATAATATCACTATGCATTCAAATCCCGATCGTGCGATGGTTAACTGTCAGCCTGGATTTAAAGCGTTTCATCCAGTACCTCGGACATATTCAGATAATTTCCAAATCAAATGCATACAAGGCTCTTGGAAGGTCGATAAGTTTTGTCAGGAAATCGGTAAATATAGCATAATCATAATTATCAAATAAATAGTTAAGTAAAATGTTGGTCATTAAGATAGATTATTTGGTTTTTCTTTTAACACGGTTGAAATGGACTATGTCTACGAAAAGGTCTGCCACGGGACAACTGCAGTATATCTTAAATTTAGATATTGATCTCAGAAAATAAGTAAGGTTTAGATAATGTGCATACAATGGAAACATGCGTGTATGCTTTTTGAGAAAACGTTCTTATTGTTACACTTCGACGTCAGATAGATGTTCACAAGGCAGCTTGGCGCAGTTAGTTAGACCGCTGTCAGCGTAATTTTGATTTCCATTGTGGGTTTCCTGTTTTCGCTCGCATTGTGTTGGTGTTGTTGTTTTATACTTGTAATGTAGTTATTCATTTTTACTGCATTACTTATATACGCCTTTGTATTTATCATTTCTATAACAGTATAATATTAAAACTGCGGACGGAGATCCAATCTTTGTAGACATAGTCCCTCCATATAGCGATTGTTATTATTATTACAAATCACAGCAGTCACAAGATATAAGCATGTGATTCGAAACCCACCGTTACATCCTATTATTTTTTTGCATACCTTTTTATTGAAATAAGTGGTTGTTTCTTTGCTATACATGCTTACATTTATTTATTGTTTTGAAAATATATATACAATATATGTTGTGTACCAAATATGACGTATGTATTTAAATAACAAAATTTAAACGCATATAACCGTCTAAACTTCTTTTACGAAAAATGCATAAACAATACAGTTAGTTTGATATATTAAGTCACATCTTTATTTGCAACAAGATTAAATGCGTAATGCAGCCTACATGATATAATACTATATGTATAATCTAGGCATGATAAAATAAAATGTTCAACATCTTCAAATGTACGTTTATGCATGAACTGTCATTGCAGATCTAACATGCCCAAAACCACAGAACCAAAAGAATGACCCAATATGGCAACATGTTCAACCATTCAACTATTCGCAAGACACATTAAAGCTTACGCTGAACTGTACGACGGGATATAACGCATTGTCAGGAGAAAGCAGTTACTATGATAATGTTTCACTTACATGTATAAATGGTTCTTGGACGGCATTAACAGCTTGTTCCCAAATAGGTAGATTGGAACTATTTAATTAGTCGTATTAAGCCACATACCAAACGCAATAAAATAATTTTAATGAACCAATAGACATTCAAACATATATAAACAATACTCAGTAATGGTTATACAATTATACACTTTAGAAAATACGTAACACCGCATTGGCTATGCATTTCAGTTGCAACTTGTTGTGTACACTTCAGGAAGGAAGTTTTTAATGTCAGGAATTATGATATAGAAAAAGAACTTTGTTTCATTGCACTAATACACACGCTAAACTTCTATTCCTTTTTAGACTGCGGCAGTCCGACTGTTGCAAGTGGAAATTACACATTTTCCGCATCCACTCTCGGGTCAGTGGCAACTTTGAGGTGCGATTCTGGTTATAACCTTTCGGGTACACCCGACATTCATTGTCAGACTAACCGCAGTTGGAGCTTACCAATGGGATCATGCACTGTACTAGGTAAGTATTTTATTTTATTTTACAGCCACCCATTCGTCAGTCCATCTATCAATCGATCCATTCGACCGCTATCTCTCCGTTCAACATGTTTACTTGTTGGTATCGTGAGATTGAACGTTTGATTGATAAATTGTTTCATTCATTCATTGATTCCTTTAAACCATTTGCTTAACAAAACCTGGCCTGTGCGTTTGACGTACTTATCTGCCTCTTCCAAAATTCGTTTAAATAATTTAAGTTTGATAAATAATATGGGGCATAAAAATATGCATATCAAGCTGTAATTATAACGTTAATAATGTTATTGGCCCAAACTGAAGGACTGATATCAAATTTGTTCTTACAAATATTCCTTGCAGGACCCTCTAATTCTGTTTGATTTCTGTGTTGTATTGAACAGATGGGTGTCAGGTGTTGGCGAAGTTTTACGTTTATTGTTATTTGAAATCTTCGACAATCTTCTTGTCAGAAGGTTATTTACAAATGTATAATGTTAATTAAATCCCGTTAATTTTTATTTGTTAAAATGATATCTACCAGGGGTTTGGCAGTCTTTACCTATACTGCTATATTTAAAATAAATTTACTGTTAAACTAATGGGCGAATTTGAAACACGTTTCACGAAAATGCTTATTTGGAATATACTGTACCAGCAAAGCATTCTGATTTCTTTAAAACATGCCCACCAGAGAGCTACGTTGATTTCTTTTTAACTCATCTTCTATGGCTACATGCCCGGTACAAAAGAAGTGTGAATGAAGCTTCTCTCCTTAAAGTTCGTAATAAGTGCATTAAAAGCCACCTGCCTCTCGCGTACTTCCGAACTTAAATGCAAGTACACATACTCCGTGAAGTACGTTTTAAGTCCAGTCTCAAACAAGCGAATTTTGCTTCAAACGTACTCCCACAGAAGTGCATTTATTGTCTCCCACAGCGCGCATTTAAAATTACACTCAGAAGCGCATTTTAAGTCAAATGCAAATTTTGAATTAAAGATATAACCATAGAGGCGCATTTGAAGTCCCGTATAAAATAGGTAAATTACGATTCAAACGTCGTCCCACAAAAGCGCATTTGATTTCCCGTCTAAAATTTGCAAATTATGTTTCAATCCAACTCCAACAGAAACATATATTGAGTACCGTCTACAATACGCAATTATGCTTCAACCGTACTCCTACGCGCATTTGAAGTCCCGTCTAAAATGTGCATATTGTATTATAATCATACTCACACAGATTTAAAGCGCATTTGAAGTATCCAACAGAATCACATTTAAAGTCTCTCACAGAATCGCATTTAAAGTCTCCCACAGAAGCCCATTTAAAGAACACCACAGAAGCGCATTTGAAGTCTCATACCCAAGCGCATTTCTCCAACATAAGCGCGTGTGTAGTCCCCCACGCATTCGAAGTCTCCCACAGAAGCACATTTAAAGCTTTCCACAGAAGCTATACAATGTCCGCCATTTTGTTCGAATAATGGATTTTTATGCCTTAAGTCTAATATTTGTTTTAATGATACAAATTTCTTGTAATGAAACATGGCATATTTTATGAAAATCTAAGCTATGTCTGTACAGTAAATGTGTAATCGTTTTTAAATATAAAACAAGCTACTTAATTTACGTACTAGTAAACATCCATTTCCCTCCTTGTAAATGTTGAAATTGACCAAACGAAAACAATGTTTATGCACACTGAAGATAAACATTCTGAACAAATGTTTGCATGCTTGTGATGCTTGTGATTTTAAGGTACCTTCTCTGCAATGTATAATGAAGTCTTCATATAGCATGCCCCATTTCATTTTCAGAAATACACGGAGCTGTCACAATTTAAATTTAGCGCGTCTGATTGCTAAGACACTCTGTTGTAGTCACTTAATCTTTGTCAGTATTGGCAATCAGATAATATATTTTTTAGGGATGGCAACAAATACCAAAACGTCCACCATCTTGCCTTTGTTGTCAACATATCGCCGTCGTGTGCTTGTGCTAAAATAACTCTCATTTTTTGAAACCGCTGCGACGATAGCTCTTCCCCTTGATTTAAGTAAAAAGAACTAATTAAGTTTTTGAAGCAAATGTAAAACTTGTAATACACGGGTTTTTTGGGGGTTTTTTGTGTGTGTTTCATTTCCAAAACGCCGCGCGCTAAAGGAAAGAAAGCACCGCAAATTAAGGTCACAAACCACTGAAACACGTATTCTTACAGTGCTGAACAAAGATTGCTCATATCGAATTGTATTATTATTTGTTTCTTTATACCTATGATAATGACGTTCATTACATGATGATTATAATTACGATGATGATATGATTATGATTATGATTATGTTTATGATTATGATTATTTGTTTCTTTATACCTATGAAAATGACATACGATGATGATTATGACTATAATTACGATCATGACTATAATTATGATTATGATAATGATTATGATTATGATTATGTTTATGTTTATGATTATGATTATGATTATGGCAATGATCATGATGATGATGATGGTGATTATTATTATTATTATTACTATTAAAATTATTATTATTATTATTATTATTATTATTATTATTATAATTATCATTGTATATATCCTATCATTGGAAGTACCCCCCGTATATCGTTTACTATATTTCGTCGAACGTTAAAACTATCGGAAGTTAATAATTTACTAAATATTTTGCTTTGTTATATTGCCCTTATTGTATATTCCGTATACTTGGGTAAAATAAATGTCGTGTTCTGTTCTGTTCTGGTAATAAATGTAAAAACGCGCAAACAAAAACTGTTATGAAGCCAAAAGCCGTTATAAATACGATCGCTTGCCTTCAAATTAAACTCTTTTACAAAATGCGAGTAAGAAATACAAAACAACGATGAATTTTTACTATAACAAATATAAATTAAACAATGCACAAAAATTACGTACTATGTATCTAATAGTCCCAAATAATATTGGAAATATAAACATAGAATAGGTGCCAAAAAATCAAAGAAAACACCGAGCCTGTATTCTTTATTTATCTTTTTTTAGAAACATTATCCGCAATGATAGCCCGGATAAAAATATTGAAGTTTATTTAACAAACCTATTCAATGAACAAACTCCCTACGACACACACGAACTAAATATGCCCATCACTGAAACGGAAATTGTATCGAATATTAAACGGCTGAAGAATTCTAAAGCAGCAGGGCCAAGTGATAAACGAATATATAACATGTACTCAAGAAATGTTTTTACCAATCTACGTAAAATTATTTAATATGATACTTGATACTGGTCACATGCCTAATGTCTGGCTTAAAGGCACACATTACGATATTTACAAAAACAAAGGCAACAGCAGTGATCCTAATAATTATAGACCTATAACATTATTAAGTTGCTTTGAAAAACTTTCCACTCTGATTTTAAATGATAGGTTAAATACTTTTTTTTTTTAAAGTTAATGACATTCTGAATGAAAAATTAAGCAGGCTTTAGGAAGAATTATTCCTGTATGGACCACTGTATGGACCAAACCTTTGTATTACAATCTCTTATTGAAATCCTGCGCATCAATAAAAAGAAACTGTACTGTGTCTATATAGATTTTTCCACGGCCTATGATAAAGTCTGGAGAAATGGCTTTTTATCAAGTTCTGTAACTGAAAAGTATTTAATATCATTATCAATATGTATTAGAATATCAAATCGTGTGTTTTCCAATACCATAACTCATCACCTTTCTCCCTTGTGAAAATGGTGTTCGCCAAGGCGAAGATTTATTGCCGATCCTATTTTCAATATTTGTAAACGACCTTGAGAGCCACATCCTAATACGCGGCAGTAAAGGTGTTGACATACATGATCCCTTAAGTGCAAATAATTGGCTGAAGCTTCTAGTTCTGTTATACGCCGATGATACTATAATTTCATCCGATGATAAAACAGACTTTCAATATTGCTGAAATGTATTTGATGAATACTGCACACGATGGCGACTCAACATTAACGTTAATAAAACGAAAATAATAATATTTGGAGCAAGAAACATCGCGCGCTTTAAATTCTTCATTGGCAGAAATGAAATAGAAATTGTTAAACAATACAAATACCTTGGCGTCATATTTTCAAGTAGTGGTTCATTTCTAAGCGCGCGCAAAAACAACGTTGAACAAGCTAATATGGTAATGAATTTACTTTATGTATGGGCAAATAATTCAGATCTGCCACTAGAATGAACATTTAAACTGTTTGATCACACTATTTCACCAATACTAACATACGGCTGCGAAATATGGGGTTATTAAAACTTAGACATAATAGAACGCGTCCATCGAGCATTTCTCCGAAAAATTACTTTGTCACGTAAAAGTACACCCTTATACATGCTCTATGATTATCGCGGTAGATATCCGCTCTCTGTTAATATTTACAACAAAATGATACGCTTCTGGAGTAGAACGTTGTTAAGTAACGACAATACATATTCAAAGAAAATATATAATATACTTGCCAATAATAATTCACAAGACTTTAAATGGATCTCTAAATTTAAACAAATATTAAATATTACAGGTAAATCCAATGTATGGCAAGAACAAACTACGCCGCACATAAAATTTCTGTCCCAACATGTTAAGCGTGTTCTAATTGACCAAACCATTCAGCAGTGGCATGCTGAAATGAACCAATCTAATAAAAGCAGATGTTATTACTCGATTAAAACCACACTCGAATTTGAGAATTACCTTAAAATACTACCTAAGCCTTAGTATTTACCTATTTTGAAGCTCCGCACAGCTAACCATCACTTATCAATAGAAACTGGTAGATGGAATGGCACACCAGAAAGAAACAGACCTTGTACTTTTTGTAATGAAAATTACATTGGCAATGAAGAACATTATCCGCTAAAAGGCACCCATTTTACTACAAGCATACATTAAATCAGTGAAATCTCGAGCCATATTTGCAGAGACAAAAAACTTAAGTACATGATGTCTATAGAAAATTACGATAAACTTCATAAACAAAGTAAATTTGCAATTAATTTGTTAACAAGTGTAAGATAATGAGTTATACTATTTGTGTCTTTCTATATATTCATTTATATTTACTTGTTATGCTGATTGTTAATTGCGAATGTGCCCCCATCAATGCAAATATAACTTTCATGTACGCTTGCAAAACATACGTGTGATAACCGTAAAGCACTTGTTTCTCCAACTATTGTACAACCAATTGTATATAATTCCTCTTACTGCATACTTGTATGCCTGAGATGTAAATAAAGTTCTGCTCTGTTCTGCTCTATATTTTTGCCATTCGAATACTCATTTAATATTCAAATATTCGGTCAAATATTCGAATATTCGATTATTCTTTGACATCCCAAGTTTTTTTTGTCTAGGTTCACTTGTTTTGATAACTACTAGACCTTTGAACTTTTAAATTTAGTATATTTATTCAGCGTGATAAGGGAGGATGTAGGACAAAAATAACACTTTATTTTAGTTTGTTTGGTTTACCACCATTTAATAACTTTCATTTTATTTGTTCAGTTTTGCTCTTAAAACTCATCAACCCCTTTGTCATTTCACAATGTTAGCATAGTATTCAGCACAATCCACCTTTGTTTCAGACTGTGGCATTCCAACTGTTGATCCAAATGGCCACGTTGACACATCAAACGGCACAGTGTATTTGTCAACAGTAACATTTTCATGTCACGATGGTTACAGTTTGCAGGGTGCAAACACATCGATGTGTACATCAACATCGCAATGGAGCCCACAAGTTCCAATTTGTCAATTAAGGGGTAGATATGTTTTACATTCAAATCGGATAGTATTACAGAGACGTGATATTTACTATTAGTTATATTCAGAATGGTTGTGATAATACGCAAACTGGAAAATATTTTGGTGATAATGTCGTCGCTTCATTGGTGTTCTAGTCGTTGTAAGTGTTGTTTTAAACATTCCGAGGGCCTCTGGCGTAAACGTTTCGTAAATTATGCCATTTGTCTACCATACTTTTCATTTTACCAGAATGTGGAAATCCGCCTGATCTACAGCACGGCAAATGCAATGCCACCAACACTACGTTCCAGTCTACTGGACATTGTTTCTGTATGACTGGACACCATTTCACGGGACGCGAAAACAGCATTCGGTGTCTTGCAAACGGAACGTGGAGCCTACTCGAAAGCAGTTGCTCAATAATAGGTGTGCTTGCAAACATTAAATGCATCCCAAATGTAAACTATTGCGTAACCTATTTGTTTCAAAAAGAAACATTTATCTTCATCCAAATATCATATGTTATTAATGAACCATGAGAAGGTGTACGAATATCATGTTAAGTCAATATGTACTCATTCATTATGTTTAACTGCGATCAGGCTACTTGCCGCAGTAGAGATTGTTTTCTATCTTCCACTTTTACATACAAAACGTCGTGTTTCAGACTGTGCCAACCCAAATGTAGGTCCAAATGGCCGCGTTGTGACAACAAACGGCACGACGTATCTGTCAACCGTAACATTTTCATGTAACGATGGCTACAATCTTGTGGGTGCAAACACATCGATGTGTACGGAGACATCTGAATGGCAACCAGAAGTTCCAGTTTGTAAAATACAAAGTAAAACACTGTTTCTAATACAAATACTGTATTCTGTAGCTCAAGGTCGCTTTTCATTAGCACTTGCGTAAGTGATAGTGGTATAAGATCGCTGTAGTAACAGAAGCAGAACTCATTGTTATAACTGGTACTGGTGGTTGTGGAGGTTGTAGTGGTAGTAGTGATAATGATGGTTATGGAGATGAAGTTTGTGTTATAAATAATGTCCAATAGACTTGGATGTGGTATTGTTCTTATATATAGGTATAATTACACCTTTAGTCCATTCGACCGGCTAAATACCACTATCAAATATATGATTAAAAATAGTCGTCAAATAGGGAGCAATAAAATCTTTTGCATCAATTAAAAATCCGCAACATTGCCAGACATATCAAAACTTTTATATCTGGACATGTTACTTATAGTTTTACATACCTCTTCTACACTAAATTGGCAGTCTAAACTATCAATATTTATATTCTCATACACATCATAATTGTTTGCATTATCATCTCTATAAGTGCTATTATTTGGATTATTCGACAAATTACGAAACTGATTGGCAAATTCTTCAAGAGAAATGTCAGTGAAATAAATTTATTTTTTGTTGCATACCTTTTCATTGAAATAAATGGTTGTTTCTTTGCTATAAATGTTTACATTTAGTGATTGTTTCGAAATATATATATAATATATATTGTATACCAAATAGGACGTTTGTATTTAAATAAAACAATTTAAACGCATATAACCGTATAAACTTCTTTTACGAACAATACATAAACAATACAGTTAGTTTGATATATTAAGTCACATCTTTATTTCCAACAAGATTAAATGCGTAATGCAGCCTACACGATATAATACTATATGTATAATCTAGGCATGATAAAATAAAATGTTCAACATCTTCAAATGTACGTTTATGCATAACCTGTCATTGCAGATCTAAGATGCCCAGATCCACAGAGCCAAAAGAATGACCCAATATGGCAACATGTTCAACCATTCAACTATTCGCAAGACACATTAAAGCTTACGCTGAACTGTACGACGGGATATAACGCATTGTCAGGAGAAAGCAGTTACTATGATAATGTTTCACTTACATGTATAAATGGTTCTTGGACGGCATTAACAGCTTGTTCCCAAATAGGTAGATTGGAACTATTTAATTAGTCGTATTAAGCCACATACCAAACGCAATAAAATAATTTTAATGAACCAATAGACATTCAAACATATTTAAACAATACTCAGTAATGGTTATACAATTATACACTTTAGAAAATACGTAACACCGCATTGGCTATGCATTTCAGTTGCAACTTGTTGTGTACACTTCAGGAAGGAAGTTTTTAATGTCAGGAATTATGATATAGAAAAAGAACTTTGTTTCATTGCACTAATACACACGCTAAACTTCTATTCCTTTTTAGACTGCGGCAGTCCGACTGTTGCAAGTGGAAATTACACATTTTCCGCATCCACTCTCGGGTCAGTGGCAACTTTGAGGTGCGATTCTGGTTATAACCTTTCGGGTACACCCGACATTCATTGTCAGACTAACCGCAGTTGGAGCTTACCAATGGGATCATGCACTGTACTAGGTAAGTATTTTATTTTATTTTACAGCCACCCATTCGTCAGTCCATCTATCAATCGATCCATTCGACCGCTATCTCTCCGTTCAACATGTTTACTTGTTGGTATCGTGAGATTGAACGTTTGATTGATAAATTGTTTCATTCATTCATTGATTCCTTTAAACCATTTGCTTAACAAAACCTGGCCTGTGCGTTTGACGTACTTATCTGCCTCTTCCAAAATTCGTTTAAATAATTTAAGTTTGATAAATAATATGGGGCATAAAAATATGCATATCAAGCTGTAATTATAACGTTAATAATGTTATTGGCCCAAACTGAAGGACTGATATCAAATTTGTTCTTACAAATATTCCTTGCAGGACCCTCTAATTCTGTTTGATTTCTGTGTTGTATTGAACAGATGGGTGTCAGGTGTTGGCGAAGTTTTACGTTTATTGTTATTTGAAATCTTCGACAATCTTCTTGTCAGAAGGTTATTTACAAATGTATAATGTTAATTAAATCCCGTTAATTTTTATTTGTTAAAATGATATCTACCAGGGGTTTGGCAGTCTTTACCTATACTGCTATATTTAAAATAAATTTACTGTTAAACTAATGGGCGAATTTGAAACACGTTTCACGAAAATGCTTATTTGGAATATACTGTACCAGCAAAGCATTCTGATTTCTTTAAAACATGCCCACCAGAGAGCTACGTTGATTTCTTTTTAACTCATCTTCTATGGCTACATGCCCGGTACAAAAGAAGTGTGAATGAAGCTTCTCTCCTTAAAGTTCGTAATAAGTGCATTAAAAGCCACCTGCCTCTCGCGTACTTCCGAACTTAAATGCAAGTACACATACTCCGTGAAGTACGTTTTAAGTCCAGTCTCAAACAAGCGAATTTTGCTTCAAACGTACTCCCACAGAAGTGCATTTATTGTCTCCCACAGCGCGCATTTAAAATTACACTCAGAAGCGCATTTTAAGTCAAATGCAAATTTTGAATTAAAGATATAACCATAGAGGCGCATTTGAAGTCCCGTATAAAATAGGTAAATTACGATTCAAACGTCGTCCCACAAAAGCGCATTTGATTTCCCGTCTAAAATTTGCAAATTATGTTTCAATCCAACTCCAACAGAAACATATATTGAGTACCGTCTACAATACGCAATTATGCTTCAACCGTACTCCTACGCGCATTTGAAGTCCCGTCTAAAATGTGCATATTGTATTATAATCATACTCACACAGATTTAAAGCGCATTTGAAGTATCCAACAGAATCACATTTAAAGTCTCTCACAGAATCGCATTTAAAGTCTCCCACAGAAGCCCATTTAAAGAACACCACAGAAGCGCATTTGAAGTCTCATACCCAAGCGCATTTCTCCAACATAAGCGCGTGTGTAGTCCCCCACGCATTCGAAGTCTCCCACAGAAGCACATTTAAAGCTTTCCACAGAAGCTATACAATGTCCGCCATTTTGTTCGAATAATGGATTTTTATGCCTTAAGTCTAATATTTGTTTTAATGATACAAATTTCTTGTAATGAAACATGGCATATTTTATGAAAATCTAAGCTATGTCTGTACAGTAAATGTGTAATCGTTTTTAAATATAAAACAAGCTACTTAATTTACGTACTAGTAAACATCCATTTCCCTCCTTGTAAATGTTGAAATTGACCAAACGAAAACAATGTTTATGCACACTGAAGATAAACATTCTGAACAAATGTTTGCATGTTTGTGATGCTTGTGATTTTAAGGTACCTTCTCTGCAATGTATAATGAAGTCTTCATATAGCATGCCCCATTTCATTTTCAGAAATACACGGAGCTGTCACAATTTAAATTTAGCGCGTCTGATTGCTAAGACACTCTGTTGTAGTCACTTAATCTTTGTCAGTATTGGCAATCAGATAATATATTTTTTAGGGATGGCAACAAATACCAAAACGTCCACCATCTTGCCTTTGTTGTCAACATATCGCCGTCGTGTGCTTGTGCTAAAATAACTCTCATTTTTTGAAACCGCTGCGACGATAGCTCTTCCCCTTGATTTAAGTAAAAAGAACTAATTAAGTTTTTGAAGCAAATGTAAAACTTGTAATACACGGGTTTTTTGGGGGTTTTTTGTGTGTGTTTCATTTCCAAAACGCCGCGCGCTAAAGGAAAGAAAGCACCGCAAATTAAGGTCACAAACCACTGAAACACGTATTCTTACAGTGCTGAACAAAGATTGCTCATATCGAATTGTATTATTATTTGTTTCTTTATACCTATGATAATGACGTTCATTACATGATGATTATAATTACGATGATGATATGATTATGATTATGATTATGTTTATGATTATGATTATTTGTTTCTTTATACCTATGAAAATGACATACGATGATGATTATGACTATAATTACGATCATGACTATAATTATGATTATGATAATGATTATGATTATGATTATGTTTATGTTTATGATTATGATTATGATTATGGCAATGATCATGATGATGATGATGGTGATTATTATTATTATTATTACTATTAAAATTATTATTATTATTATTATTATTATTATTATTATTATAATTATCATTGTATATATCCTATCATTGGAAGTACCCCCCGTATATCGTTTACTATATTTCGTCGAACGTTAAAACTATCGGAAGTTAATAATTTACTAAATATTTTGCTTTGTTATATTGCCCTTATTGTATATTCCGTATACTTGGGTAAAATAAATGTCGTGTTCTGTTCTGTTCTGGTAATAAATGTAAAAACGCGCAAACAAAAACTGTTATGAAGCCAAAAGCCGTTATAAATACGATCGCTTGCCTTCAAATTAAACTCTTTTACAAAATGCGAGTAAGAAATACAAAACAACGATGAATTTTTACTATAACAAATATAAATTAAACAATGCACAAAAATTACGTACTATGTATCTAATAGTCCCAAATAATATTGGAAATATAAACATAGAATAGGTGCCAAAAAATCAAAGAAAACACCGAGCCTGTATTCTTTATTTATCTTTTTTTAGAAACATTATCCGCAATGATAGCCCGGATAAAAATATTGAAGTTTATTTAACAAACCTATTCAATGAACAAACTCCCTACGACACACACGAACTAAATATGCCCATCACTGAAACGGAAATTGTATCGAATATTAAACGGCTGAAGAATTCTAAAGCAGCAGGGCCAAGTGATAAACGAATATATAACATGTACTCAAGAAATGTTTTTACCAATCTACGTAAAATTATTTAATATGATACTTGATACTGGTCACATGCCTAATGTCTGGCTTAAAGGCACACATTACGATATTTACAAAAACAAAGGCAACAGCAGTGATCCTAATAATTATAGACCTATAACATTATTAAGTTGCTTTGAAAAACTTTCCACTCTGATTTTAAATGATAGGTTAAATACTTTTTTTTTTTAAAGTTAATGACATTCTGAATGAAAAATTAAGCAGGCTTTAGGAAGAATTATTCCTGTATGGACCACTGTATGGACCAAACCTTTGTATTACAATCTCTTATTGAAATCCTGCGCATCAATAAAAAGAAACTGTACTGTGTCTATATAGATTTTTCCACGGCCTATGATAAAGTCTGGAGAAATGGCTTTTTATCAAGTTCTGTAACTGAAAAGTATTTAATATCATTATCAATATGTATTAGAATATCAAATCGTGTGTTTTCCAATACCATAACTCATCACCTTTCTCCCTTGTGAAAATGGTGTTCGCCAAGGCGAAGATTTATTGCCGATCCTATTTTCAATATTTGTAAACGACCTTGAGAGCCACATCCTAATACGCGGCAGTAAAGGTGTTGACATACATGATCCCTTAAGTGCAAATAATTGGCTGAAGCTTCTAGTTCTGTTATACGCCGATGATACTATAATTTCATCCGATGATAAAACAGACTTTCAATATTGCTGAAATGTATTTGATGAATACTGCACACGATGGCGACTCAACATTAACGTTAATAAAACGAAAATAATAATATTTGGAGCAAGAAACATCGCGCGCTTTAAATTCTTCATTGGCAGAAATGAAATAGAAATTGTTAAACAATACAAATACCTTGGCGTCATATTTTCAAGTAGTGGTTCATTTCTAAGCGCGCGCAAAAACAACGTTGAACAAGCTAATATGGTAATGAATTTACTTTATGTATGGGCAAATAATTCAGATCTGCCACTAGAATGAACATTTAAACTGTTTGATCACACTATTTCACCAATACTAACATACGGCTGCGAAATATGGGGTTATTAAAACTTAGACATAATAGAACGCGTCCATCGAGCATTTCTCCGAAAAATTACTTTGTCACGTAAAAGTACACCCTTATACATGCTCTATGATTATCGCGGTAGATATCCGCTCTCTGTTAATATTTACAACAAAATGATACGCTTCTGGAGTAGAACGTTGTTAAGTAACGACAATACATATTCAAAGAAAATATATAATATACTTGCCAATAATAATTCACAAGACTTTAAATGGATCTCTAAATTTAAACAAATATTAAATATTACAGGTAAATCCAATGTATGGCAAGAACAAACTACGCCGCACATAAAATTTCTGTCCCAACATGTTAAGCGTGTTCTAATTGACCAAACCATTCAGCAGTGGCATGCTGAAATGAACCAATCTAATAAAAGCAGATGTTATTACTCGATTAAAACCACACTCGAATTTGAGAATTACCTTAAAATACTACCTAAGCCTTAGTATTTACCTATTTTGAAGCTCCGCACAGCTAACCATCACTTATCAATAGAAACTGGTAGATGGAATGGCACACCAGAAAGAAACAGACCTTGTACTTTTTGTAATGAAAATTACATTGGCAATGAAGAACATTATCCGCTAAAAGGCACCCATTTTACTACAAGCATACATTAAATCAGTGAAATCTCGAGCCATATTTGCAGAGACAAAAAACTTAAGTACATGATGTCTATAGAAAATTACGATAAACTTCATAAACAAAGTAAATTTGCAATTAATTTGTTAACAAGTGTAAGATAATGAGTTATACTATTTGTGTCTTTCTATATATTCATTTATATTTACTTGTTATGCTGATTGTTAATTGCGAATGTGCCCCCATCAATGCAAATATAACTTTCATGTACGCTTGCAAAACATACGTGTGATAACCGTAAAGCACTTGTTTCTCCAACTATTGTACAACCAATTGTATATAATTCCTCTTACTGCATACTTGTATGCCTGAGATGTAAATAAAGTTCTGCTCTGTTCTGCTCTATATTTTTGCCATTCGAATACTCATTTAATATTCAAATATTCGGTCAAATATTCGAATATTCGATTATTCTTTGACATCCCAAGTTTTTTTTGTCTAGGTTCACTTGTTTTGATAACTACTAGACCTTTGAACTTTTAAATTTAGTATATTTATTCAGCGTGATAAGGGAGGATGTAGGACAAAAATAACACTTTATTTTAGTTTGTTTGGTTTACCACCATTTAATAACTTTCATTTTATTTGTTCAGTTTTGCTCTTAAAACTCATCAACCCCTTTGTCATTTCACAATGTTAGCATAGTATTCAGCACAATCCACCTTTGTTTCAGACTGTGGCATTCCAACTGTTGATCCAAATGGCCACGTTGACACATCAAACGGCACAGTGTATTTGTCAACAGTAACATTTTCATGTCACGATGGTTACAGTTTGCAGGGTGCAAACACATCGATGTGTACATCAACATCGCAATGGAGCCCACAAGTTCCAATTTGTCAATTAAGGGGTAGATATGTTTTACATTCAAATCGGATAGTATTACAGAGACGTGATATTTACTATTAGTTATATTCAGAATGGTTGTGATAATACGCAAACTGGAAAATATTTTGGTGATAATGTCGTCGCTTCATTGGTGTTCTAGTCGTTGTAAGTGTTGTTTTAAACATTCCGAGGGCCTCTGGCGTAAACGTTTCGTAAATTATGCCATTTGTCTACCATACTTTTCATTTTACCAGAATGTGGAAATCCGCCTGATCTACAGCACGGCAAATGCAATGCCACCAACACTACGTTCCAGTCTACTGGACATTGTTTCTGTATGACTGGACACCATTTCACGGGACGCGAAAACAGCATTCGGTGTCTTGCAAACGGAACGTGGAGCCTACTCGAAAGCAGTTGCTCAATAATAGGTGTGCTTGCAAACATTAAATGCATCCCAAATGTAAACTATTGCGTAACCTATTTGTTTCAAAAAGAAACATTTATCTTCATCCAAATATCATATGTTATTAATGAACCATGAGAAGGTGTACGAATATCATGTTAAGTCAATATGTACTCATTCATTATGTTTAACTGCGATCAGGCTACTTGCCGCAGTAGAGATTGTTTTCTATCTTCCACTTTTACATACAAAACGTCGTGTTTCAGACTGTGCCAACCCAAATGTAGGTCCAAATGGCCGCGTTGTGACAACAAACGGCACGACGTATCTGTCAACCGTAACATTTTCATGTAACGATGGCTACAATCTTGTGGGTGCAAACACATCGATGTGTACGGAGACATCTGAATGGCAACCAGAAGTTCCAGTTTGTAAAATACAAAGTAAAACACTGTTTCTAATACAAATACTGTATTCTGTAGCTCAAGGTCGCTTTTCATTAGCACTTGCGTAAGTGATAGTGGTATAAGATCGCTGTAGTAACAGAAGCAGAACTCATTGTTATAACTGGTACTGGTGGTTGTGGAGGTTGTAGTGGTAGTAGTGATAATGATGGTTATGGAGATGAAGTTTGTGTTATAAATAATGTCCAATAGACTTGGATGTGGTATTGTTCTTATATATAGGTATAATTACACCTTTAGTCCATTCGACCGGCTAAATACCACTATCAAATATATGATTAAAAATAGTCGTCAAATAGGGAGCAATAAAATCTTTTGCATCAATTAAAAATCCGCAACATTGCCAGACATATCAAAACTTTTATATCTGGACATGTTACTTATAGTTTTACATACCTCTTCTACACTAAATTGGCAGTCTAAACTATCAATATTTATATTCTCATACACATCATAATTGTTTGCATTATCATCTCTATAAGTGCTATTATTTGGATTATTCGACAAATTACGAAACTGATTGGCAAATTCTTCAAGAGAAATGTCAGTGAAATAGATTTATTTTTTGTTGCATACCTTTTCATTGAAATAAATGGTTGTTTCTTTGCTATAAATGTTTACATTTAGTGATTGTTTCGAAATATATATATAATATATATTGTATACCAAATAGGACGTTTGTATTTAAATAAAACAATTTAAACGCATATAACCGTATAAACTTCTTTTACGAACAATACATAAACAATACAGTTAGTTTGATATATTAAGTCACATCTTTATTTCCAACAAGATTAAATGCGTAATGCAGCCTACACGATATAATACTATATGTATAATCTAGGCATGATAAAATAAAATGTTCAACATCTTCAAATGTACGTTTATGCATAACCTGTCATTGCAGATCTAAGATGCCCAGATCCACAGAGCCAAAAGAATGACCCAATATGGCAACATGTTCAACCATTCAACTATTCGCAAGACACATTAAAGCTTACGCTGAACTGTACGACGGGATATAACGCATTGTCAGGAGAAAGCAGTTACTATGATAATGTTTCAGTTACATGTATAAATGGTTCTTGGACGGCATTAACAGCTTGTTCACAAATAGGTAGATTGGAACTATTTAATTAGTCGTATTAAGCCACATACCAAACGCAATAAAATAATGTTAATGAACCAATAGACATTCAAACATATTTAAACAATAATAAATAATGATTATACAATTATACAATTGGGTTTTGAAAATACGTAACACCGAATTGCCTATACATTTCATTTGCAATTTGTTGTGTACACTTCTGGAAGGAAGTTTTTAATGTCAGGAATTATGATATAGAAATAGAACTTTGTTTCATTGCACTAATAAACACGCTAAGCTTCTATTCCTTTTTAGACTGCGGCAGTCCGACTGTTGCAAGTGGTAATTACACATTTTCCACTTCCAATCTTGGGTCAGTGGCAACTTTGAGGTGCGATTCTGGTTATAACCTTTCGGGTAAACCCGACATTCATTGACAGACAAACCGCAGTTGGAGCTTACCAATGGGATCATGCACTGTACTAGGTAAGTATTTTATTTTATTTTACAGCCATCCATCCATCAGTCCATCTATCAATCGATCCATTCGACCGCCATCTCTCCGTCCAACGTGTTTAATTGTTGGTTTCGTGAGATTGAAGGTTTTATTGATAAATTGTTTCATTCATTCATTGATTTCTTTAAACCATTTGCCTATCAAAACATGGCCTGTGCGATTGCCGTACTTGGCTAAATTACAACTGACAATCTTCTCGTTTGAAATAATACGATATAATATTTGAATTTCAAACCATTTTCACAGAAGTGTTTCTTGGAGCCCCTTTTCTGCCTTTTCCAAATTCTTTTAAATAATTTAAGTTTAATACATAATATGGGGCATAAATATGTGCGTATTAAGCTGTAATTATAACGTTAATGATCTTATTGTCCCAAACTGTAGGACTGATATCAAATTTGTTCTTAGAAAATATTCCTTGGAGGACCCTCTAATTCTGTTTAATTTTTGTGTTGTATTGAACAGATGGGTGTCAGGTGTTGGCGAAGTTTTACGTTTATTGTTATTTGAAAACTTTGACAATCTTCTTGTCAGAAGGTTATTTACAAATGTCTAATGTTAATTAAATCCCGATAAATAATATTTATTTGTTACTAATGATATCTACCAGGTGTTTGGCAGTCTTTACCTATACTGCTATGTTTAAAATAAATTTACTGTTAAACTAATGGGCGAATTTGAAACACGTTTCACGAAAATGCTTATTTGGAATACACTGTACCAGCAAAGCATTCTGATTTCTTTAAAACATGTCCACCAGAGAGCTACGTTGACTGCTTTAAAACTCCTCTTCTATGGCTACATGCCCGGTACAAAAGAAGTATGAATGAAGCTTCTCTCCTTAAAGTTCGTAATAAGGGATTTAAAGCCACCTGCCTCGTGCGTACTTCCGAACTTAAATGCAAGTAGACATACTCCGTGAAGTACGTTTTAAGTCCAGTCTCAAACATGCGAATTTTGCTTCAAACGTACTCCCACAGAAGTGCATTTATTGTCTCCCACAGCGCGCATTTGAAATGACACTCAGACGCGTCATTTAAGTCAAATGCAAATGTTGAATTAAAGATATAACAATAGAGGCGCATTTGAAGTCTCGTGTAAACATATATTGAGTACCGTCTATAATACGCATAATAATCATACTCACACAGATCTATAGCGCATTTGAAGTATCCCACAAAATCGCATTTAAAGTCTCCCACAGAATCGCATTTAAAGTCTCCCACAGAAGCGCATTTTAATAATACCACAGAAGCGCATTTGAAGTCTCACACCCAAGCGCATTTGAAGTCTCATACAGAAGCGCGTTTGAAATATCTCACAGAAGCGTTTGAAGTCTCCAACATAAGCGCGTGTGTAGTCCCCCACGCATTTGAAGTCTCCCACAGAAGCACATTTAAAGCTTTCCACAGAAGCTATACAATGTCCGCCATTTTGTTCGAATAATGGGTTTATATGCCTTAAATCTAATATTTGTTTTGATGATACAAATTTCTTGTAATGAAACATGGCATAGTTTATGAAAATCTAAACTATGTGTGTACAGTAAATGTGTAATAGTTTTTAAATATAAAACAAGCTACTTAATTTACGTACAAGTAAACATTCATTTCCCTCCTTGTAAATGTTGAAATCGACCAAACGAAAACAATGTATTTGCACACTGTTCGTAATCATTCTGAACAAATGTTTGCATGCTTATGATGCTTGTGATTTTAAGGTACCTTCGCTGCTATGTATAATGAAGTCTTCATAAAGCATGCCCCATTTTATTTTCAGAAATACACGGAGATGTCAAAATTTAAATTTAGCGCGTCTGATTGCTAAGAAAACCTGTTGTAGTCACTTAATCTTTGTCAGTGTTGGCACTCAGATAATATATTGTTTTAGAGATGGCAACGAATTCGTTCGGGTTTTTTTAATGACCGAGTCTTTGTTTATTTATCCAGGATGTATAATAAGTAAACGAATTAATGTGTCGTTAAAACCCGTTCTTATCGTTGTCGACACTATGAATTAAATTATGAATTAAATACGAAATTTTCCATCATCATCATCATCGTCATCAATCATCATGATCCGATTCATTGATGTCATAATAAAACAACATAGAAAACAGTTCTTAGATTTTATTTCGAATCATTTACTTTGTCAAACATTTATTAATAGTAAAACATATTTAAACACTTCAAACATCGCAAAACAGACACCCAATACACAAAGTAATCATTCAATTTAATAAACACGTTAATGAACGAGAAGACGTTGAGATTAATCGGGAAACAAATAGACTATATACCTGTGCTGTTTTACTCATTTTTGTTTGTTATATTGAGCGAATAAATGCTTTAAATCGGCATGAAAATGTTGTTAATGCACCGCTAATTAAAGAAATGAAATTAAATTAGTAGTAACACCTAAACCGCATAATGCAACATACATTGTTCAAACATTTGTCTCCAATTAGCATCAGTGTGAAAACATCGGTCTCCAATAAGCTTCAGTTTAGCACCAAAATAATGTTACGTACAAACTGCGCAAATATCGGTCTCTTTTATATCCCACTGCGCATACGGGTATCAATGGTGTTAAATAACATGTCAACGTGTCAAACTAGGTAACTGTGAAAATATAATGATCGCGGATTATAGAATTTAACTAATTTAATATGGACAATTAGATATACACGACCAAGTAGGAAAGCGATGGGGACGCTCTTCCGGACACTGCAGCAGATAGTGATACTGAACTTAAAATCGCCTCTCTGAATGTTTCGGGCCTTAAACACAGACTAAATTTTCCAGAGGTCACTGACTTTATAAACAGATATGAAATCATTTGTATAACAGAGACACACCTGGATAAAAGCGAAATTGTAAATGTCCAAAATAATACATTAATTGCCAAACATAGAAATCAAGCTTGTTTGAGAAAATTTGGTGGCATAGGCGTTTTTATTAATAACGATATTGTACATTTTTCACAAAGTCAAAATTCCAACAGTGAAAATGTTCTATGGCTTAAGATTTCCAACATTTTAACAAACACTGACGAAGATATTATGTTAGGTGTGCTTTATGTACCACCAGAAAAATCTGAATTTTTAAACGACGACGATTTTCTCCAATTAGATTATGGAATAAGCATAATGTGTAATGAGTTTTAACATACAATACTTATAGGCGAAATTAATGCCAGAACAGCGACACTAACAGATTTTATACGCATTCATGATTTCTTTGCAGATGTACAGGGTATCGGTACCGATACACTAATTACACTTAACAAATACACCGTTATCGAAAAATGCAATGTACCCCTGTCCAGAACTTCTTTGGATACATAAACTAATAGCAACGGATTACCATTTATCGATATTTGCCGTAACAATAACCTGTTTATTTTAAACGGTCGAATAAACACGGATGCACACATTGGTCAATTTACATTCCGAAATAGCTCGATTATTGATTATGATATAGCCACTGCGGAGTGTTTTGCGTTTATAACCGCCTTCGAGAAAATTGAGACGGATGAGTTCCCACGAGTATAAAATGGAACCCAAAATTATCAAGCTATTTTATTAATAATATAAATCAAGATCACATGAATAATATTACATATTTGTGCGATACTTCTCCATGCACGCCATCATCAATTGATGAAATAACTAACACAATTTCCGAACTATTGAATAATACTGCTGCCAAAACGTATACGAAACGTGCAACAAATAATCATGTATTTAAAAGGCCATGGATCGGTTGGAAGCATGAAAGACTATAATTTCAGATCCTCATTTAAGGACATTTTTCAATATTGATGACGATCTACAGAGCCAACTTGACAAATACAAGATGCTTGAACAATTATCTATTCCACTAACTCGTACTTCTAAGGACCATCGAACTAACACAAATGGGTTTCTCAACGGAAGACTTTCCTCAGAGAAGGCACCCGACATGTTAACCTTTAGGAATAAATCAACAATTGGCTATGTCATTGCCACATCTGACAGGTTTCACTTCCTTTCTGATTGCCATATCATTGAAACAGACTCACTCTTTTCAGATGGACACAATGCCCTCAGCTGGTCCAGCCATATCCCACACAGAGAATGCCCCATTGTTAACACCAAAAACCCAACAAACATGAATAAGAAACCAAAATGGAAACCTGAATTGTCTAATCAATTTATCAATAATATTATCCGTAACAAAATAGACCAAATACTAACACAAATGAACACATACCCTCAGTCACAGCAAACAGTAGAACACATCACTTATGAGCTACAATCAGTCTTCCATCAAGCATACACCAGCACATACCCTGAAAATAATTGAAAATTTCATAACAGGTCATTAAAATATTAAATCATGGTTTGGTCCTCAATGCTCTAAAGCACGCAAAAATTATCACACTGCCAAAGATGATTACACACAAAACAAAACTGCAGATAACAAACTAAGAATGATAAATGCCAGTAAACATTATAAACGCACACTAAACTACGATATTAATGCAAGCAAACAAAACATGTCTAATAAACTACGTTCCATGACTGATAAAAACCCTAAACATTACTGGTCCTTTTTAAATAAACTGAAACCTAAATCTTAAGTTAACAACACACCAACATAAAAATAATTATATGATCACTTCAAAGAAATTAACACCAACACCATCACTGACAATCGTTTCAATGACACAAAAATTCCCAATTTCCAGACGACACAAGTAACAGACTAAACATCACAATCACTAAAGAAGAAATAAAAAAAAGTATCCAGAAGCTCAAAAACTAAAAAACACCAAGCCCATTTAATAACATCTTAAACGAATATATTAAGTCTACTAAACATCTCCTTATACCAGTTTACTGTAAATTATTTAATTGTGTCCTGGTAACTGGATTTATTCCACAAACCTGGCTGAATGGAATCATTATACCCATATTTAAAAACAAAGGTAACCCAAAAGACCCAAACAACCACAGACTAATTACTATTCTTAGCTGTTTAGGTAAACTCTTCACATCCTTATTTAATGACAGATTAACCAAATTCCTAAATGAAAATAATAGTTTAGACGAAAATCAAGCTGGCTTCAGGAAAGGCTATTTATGCTCCGACCATATCTTTACGTTACACTCACTAATCGAAATACTGAAAAAAATAAAACAAAAACTATTCTGCGCCTTCATAGATTATTCTCAAGCTTTTGACAAAGTCTGGCGAATCGGCCTTTGGCACAAACTTCTCAAACATGACATAAATGGCAAATTTTTGCAATTAATTCAACATATGTATAATAGTATTAAATCTAGTGTCTCTGCTAATGGTTATATATCAGAGTCCTTCATTTCAGAAATTGGTGTTAGACAAGGCGAAAATTTATCGTTGTGCTTTGTTCTCTTTTCTTAAATGACCTTCAAACACATATGCACCTCAATGGCTCGATTGGCATAGAATTAACAAATCCCCTGGATCTGTCTCTTTGGTTTAAACTATTTGTCCTACTCCATGCCGATGACACGGTGATTTTGTCAGACTCCAAATCAGATCTTAAAAATAGTTTAGACATCTTTCAAAATTACTGCGATAATTCGCATCTAAAAATAAATTTAAACAAAACAAAAATTGTAATATTTGGTGCAAGACAACTACAGAATTATAATTTTAAACTAGGTAACAATCCTTCAGAAATTATTGACCGCTATCACTACCTAGGCATAACCTTATCTAACAATGGTTCTTTCCTTAATGCGAGAAAACATTTAGCTGAGCAAGCAACAAAAGCGATGCATCTCCTATATATGCGGGAAAACAACGCAGACCTGCCAATTGATGTTACTATGAAACTATTTGATCATACTTTCTTACCAATTTTGACCTATGGCTCTGAAATTTTCCGCTTTGAAAACATTGACGTCTTGGAAAAAGTTTATAACAACTTCCTCAGAAAACTTACTAATGCTCGGAAATCAACTTCAATGGCTTTTTTATATGGTGAACTTGGCAGATACCCTATAGCAATGAACATCAAATGTCGAATGATCTCTTTCTGAAACAGACTCTTAATAGGCAATGATCAGAAACGTTCTCTCCAAATCTATGCATACATAATGAACTTGCCAAACTCAAATTTTAAATGGGCCAACAAAATTAACGAAATTCTCACCTCAGTAAACCTAAGTCATGTATGGGACAACCAATTCCTGACAACCCAAAATAATATCCACCGCTTAGTCAAATCCAAATTATTAACCCAATTTAAAACCCAATGGCACACGCCACTACAACAAACACATAAAGGACAAATATACACAAGCTTCAAACAAGCACCATCCTTTGAAGACTACCTCATTAAACTTACAAAAACTGAATATACATACCTCTTTAAATTCAGATCTGCTAATCACTGGTTTCCATTTGAAACCGGTCAATACGACGGAACCCCATTTGATGAAAGAACATGTAGACTTTGTTGCGCTGGTCAAGTTGGCTCTGAATATCACTATCTACTTAACTGTGATTTCTTTAAATCTGAAAGAGAACAATTCCTAGGGCATGATCTTCATGACGCTACTCTTAACACAATCTTATCATCTGATTCCCTACAACAATTAAAAAATACAAGCAAATTTATTCGCTTCATATTTAGAAAGATAAGCGGTAGTTATTTTCCTGCATAACTACGTGAATTAACCAATGCCACCAGCTACAAATGTTTTCTTGAAACAATTAATAATGTTCTATTGATGTACTGACATATTTACTGGTTATACTAATTAAGTGACTTTAGTCCCAATTTGCATCTGTGCATCCAATAATTCCAAACATTTAACTCGTCACAAATGTATTTCTTTTACTGGCTATATTGTAATCGCATTTTATACCATAATTTCAATATGAATTATGCATATATCAACCGAGTAATGTAAATTATTGTTGCTTTGTACGTTTGGTACTATTGTGTGTCAATATAATCATAAGATTTGTATTTTGCAGTTTGTTTGTTGTTGTTGTTGTTTTTTACTGTCACAACAAATCTTGTGGTTATTGTGATACTTGTCAGCGCCGAGGTATTTGTAATTAATAATAGGAAATTATTTATAATTTTTTTTTAATAATAATAAAATTTTTTGAAGCAAATATTTATATTTTCAGGTCATAGTTATAATAATTATACTTACTCCTTAATTAAATTTGATATATGTATATATCAACTGTGCAATAGGAATAATTGTTGACAACATTTATCTAAATCATACAAATCATAGTTTTTATTTGCCTCATTGACCTAAAACTAACGGTATTATCAAATGTCACGCTGCTATTCAAAGCTGATTAAGAGTAATTACCTCACATAATAGGTCCACCATCTTGCCTTTGTTGTCAACATATCGCCGTCGTGTGCTTGTGCTAAAATAACTCTCATTTTTTGAAACCGCTGCGACGATAGCTCTTCCCCTTGATTTAAGTAAAAAGAACTAATTAAGTTTATGAAGCAAATGTAAAACTTGTAATACACGGTTTTTTGGGGGTTTTTTTGTGTGTGTTTCATTTCCATAACGCCGCGCGCTAAAGGAAAGAAAGCACCGCAAATTAAGGTCACAAACCACTGAAACACGTATTCTTACAGTGCTGAACAAAGATTGCTCATATCGAATTGTATTATTATTTGTTTCTTTATACCTATGATAATGACGTTCATTACATGATGATTATAATTACGATGATGATATGATTATGATTATGATTATGTTTATGATTATGATTATTTGTTTCTTTATACCTATGAAAATGACATACGATGATGATTATGACTATAATTACGATCATGACTATAATTATGATTATGATAATGATTATGATTATGTTTATGTTTATGATTATGATTATGATTATGGCAATGATCATGATGATGATGATGGTGATTATTATTATTATTATTACTATTAAAATTATTATTATTATTATTATTATTATTATTATTATTATAATTATCATTGTATATATCCTATCATTGGAAGTACCCCCCGTATATCGTTTACTATATTTCGTCGAACGTTAAAACTATCGGAAGTTAATAATTTACTAAATATTTTGCTTTGTTATATTGCCCTTATTGTATATTCCGTATACTTGGGTAAAATAAATGTCGTGTTCTGTTCTGTTCTGGTAATAAATGTAAAAACGCGCAAACAAAAACTGTTATGAAGCCAAAAGCCGTTATAAATACGATCGCTCGCCTTCAAATTAAACTCTTTTACAAAATGCGAGTAAGAAATACAAAACAACGATGAATTTTTACTATAACAAATATAAATTAAACAATGCACAAAAATTACGTACTATGTATCTAATAGTCCCAAATAATATTGGAAATATAAACATAGAATAGGTGCCAAAAAATCAAAGAAAACACCGAGCCTGTATTCTTTATTTATCTTTTTTTAGAAACATTATCCGCAATGATAGCCCGGATAAAAATATTGAAGTTTATTTAACAAACCTATTCAATGAACAAACTCCCTACGACACACACGAACTAAATATGCCCATCACTGAAACGGAAATTGTATCGAATATTAAACGGCTGAAGAATTCTAAAGCAGCAGGGCCAAGTGATAAACGAATATATAACATGTACTCAAGAAATGTTTTTACCAATCTACGTAAAATTATTTAATATGATACTTGATACTGGTCACATGCCTAATGTCTGGCTTAAAGGCACACATTACGATATTTACAAAAACAAAGGCAACAGCAGTGATCCTAATAATTATAGACCTATAACATTATTAAGTTGCTTTGGAAAACTTTCCACTCTGATTTTAAATGATAGGTTAAATACTTTTTTTTTTAAAGTTAATGACATTCTGAATGAAAAATTAAGCAGGCTTTAGGAAGAATTATTCCTGTATGGACCACTGTATGGACCAAACCTTTGTATTACAATCTCTTATTGAAATCCTGCGCATAAATAAAAAGAAACTGTACTGTGTCTATATAGATTTTTCCACGGCCTATGATAAAGTCTGGAGAAATGGCTTTTTATCAAGTTCTGTAACTGAAAAGTATTTAATATCATTATCAATATGTATTAGAATATCAAATCGTGTGTTTTCCAATACCATAACTCATCACCTTTCTCCCTTGTGAAAATGGTGTTCGCCAAGGCGAAGATTTATTGCCGATCCTATTTTCAATATTTGTAAACGACCTTGAGAGCCACATCCTAATACGCGGCAGTAAAGGTGTTGACATACATGATCCCTTAAGTGCAAATAATTGGCTGAAGCTTCTAGTTCTGTTATACGCCGATGATACTATAATTTCATCCGATGATAAAACAGACTTTCAATATTGCTGAAATGTATTTGATGAATACTGCACACGATGGCGACTCAACATTAACGTTAATAAAACGAAAATAATAATATTTGGAGCAAGAAACATCGCGCGCTTTAAATTCTTCATTGGCAGAAATGAAATAGAAATTGTTAAACAATACAAATACCTTGGCGTCATATTTTCAAGTAGTGGTTCATTTCTAAGCGCGCGCAAAAACAACGTTGAACAAGCTAATATGGTAATGAATTTACTTTATGTATGGGCAAATAATTCAGATCTGCCACTAGAATGAACATTTAAACTGTTTGATCACACTATTTCACCAATACTAACATACGGCTGCGAAATATGGGGTTATTAAAACTTAGACATAATAGAACGCGTCCATCGAGCATTTCTCCGAAAAATTACTTTGTCACGTAAAAGTACACCCTTATACATGCTCTATGATTATCGCGGTAGATATCCGCTCTCTGTTAATATTTACAACAAAATGATACGCTTCTGGAGTAGAACGTTGTTAAGTAACGACAATACATATTCAAAGAAAATATATAATATACTTGCCAATAATAATTCACAAGACTTTAAATGGATCTCTAAAATTAAACAAATATTAAATATTACAGGTAAATCCAATGTATGGCAAGAACAAACTACGCCGCACATAAAATCTCTGTCCCAACATGTTAAGCGTGTTCTAATTGACCAAACCATTCAGCAGTGGCATGCTGAAATGAACCAATCTAATAAAAGCAGATGTTATTACTCGATTAAAACCACACCCGAATTTGAGAATTACCTTAAAATACTACCTAAGCCTTAGTATTTACCTATTTTGAAGCTCCGCACAGCTAACCATCACTTATCAATAGAAACTGGTAGATGGAATGGCACACCAGAAAGAAACAGACCTTGTACTTTTTGTAATGAAAATTACATTGGCAATGAAGAACATTATCCGCTAAAAGGCACCCATTTTACTACAATCATACATTAAATCAGTGAAATCTCGAGCCATATTTGCAGAGACAAAAAACTTAAGTACATGATGTCTATAGAAAATTACGATAAACTTCATAAACAAAGTAAATTTGCAATTAATTTGTTAACAAGTGTAAGATAATGAGTTATACTATTTGTGTCTTTCTATATATTCATTTATATTTACTTGTTATGCTGATTGTTAATTGCGAATGTGCCCCCATCAATGCAAATATAACTTTCATGTACGCTTGCAAAACATACGTGTGATAACCGTAAAGCACTTGTT
Source organism: Congeria kusceri (assembly GCA_027627225.1). Classification (NCBI taxonomy): domain Eukaryota; kingdom Metazoa; phylum Mollusca; class Bivalvia; order Myida; family Dreissenidae; genus Congeria; species Congeria kusceri. The sequence continues at coordinate 302,573 of JAPFQT010000060.1, forward strand.
TCTCCAACTATTGTACAACCAATTGTATATAATTCCTCTTACTGCATACTTGTATGCCTGAGATGTAAATAAAGTTCTGCTCTGTTCTGCTCTATATTTTTGCCATTCGAATACTCATTTAATATTCAAATATTCGGTCAAATATTCGAATATTCGATTATTCTTTGACATCCCAAGTTTTTTTTGTCTAGGTTCACTTGTTTTGATAACTACTAGACCTTTGAACTTTTAAATTTAGTATATTTATTCAGCGTGATAAGGGAGGATGTAGGACAAAAATAACACTTTATTTTAGTTTGTTTGGTTTACCACCATTTAATAACTTTCATTTTATTTGTTCAGTTTTGCTCTTAAAACTCATCAACCCCTTTGTCATTTCACAATGTTAGCATAGTATTCAGCACAATCCACCTTTGTTTCAGACTGTGGCATTCCAACTGTTGATCCAAATGGCCACGTTGACACATCAAACGGCACAGTGTATTTGTCAACAGTAACATTTTCATGTCACGATGGTTACAGTTTGCAGGGTGCAAACACATCGATGTGTACATCAACATCGCAATGGAGCCCACAAGTTCCAATTTGTCAATTAAGGGGTAGATATGTTTTACATTCAAATCGGATAGTATTACAGAGACGTGATATTTACTATTAGTTATATTCAGAATGGTTGTGATAATACGCAAACTGGAAAATATTTTGGTGATAATGTCGTCGCTTCATTGGTGTTCTAGTCGTTGTAAGTGTTGTTTTAAACATTCCGAGGGCCTCTGGCGTAAACGTTTCGTAAATTATGCCATTTGTCTACCATACTTTTCATTTTACCAGAATGTGGAAATCCGCCTGATCTACAGCACGGCAAATGCAATGCCACCAACACTACGTTCCAGTCTACTGGACATTGTTTCTGTATGACTGGACACCATTTCACGGGACGCGAAAACAGCATTCGGTGTCTTGCAAACGGAACGTGGAGCCTACTCGAAAGCAGTTGCTCAATAATAGGTGTGCTTGCAAACATTAAATGCATCCCAAATGTAAACTATTGCGTAACCTATTTGTTTCAAAAAGAAACATTTATATTCATCCAAATATCATATGTTATTAATGAACCATGAGAAGGTGTACGAATATCATGTTAAGTCAATATGTACTCATTCATTATGTTTAACTGCGATCAGGCTACTTGCCGCAGTAGAGATTGTTTTCTATCTTCCACTTTTACATACAAAACGTCGTGTTTCAGACTGTGCCAACCCAAATGTAGGTCCAAATGGCCGCGTTGTGACAACAAACGGCACGACGTATCTGTCAACCGTAACATTTTCATGTAACGATGGCTACAATCTTGTGGGTGCAAACACATCGATGTGTACGGAGACATCTGAATGGCAACCAGAAGTTCCAGTTTGTAAAATACAAAGTAAAACACTGTTTCTAATACAAATACTGTATTCTGTAGCTCAAGGTCGCTTTTCATTAGCACTTGCGTAAGTGATAGTGGTATAAGATCGCTGTAGTAACAGAAGCAGAACTCATTGTTATAACTGGTACTGGTGGTTGTGGAGGTTGTAGTGGTAGTAGTGATAATGATGGTTATGGAGATGAAGTTTGTGTTATAAATAATGTCCAATAGACTTGGATGTGGTATTGTTCTTATATATAGGTATAATTACACCTTTAGTCCATTCGACCGGCTAAATACCACTATCAAATATATGATTAAAAATAGTCGTCAAATAGGGAGCAATAAAATCTTTTGCATCAATTAAAAATCCGCAACATTGCCAGACATATCAAAACTTTTATATCTGGACATGTTACTTATAGTTTTACATACCTCTTCTACACTAAATTGGCAGTCTAAACTATCAATATTTATATTCTCATACACATCATAATTGTTTGCATTATCATCTCTATAAGTGCTATTATTTGGATTATTCGACAAATTACGAAACTGATTGGCAAATTCTTCAAGAGAAATGTCAGTGAAATAAATTTATTTTTTGTTGCATACCTTTTCATTGAAATAAATGGTTGTTTCTTTGCTATAAAGGTTTACATTTAGTGATTGTTTCGAAAATATATATATAATATATATTGTATACCAAATAGGACGTTTGTATTTAAATAAAACAATTTAAACGCATATAACCGTATAAACTTCTTTTACGAACAATACATAAACAATACAGTTAGTTTGATATATTAAGTCACATCTTTATTTCCAACAAGATTAAATGCGTAATGCAGCCTACACGATATAATACTATATGTATAATCTAGGCATGATAAAATAAAATGTTCAACATCTTCAAATGTACGTTTATGCATAACCTGTCATTGCAGATCTAAGATGCCCAGATCCACAGAGCCAAAAGAATAACCCAATATGGCAACATGTTCAACCATTCAACTATTCGCAAGACACATTAAAGCTTACGCTGAACTGTACGACGGGATATAACGCATTGTCAGGAGAAAGCAGTTACTATGATAATGTTTCAGTTACATGTATAAATGGTTCTTGGACGGCATTAACAGCTTGTTCACAAATAGGTAGATTGGAACTATTTAATTAGTCGTATTAAGCCACATACCAAACGCAATAAAATAATGTTAATGAACCAATAGACATTCAAACATATTTAAACAATAATAAATAATGATTATACAATTATACAATTGGGTTTTGAAAATACGTAACACCGAATTGCCTATACATTTCAGTTGCAATTTGTTGTGTACACTTCTGGAAGGAAGTTTTTAATGTCAGGAATTATGATATAGAAATAGAACTTTGTTTCATTGCACTAATAAACACGCTAAGCTTCTATTCCTTTTTAGACTGCGGCAGTCCGACTGTTGCAAGTGGTAATTACACATTTTCCACTTCCAATCTTGGGTCAGTGGCAACTTTGAGGTGCGATTCTGGTTATAACCTTTCGGGTAAACCCGACATTCATTGTCAGACAAACCGCAGTTGGAGCTTACCAATGGGATCATGCACTGTACTAGGTAAGTATTTTATTTTATTTTACAGCCATCCATCCATCAGTCCATCTATCAATCGATCCATTCGACCGCCATCTCTCCGTCCAACGTGTTTAATTGTTGGTTTCGTGAGATTGAAGGTTTTATTGATAAATTGTTTCATTCATTCATTGATTTCTTTAAACCATTTGCCTATCAAAACATGGCCTGTGCGATTGCCGTACTTGGCTAAATTACAACTGACAATCTTCTCGTTTGAAATAATACGATATAATATTTGAATTTCAAACCATTTTCACAGAAGTGTTTCTTGGAGCCCCCTTTCTGCCTTTTCCAAATTCTTTTAAATAATTTAAGTTTAATACATAATATGGGGCATAAATATGTGCGTATTAAGCTGTAATTATAACGTTAATGATCTTATTGTCCCAAACTGTAGGACTGATATCAAATTTGTTCTTAGAAAATATTCCTTGGAGGACCCTCTAATTCTGTTTAATTTTTGTGTTGTATTGAACAGATGGGTGTCAGGTGTTGGCGAAGTTTTACGTTTATTGTTATTTGAAAACTTTGACAATCTTCTTGTCAGAAGGTTATTTACAAATGTCTAATGTTAATTAAATCCCGATAAATAATATTTATTTGTTACTAATGATATCTACCAGGTGTTTGGCAGTCTTTACCTATACTGCTATGTTTAAAATAAATTTACTGTTAAACTAATGGGCGAATTTGAAACACGTTTCACGAAAATGCTTATTTGGAATACACTGTACCAGCAAAGCATTCTGATTTCTTTAAAACATGTCCACCAGAGAGCTACGTTGACTGCTTTAAAACTCCTCTTCTATGGCTACATGCCCGGTACAAAAGAAGTATGAATGAAGCTTCTCTCCTTAAAGTTCGTAATAAGGGATTTAAAGCCACCTGCCTCGTGCGTACTTCCGAACTTAAATGCAAGTAGACATACTCCGTGAAGTACGTTTTAAGTCCAGTCTCAAACATGCGAATTTTGCTTCAAACGTACTCCCACAGAAGTGCATTTATTGTCTCCCACAGCGCGCATTTGAAATGACACTCAGACGCGTCATTTAAGTCAAAAATGTTGAATTAAAGATATAACAATAGAGGCGCATTTGAAGTCTCGTGTAAACATATATTGAGTACCGTCTATAATACGCATAATAATCATACTCACACAGATCTATAGCGCATTTGAAGTATCCCACAAAATCGCATTTAAAGTCTCCCACAGAATCGCATTTAAAGTCTCCCACAGAAGCGCATTTTAATAATACCACAGAAGCGCATTTGAAGTCTCACACCCAAGCGCATTTGAAGTCTCATACAGAAGCGCGTTTGAAATATCTCACAGAAGCGTTTGAAGTCTCCAACATAAGCGCGTGTGTAGTCCCCCACGCATTTGAAGTCTCCCACAGAAGCACATTTAAAGCTTTCCACAGAAGCTATACAATGTCCGCCATTTTGTTCGAATAATGGGTTTATATGCCTTAAATCTAATATTTGTTTTGATGATACAAATTTCTTGTAATGAAACATGGCATAGTTTATGAAAATCTAAACTATGTGTGTACAGTAAATGTGTAATAGTTTTTAAATATAAAACAAGCTACTTAATTTACGTACAAGTAAACATTCATTTCCCTCCTTGTAAATGTTGAAATCGACCAAACGAAAACAATGTATTTGCACACTGTTCGTAATCATTCTGAACAAATGTTTGCATGCTTATGATGCTTGTGATTTTAAGGTACCTTCGCTGCTATGTATAATGAAGTCTTCATAAAGCATGCCCCATTTTATTTTCAGAAATACACGGAGATGTCAAAATTTAAATTTAGCGCGTCTGATTGCTAAGAAAACCTGTTGTAGTCACTTAATCTTTGTCAGTGTTGGCACTCAGATAATATATTGTTTTAGAGATGGCAACGAATTCGTTCGGGTTTTTTTAATGACCGAGTCATTGTTTATTTATCCAGGATGTATAATAAGTAAACGAATTAATGTGTCGTTAAAACCCGTTCTTATCGTTGTCGACACTATGAATTAAATTATGAATTAAATACGAAATTTTCCATCATCATCATCATCGTCATCAATCATCATGATCCGATTCATTGATGTCATAATAAAACAACATAGAAAACAGTTCTTAGATTTTATTTCGAATCATTTACTTTGTCAAACATTTATTAATAGTAAAACATATTTAAACACTTCAAACATCGCAAAACAGACACCCAATACACAAAGTAATCATTCAATTTAATAAACACGTTAATGAACGAGAAGACGTTGAGATTAATCGGGAAACAAATAGACTATATACCTGTGCTGTTTTACTCATTTTTGTTTGTTATATTGAGCGAATAAATGCTTTAAATCGGCATGAAAAATGTTGTTAATGCACCGCTAATTAAAGAAATGAAATTAAATTAGTAGTAACACCTAAACCGCATAATGCAACATACATTGTTCAAACATTTGTCTCCAATTAGCATCAGTGTGAAAACATCGGTCTCCAATAAGCTTCAGTTTAGCACCAAAATAATGTTACGTACAAACTGCGCAAATATCGGTCTCTTTTATATCCCACTGCGCATACGGGTATCAATGGTGTTAAATAACATGTCAACGTGTCAAACTAGGTAACTGTGAAAATATAATGATCGCGGATTATAGAATTTAACTAATTTAATATGGACAATTAGATATACACGACCAAGTAGGAAAGCGATGGGGACGCTCTTCCGGACACTGCAGCAGATAGTGATACTGAACTTAAAATCGCCTCTCTGAATGTTTCGGGCCTTAAACACAGACTAAATTTTCCAGAGGTCACTGACTTTATAAACAGATATGAAATCATTTGTATAACAGAGACACACCTGGATAAAAGCGAAATTGTAAATGTCCAAAATAATACATTAATTGCCAAACATAGAAATCAAGCTTGTTTGGGAAAATTTGGTGGCATAGGCGTTTTTATTAATAACGATATTGTACATTTTTCACAAAGTCAAAATTCCAACAGTGAAAATGTTATATGGCTTAAGATTTCCAACATTTTAACAAACACTGACGAAGATATTATGTTAGGTGTGCTTTATGTACCACCAGAAAAATCTGAATTTTTAAACGACGACGATTTTCTCCAATTAGATTATGGAATAAGCATAATGTGTAATGAGTTTTAACATACAATACTTATAGGCGAAATTAATGCCAGAACAGCGACACTAACAGATTTTATACGCATTCATGATTTCTTTGCAGATGTACAGGGTATCGGTACCGATACACTAATTACACTTAACAAATACACCGTTATCGAAAAATGCAATGTACCCCTGTCCAGAACTTCTTTGGATACATAAACTAATAGCAACGGATTACCATTTATCGATATTTGCCGTAACAATAACCTGTTTATTTTAAACGGTCGAATAAACACGGATGCACACATTGGTCAATTTACATTCCGAAATAGCTCGGTTATTGATTATGATATAGCCACTGCGGAGTGTTTTGCGTTTATAACCGCCTTCGAGAAAATTGAGACGGATGAGTTCCCACGAGTATAAAATGGAACCCAAAATTATCAAGCTATTTTATTAATAATATAAATCAAGATCACATGAATAATATTACATATTTGTGCGATACTTCTCCATGCACGCCATCATCAATTGATGAAATAACTAACACAATTTCCGAACTATTGAATAATACTGCTGCCAAAACGTATACGAAACGTGCAACAAATAATCATGTATTTAAAAGGCCATGGATCGGTTGGAAGCATGAAAGACTATAATTTCAGATCCTCATTTAAGGAAATTTTTCAATATTGATGACGATCTACAGAGCCAACTTGACAAATACAAGATGCTTGAACAATTATCTATTCCACTAACTCGTACTTCTAAGGACCATCGAACTAACACAAATGGGTTTCTCAACGGAAGACTTTCCTCAGAGAAGGCACCCGACATGTTAACCTTTAGGCATAAATCAACAATTGGCTATGTCATTGCCACATCTGACAGGTTTCACTTCCTTTCTGATTGCCATATCATTGAAACAGACTCACTCTTTTCAGATGGACACAATGACCTCAGCTGGTCCAGCCATATCCCACACAGAGAATGCCCCATTGTTAACACCAAAAACCCAACAAACATGAATAAGAAACCAAAATGGAAACCTGAATTGTCTAATCAATTTATCAATAATATTATCCGTAACAAAATAGACCAAATACTAACACAAATGAACACATACCCTCAGTCACAGCAAACAGTAGAACACATCACTTATGAGCTACAATCAGTCTTCCATCAAGCATACACCAGCACATACCCTGAAAATAATTGAAAATTTAATAACAGGTCATTAAAATATTAAATCATGGTTTGGTCCTCAATGCTAAAGCACGCAAAAATTATCACACTGCCAAAGATGATTACACACAAAACAAAACTGCAGATAACAAACTAAGAATGATAAATGCCAGTAAACATTATAAACGCACACTAAACTACGATATTAATGCAAGCAAACAAAACATGTCTAATAAACTACGTTCCATGACTGATAAAAACCATAAACATTACTGGTCCTTTTTAAATAAACTGAAACCTAAATCTTAAGTTAACAACACACCAACATAAAAATAATTATATGATCACTTCAAAGAAATTAACACCAACACCATCACTGACAATCGTTTCAATGACACAAAAATTCCCAATTTCCAGACGACACAAGTAACAGACTAAACATCACAATCACTAAAGAAGAAATAGAAAAACGTATCCAGAAGCTCAAAAACTAAAAAACACCAAGCCCATTTAATAACATCTTAAACGAATATATTAAGTCTACTAAACATCTCCTTATACCAGTTTACTGTAAATTATTTAATTGTGTCCTGGTAACTGGATTTATTCCACAAACCTGGCTGAATGGAATCATTATACCCATATTTAAAAACAAAGGTAACCCAAAAGACCCAAACAACCACAGACTAATTACTATTCTTAGCTGTTTAGGTAAACTCTTCACATCCTTATTTAATGACAGATTAACCAAATTCCTAAATGAAAATAATAGTTTAGACGAAAATCAAGCTGGCTTCAGGAAAGGCTATTTATGCTCCGACCATATCTTTACGTTACACTCACTAATCGAAATACTGAAAAAAATAAAACAAAAACTATTCTGCGCCTTCATAGATTATTCTCAAGCTTTTGACAAAGTCTGGCGAATCGGCCTTTGGCACAAACTTCTCAAACATGACATAAATGGCAAATTTTTGCAATCAATTCAACATATGTATAATAGTATTAAATCTAGTGTCTCTGCTAATGGTTATATATCAGAGTCCTTCATTTCAGAAATTGGTGTTAGACAAGGCGAAAATTTATCGTTGTGCTTTGTTCTCTTTTCTTAAATGACCTTCAAACACATATGCACCTCAATGGCTCGATTGGCATAGAATTAACAAATGCCCTGGATCTGTCTCTTTGGTTTAAACTATTTGTCCTACTCCATGCCGATGACACGGTGATTTTGTCAGACTCCAAATCAGATCTTAAAAATAGTTTAGACATCTTTCAAAATTACTGCGATAATTCGCATCTAAAAATAAATTTAAACAAAACAAAAATTGTAATATTTGGTGCAAGACAATTACAGAATTATAATTTTAAACTAGGTAACAATCCTTCAGAAATTATTGACCGCTATCACTACCTAGGCATAACCTTATCTAACAATGGTTCTTTCCTTAATGCGAGAAAACATTTAGCTGAGCAAGCAACAAAAGCGATGCATCTCCTATATATGCGGGAAAACAACGCAGACCTGCCAATTGATGTTACTATGAAACTATTTGATCATACTTTCTTACCAATTTTGACCTATGGCTCTGAAATTTTCCGCTTTGAAAACATTGACGTCTTGGAAAAAGTTTATAACAACTTCCTCAGAAAACTTACTAATGCTCGGAAATCAACTCCAATGGCTTTTTTATATGGTGAACTTGGCAGATACCCTATAGCAATTAACATCAAATGTCGAATGATCTCTTTCTGAAACAGACTCTTAATAGGCAATGATCAGAAACGTTCTCTCCAAATCTATGCATACATAATGAACTTGCCAAACTCAAATTTTAAATGGGCCAACAAAATTAACGAAATTCTCACCTCAGTAAACCTAAGTCATGTATGGGACAACCAATTCCTGACAACCCAAAATAATATCCACCGCTTAGTCAAATCCAAATTATTAACCCAATTTAAAACCCAATGGCACACGCCACTACAACAAACACATAAAGGACAAATATACACAAGCTTCAAACAAGCACCATCCTTTGAAGACTACCTCATTAAACTTACAAAAACTGAATATACATACCTCTTTAAATTCAGATCTGCTAATCACTGGTTTCCATTTGAAACCGGTCAATACGACGGAACCCCATTTGATGAAAGAACATGTAGACTTTGTTGCGCTGGTCAAGTTGGCTCTGAATATCACTATCTACTTAACTGTGATTTCTTTAAATCTGAAAGAGAACAATTCCTAGGGCATGATCTTCATGACTCTACTCTTAACACAATCTTATCATCTGATTCCCTACAACAATTAAAAAATACAAGCAAATTTATTCGCTTCATATTTAGAAAGATAAGCGGTAGTTATTTTCCTGCATAACTACGTGAATTAACCAATGCCACCAGCTACAAATGTTTTCTTGAAACAATTAATAATGTTCTATTGATGTACTGACATATTTACTGGTTATACTAATTTAAGTGACTTTAGTCCCAATTTGCATCTGTGCATCCAATAATTCCAAACATTTAACTCGTCACAAATGTATTTCTTTTACTGGCTATATTGTAATCGCATTTTATACCATAATTTCAATATGAATTATGCATATATCAACCGAGTAATGTAAATTATTGTTGCTTTGTACGTTTGGTACTATTGTGTGTCAATATAATCATAAGATTTGTATTTTGCAGTTTGTTTGTTGTTGTTGTTGTTTTTTACTGTCACAACAAATCTTGTGGTTATTGTGATACTTGTCAGCGCCGAGGTATTTGTAATTAATAATAGGAAATTATTTATAATTTTTTTTTAATAATAATAAAAAATTTTGAAGCAAATATTTATATTTTCAGGTCATAGTTATAATAATTATACTTACTCCTTAATTAAATTTGATATATGTATATATCAACTGTGCAATAGGAATAATTGTTGACAACATTTATCTAAATCATACAAATCATAGTTTTTATTTGCCTCATTGACCTAAAACTAACGGTATTATCAAATGTCACGCTGCTATTCAAAGCTGATTAAGAGTAATTACCTCACATAATAGGTCCACCATCTTGCCTTTGTTGTCAACATATCGCCGTCGTGTGCTTGTGCTAAAATAACTCTCATTTTTTGAAACCGCTGCGACGATAGCTCCAATGTATTAAGGCTAATGCACGCTGTCGCTTCCCCTTGAATTAAGTAAAAAGAACTAATTAATTTTTTGAAGCAAATGTAAAACTTGTAATACACGTTTTTTTTTGTTTTTTTGTGTGTGTTTCATTTCCAATCTATAACGCCGCGCGCTAAAGGAAAGAAAGCACCGCACAACTAAGGTCACAAACCACTAAAACAAGTATTCTTACAGTGCTGGCTAAAAATTGCTCATATCGCATTGTATTATTATTTGTTTCTTTATAGCTATGCTAATGACGTTTATTACATGATGATTATGATTACGATGATGATTATGATTATGATTACGATGATGATTATGATTATGATTGTGATTTTGATTATGACTACGATTATGATTATGATTATGATTATGTTTATGATTATGATTACGATTATGATTATGATTATGACTATGATCAAGATGATGATGATGATTATTATTATTATTATTATTATTATTATTATTAGTATTATTATTATTATTATTATTTTTATTATCCTAGTATATATCATATCATTGGAAGTACCCCCCGTATATCGTTTATTATATTTTGTCGAACGTTAAAATTATCGGAAGTTAATAATTTACTAAATATTTTGCTTTGTTATATTGCCCTTTTTGTATATGCTGTATACTTGGTTGAAGTAAATGTCGTGTCATGTTTTGTTCTGGTAATAAATGTAAAAACGCGCAAAAAAACTATTATGAAGCCAAAAACAGTTATAAATACGATCGCTCGCCTTCAAATAAAACTCTTTGACAAAATGCGAATAAGAAATACAAAAGAACGATGAATTTTTACAATAACCAATATATGTTTAACAATGCACAGACATTACGTACTATGCACTCTAATAGTCCCAAAGAATATTGAAAATATATACATAGAATAGGTGCCAAAATTCAAAGAAAACACCGAGACTGGACTCTTTATATACTCATTTTAAAAACATTAACCGCAATTTTAGCCCGGATGAAAATAATAAAGTCTATTTAACAAACCTATTAAATGAACAAATTCCCTACGACATACTCGAACTAAATATGCCCATCACCGAAACGGAAATTTTATCGAATATTAAACGGCTGAAGAATTCTAAAGTAGCAGGGCCAAGTGATAACATATTAAACGAATATATAAAATGTACTCAAGAAATGTTTACATAGATCTACGTAAAATTATTTAATATGATACTTGATACTGGTCACATGCCTAATGTTTGGCTTGAAGGTACAATTTACGCTATTTACAAAAACAAAGGCAACAGCAGTGATCCTAATAATTATAGACCTATAACATTATTAAGTTGCTTTGGAAAACTTTTCACTCTGATTTTAAATCACAGGTTAAATATTTTTTTAGAAGTTAATGACATTCTGAATGAAAATCAAGCAGGCTTTAGGAAAAAGTATTCCTGTATGGACCATATCTTTGTATTACAATCTCTTATTGAAATCCTGTGCATCAATAAAAAGAAACTGTACTGTGCCTATATAGATTTTTCCCAGGCCTTTGATAAAGTCTGGAGAAGTGGCCTTTTATCAAGTTCTGTAACTGGAAAAGTATTTAATATCATTTACAATATGTACCAGAATATCAAATCGTGTGTTTACCAAGACCATAACTTATCTCCTTTCTTCCCTTATGAAAATGGTGTTCGCCAAGGCGAAGATTTATCGCCGATCCTATTTTCAATATTTGTAAATGACCTTGAGAGCCACATCCTAATACGCGGCGGTAAAGGTGTTGACATACATGATCCCTTAAGTGCAAATAATTAGCTGAAGCTTCTAGTTCTGTTATACGCCGATGATACTATAATTTCATCCGACGATGAAACAGACTTTCAATTTTGCTTAAATGTATTTGATGAATACTGCACACAATGGCGACTCAACATTAACGTTAATAAAACGAAATTAATAATATGTGGAGCAAGAAACATCGCGCGCTTTAAATTCTACATTGGCAGAAATGAAATAGAAATTGTTAAACAATATAAATACCTTGGCGTTTTCAAGTAGCGGTTCATTTCTAAGCGCGCGTAAAAAACAACGTTGAACATGCTAAAAAGGCAATGAATTTACTTTATGTTCGGGCAAATAATTCAGATCTGCCATTAGAATTAACATTAAAACTGTTTGATCACACTATTTCACCAATACTAACATACGGCTGCGAAATATGGGGTTATGAAAACTTAGACATAATAGAACGCGTCCATCGAGCATTTCTCCAAACAATTACTTTGTCACGTAAAAGTACTCCATCATACATGCTTTATGATGAACTCGGGAAATATCCGCTCTCTGTTAATATTTACAGCAAAATGATTCGCTTCTGGAGTAGAACGTTGTTAAGTAACGACAATACATATTCAAAGAAAATATATAATATAATTGCCAATAATAATTTACATGACTTTAAATGGATCTCTAAAATTAAACAAATATTAAATATTACAGGTAAATCCAATGTATGGCAAGAACAAACTACGCCGCACATAAAATCTCTGTCCCAACAAGTTAAGCGTGTTCTAATTGACCAAAACATTCAGCAGTGGCATGCGGAAATGAACCAATATAATAAAGGCCGATTTTATTACTCGTTTAAAACCACACTCGAATTTGAGAATTACCTTAAAATACTACCTAAGTCTGAGTATTTACCTATTTTTAAGCTCCGCACAGCTAACCATCACTTTCCAATAGAAACTGGTAGATGGAATGGCACACCAGAACGAAACAGACTTAATACGTTTTGTAATGAAAATTACATTGGCAATGAAGAATATTATCCATTAAAATGCACCCAGTTTACTACAAAAAGACATGAAATCAGTGAAATCTCAAGACATATTTGCAGAGACAATAATCTTAAGTACATAATGTCTTTAGAAAAGTACGATAAACTTCATAAACTAAGTAAATTTGCAATTAATTTGATAAAAAGTGTCAGATAATGAGTTATACTATTTGTGCCTTTCTATATATACATTTATAATTACTTGTTATGCTGATTGTTAATTGTGAATGTGCCCCCATTAATGCAAATATAACTTTCAAGTACACTTGCAAAACATAAGTTTTTTAACCGTGAAGCACTTGTTTCTCCAACTATTGTACAACCAAATGTATATTGTTCCTCTTACTGCATACTTGTATGCCTGAGATGTAAATAAAGTTCTGCTCTGTTCTGCTCTATATTTTTTCCATTCGAATACTCATTTAATAATCGAATATTCGGTCAAATATTCGAATATTTGATTATTCGTTGACATCCCTAGTTTTTGTGTCTAGGTTCACTTGTTTTGAAAACTACTAGACCTTTCAACTTTTAAATTTAGTATATCTATTCAGCGTAATAAGGGAGGATGTGGCACAAAAATAACACTGTATTTTAATTTGCTTGGTTTACCACCATTTAACAACTTTCATTTTTTTTGTTCAGTTTTTCTCTTCAAACTCATCAACCCCTTTGTCATTTCACAATGTTAGCATAGTATTCAGCACAACCCATCTTTGTTTCAGACTGTGGCATTCCAAATGTTGATACAAATGGCCACGTTGACACAGCAAACGGCACAGTGTATTTGTCAACAGTAACATTTTCATGTCACGATGGTTACAGTTTGCAGGGTGCAAACACATCGGTGTGTACATCAACATCGCAATGGAGCCCACAAGTTCCAGTTTGTCAATTAAGGGGTATATATGTTTTACATTCAAATCGGACAGTGTTACAGAGACGTGATATTTACTATTAGTGATATTCAGAATGGTTGTGGTGATACGCAAACAGGAAAAGATTTTGGTGATATTGTCGTCGCTTCATTGGTGTTCTAGTCGTTGTAAGTGTTGTTTTAAACATTCCGAGGGCCTCTGGCGTAAACGTTTCGTAAAGTACGCAATTTTTCTACCATACTTTTCATTTTACCAGAATGTGGAAATCCGCCTTATCTACAGCACGGCGAATGCAATGCCACCAACACTACGTTCCAGTCTACTGGACATTGTTTCTGTATGACTGGATACCATTTCACGGGACGCGAAAACAGCATTCGGTGTCTTGCAAACGGAACGTGGAGCCTGCTCGAAAGCAGCTGCTCAATAATAGGTATACTATGCTTGCATACCTTAAATGCATCCCCATTGTAAACTATTGCGTACTCCATTTGTTTCAAAAAGAAACATTTATATTCATCTTATTAATGAACCATGAGAAGGTGTATGAATATCATGTTAAGTCAATATGTACTCATTAATTATGTTTAACTGCGATCAGGCTACTTGCCGCAGTAAAGATAGTTTTCTGTCTTCCACTTTTACAAACAAAACGTCTTGTTTCAGACTGTGCCAACCCAAATGTAGGTCCAAATGGCCACGTTGTGACAACAAACGGCACGACGTATCTGTCAACCGTAACATTTGCATGTAACGATGGCTACAATCTTGTGGGTGCAAACACATCGATGTGTACGGAGACATCTGAATGGCAACCAGAAGTTCCAGTTTGTAACATACAAAGTAAAACACTGTTTCTATTACAAATACTGTATTCTGTAGCTCAAGGTCACTTTTCATTAGCAGTTGCGTTAGTGATAGTGGTAAAAGATCGTTGTAGTAACAGAAGCAGTACTGACTGTTATAATTGGTATTGGTGGTTGTGGAGGTTGTAGTGGTAGTAGTGATAATGATGGTTGTGGAGATGAAGTTTGTGTTGGAGCTTTTGTCGGTATGTTGTAGGTGTTCTTTGTGTTGTTTTCGTTATTGGAGAGGACCTCTGAGTGAAACTTAAATGTCACTATATTTATTCCAATAATTATGTATACCAGATTGTGGAAATCCCCCTGTTCTACAGCACGGAAAATGCAATGCCACCAACACTACATTCAAGACTATCGGACATTGTTTCTGTACTATTGGATATCATTTCACTGGAAGCAACAACAACATTCATTGTCTCGCCAACGGAACATGGTCCCAATTCGAAGGCAGCTGCTCGCTAAAAGGTAAACTATGTTTTTTATGTTAACTGCTTTGTCATTGTTGACTTTTGCGTTATTTAAAAACAAACATCTAAAGTTTACTTTCTCATATAATATGTATAAAATATTGTGAATCTCTATCAAAACTTAATGTTATAACGTGTGTGAAGTACGTAAAATATGAACTCTCATGTAAGAGCCTGTACGGAACCAGTTTTAGTCTTCTATTTGGCGATACTCGGCAGTGGAAACATATCTTCCAGTTTGACATGACACCTTTGTTTCAGACTGTGGCAATCCACATGTAGATCCGAATGGCCACGTTGACACATCAAATGGCACAACGTATCTGTCAATCACATCATTTTCATGTCACGATGGTTACAGTTTGGAGGGTGGAAATACATCGGTGTGTACGTCAACATCGCAATGGAGCCCAAAAGTGTCAGTTTGTAAATTAAAAGGTAAATATTATTATATTTAAAGTAGTTTATACTGTTCCTGAAGTTTCATATTTACTAATACTGGTTTTCAAACGGCTGTGGAGATTCACGGACATTTAAAGCCGCTGCCTTGACAGTAGCAGTACTTATCCTTACTTATATTTTAATGTTGTTGTTATTGGTGATGAAGCGGTGATTTTTGTTATCCTTTAGACGTTGTTATCGCTTCTTTGGTGGTTCAGTTGTTGTATCTGTTGTTTTAAATATTGCTAGTTTCTCTGCAGTAAACGTTTAGTAAATGTCGGTACTTTCTTCCATATTTTATACTTTCTTCAGACTGTGGGCATCCCCCTGATATACCGGGCGGCGAATGTAATGCCACCAATACCACATTCAAGTCTATTGGACATTGTTTATGTACTACTGGATACCATTTTACTGGAAATAACAACATCATTCAGTGTCTCGCCAACGGAACATGGTCCCGATTCGAAGACAGATGCTTGATTAAAGGTATACTATAGTTTTATTTGTTCAATGATTAATCATAGTTAACTATTACGTTATTTCGAAACGAACACTTAAAGTCTCCGTCTCATAAACTACATGCGTGGTATTTAGAATGTCTATGCAAACTTAATATTGAGCCCTGTGTAAAGTAATACGAACATCATGTAACAGCCTATACAAAACAAGTGTTTTTATTGCACTGGGCTATACATTGCAGTATGCATAGATCTCCAACTTGTGTAAAACATTTTTTTTCCAGACTGTAGAAAACCAACTGTTGATCCAAATGGCAACGTTGATACAACAAACGGCACGACGTATCTGTCAACCGTAACATATTTTTGTAACAATGGCTACGACTTGGTGGGTGAAAACACATCGATGTGCACAGAGACATCTGAATGGCAACCAGCTGTTCCAGTTTGTAAAATAAGAGGTGAATTTGAAATATACTACTAGTGGTATTTATACTAAATGTGATGATACGAAAACAGCAATAGCCGTTGCATTAAAAGTAGCAGAACTTATTTCTTTATTATTATGGGTGGCGTTTGTGATGATGATGGTGGTATGAGTGGTTTTGGTGATCCTGATGACGCTGACGTCGCTCTTTTGTTGTTTCAGTCGTTGTTGTCAATGCTGTTTGAAACATTGCTAGGGCCTCTGGCGTAAACGCTTTCGTATATGACGCTTTTTTTCCATATTTTGTACTTTCTCCAGATTGTGGAAATCCCCATGCTCTACAGCACGGCAAATGCAATGCCACCAAAACTACGTTCCAGTCTACTGGACATTGTTTCTGTACTACTGGATACCATTTCATTGGAGGCACAAACAGCGTTCAGTGTCTTGCTAACGGAACGTGGAGCCTGCTCGAAGGCAGCTGCTTGATAAAAGGTATTTTATGCTTTGATTACGTAAATGTATGCTCATGGTAAACTATTGCGTGCCTCTTGTGTTTTTAAAACAGTTATAGTCACTGACAAATGCATGCTATTAATAAATTACTGAGCATTTCTCTCAGTAAAAAATATTGTAATGTGTGTTTGAATTTATATGAACATCATGCTACAGCCAATACGAAATCATAAATTGTGTTGCCTTGCGCTAAGTCTACTTTCCGCAGTAGAAATATTTGTCTTCTGTGCACTTTTACAAACATTGTGTTTCATACTGTAGAAAAGCAAATGTAGGTCCAAAAGGTCCTGTTGATACACCAAACGGTACAACGTATCTGGCTACTGTAACATTTTCATGTAACGGGGTTAGGGACGTTTTAAGTTTATTGTGTTTTTGACACCTTTGAGAAGCTTCTCAGAAGCGTATGTACAAATGTCAACATTATTTCATAGAAATGTTCCTTGGGTAACTCTTAATTAAATCCCTTCAAATAATTTTGAATAATAAAAATTCGCTTATTGATTTTGCTTAAGAGTAATAAATCCGTAAATCCGTATGTTTATGGAAGTATGTATACAACTTAATAATATACCTTCATGTGCAATATATATGACAGAATGCGCACAGAACATCTCTGTTGAAAACGGAAATGTGTCATACAAAAATGGCAACAGATATCTTGACTACGCTCAAGTTACGTGTTTCCCGGGCTACAGGATTAACTGGACATGCGATAACAATAACGAGAGCGAGTCATTACAATGTCTGGCCACAGGGCTTTGGCAAATACCGCAAGGATGCGTCAAGAAAGGCAAGTGGTTAACCATTACTGTAAGCTGATATGTTCAACGGTTTGAAGTACGTACAAATGTGTTATATACGTGCTTGTAAACGTACTGTAAGTATACATATATACAATAATGAATGGTTCAAAGAGCAATTATTTTTCATAAAGGCACTATTCAGGCTGTTATCCTGTCTATTCGGCAACTTAAGAATATAAGCAACCATATAAGGTTAAAAACTAATAAAATAAAAAAGTAAACACTAAATATTATACGAAACAAAATATCAGAAACACGATTAAACGTTGAATTCCGCCGCAAGTGGCTTGTTTACAAATATTTGCCTCGTTTTGCTTTGACAGTTAGAAGTCTGGATCTCTCGGGCGCTTCCTATCTATTCGGCCACTTTGATTGGTCAATTCTTCGTGCGTGAAATATGAGATTCGCTGCAGGGGCGTTCGTTAATGTTGTGTTTAGCAAGTTGTGAATATTTTTTGTATCTTTTGTAACAGTTTTGAAATTCAATAACAAAACGTAACTTTATTTAAACAAAATTATAAAACAGTATCAAGTGATAAGCAAAAAGTCACTTTTTCAACATCATAACTTAAAATATATTAACAATTTAACAGTAAAACAAACCATTAAAATATTACGAAGTTTAATGACAGTGTTTGCAGCGGAATTTATCGCCGCGTCTCAGAACTCTCTTCTCGTGGCAGAAGGAAAGGGTGAACCCAGTATCTACGTCACACTGTCCCCAATTCAAGATTTTCATGAGAGGGCGGTCATTCATATTCGGTGGCTGGCGCTGTTTACACACGCAGCTCACGTCATCATCTTCATTTTCTGACTCGCAATCATCATTAATCGAGATGGTTAGACCATTTGTTGACGGCATGGGACTGGTGGGGATCTTCTTCTGCGCGATTGGCTTGGCTTTCTTTTATGAACTGGTTGGCACGTTGTCTTTGTTTTGCTCTGGATGGGCCTCAATTTATTCGATGAATTCGTGATCGGATATCTCGCGACCAGTTGCGTTTGCTTTTTGTCCCCTTCCTACCCTTCCCTCTACCAACACAGCACTGTGTATCATGAGTGTTATGAGTTTTTCCGGCGAGATGGCTTTGCGGTTAATGGAAAAGTCCAGCCTTCTTGAATGCTAACAGTATGTCGAGGGGGCTGACGAACTTTATGTAAACCTTGCATGCAATGCTTGCTACTTTGTACTTCGTCACTACCTTCCCCATGTTGGCCTGTATGTAGGCAGCACATCCAGAGCAATAGTAACGCTTGAATTGGCCGAAAACCGCAACATCGAGTGGTTGCATGATGTATGATGTATGGGCAGGTAGCACAAAATGGTCGATATTCCTATCATCGGACAAACGAATCGTCTCCGGCGACGTATGCTTGCTATGACCGTCAAAAATCAGTACCACCGGCTGGCTTATATCTGAGCGGTTGACACGTCCATATTGTATATGTGCTCAGGACAGTCATGCAACCCTAACTCTGTAAGTGTCTTGTCATGGTTGCTGGAGAAGAATTTTGCTGACTCTGGGGTCGAATTCCGGGCCCTGTTGCTGTCTTAAGCTGATCGTTTTTTAGAGACTACCCTTAAAAAGCCGTACGGCATCAAATACTTAATGGCTTGTCCACTGGTCGTCTTCCAAATCTGAATGCCATCCCACCTGCGTACCTCTGCAGAGCTGCATTCGAAACCCAGTACCCCAACCTGGACATCACCTCAGTGAATCCAACGAGGCCTAATTCTTCTTCTCCGGTGAAGAGGATTTCTCTGCCAAAACTATCTGGATCGATCTTTTCACTCATCCCGTCTAGTAAGGAATGCCGTACTCCAAAGCCGTCTTACGTTTGGATTTCTTGTTACAACGTACCTCAGAGACAGATTTCAACATTGTTTCTGGCGAATATGTTCTGTACCTGCTATGGTGGTTGGATGGATTTGCCTAACAGAGAATGGAGGAAGAATAATTTAACTGACGTAAATCGGCTTTTAATTGGTGGCGTTAATTATAGCAAAACGGGCATAAAAATCCATGGACGGGCCTCAAATCAACTAAGCGCCTCCGTAATAGCGTGCGAAAAATTCACGTGACTTAACAGAAACATCTTAACGCTGACGAATTAATGAAATGTGAAAAAGAACCTCAAATAAAAACATTTTGACAAACATTCGCATACAATCAAAGGCATTTAATGTTATGGAAATTTCATTTTATATGTTTGTAACGGTTTTTGCATGTTTCTTTCGCATATTTTTCTTCTAATGAGAGAGAAATGAATTTATCTTGCTCAGAATTCGGACACGCGCAGATACGGTTTAAGTGTATATTACGTCGTATTCAAAGGCCGAATAGACAGAGGTAGACGAATAGATAGGAAGGAAAGCTATGATATTTTACGGTATATCTTACAGAATGCGCAAGCGATATCGCTGCTCCAAACGGAAATTTTCATTCAGAAACGGTTGATATTCTTTGGATTTTATGAACTATTTGTTTAGTCACTTCACGTACAATCGGTATTTAGTTCGAATATGGTAGTTCTTGGTCTAGTTACTTTTTACAATATAATTCGAACATTATTTAATGATATACAAATTGACAATATGTTGCAGAGTGCGCACATATTATCACTGTTTTAAACGGAACTGTGTCATACAACAATCGAAGCACATACCTAGACTACGCTCAGGTAACGTGTTTTCCGGGCTACAGGAATAATGGGACAAGCGATAACAATAACATGACCGAGACTTTACAATGTATGCATACTGGCAGTTGGGAAATACCAAGAGGATGCGTCAAGAAAGGCAAGTGGTTAAACATTACTGAATTCTCATAGGTTAAACGATTTGAAGTACAAATGTTTGCTGTGCATACTTTTAAATGTACTGTAATTATTATACTATATAGAATAATGGATGGTTCAAATGGCAATAAATTTTCATAAATATTAAAATCACTATTATGGTCTATTTATGGACTATCTTTCAGAATGCGCTAACGACATCACTGTTCCAAACGGAAATGTTTCATTCAGAAACGGTTTTCAATACCTTGACTACGCTGAGGTCACGTGTTTTCCGGGCTACTCGAATGATGGGACAAGCGATAACAATAACATTACAGAGACATTACAATGTTTGGATACTGGAAGATGGGAAATATCACGAGGATGCGTCAAGAAAGGCATGTTGAAAGATGTAATTTTAAATCCAAGCGACTAGTTTGCTTGTGCTGTTTGCAAATAGAGGATTGTTATAATGTACGCACTAATTTGGCTTTTAAAAACAATCCGTCAGTCCACAATTCAATCATAAACATTACCTGTAATTATTTAGCATTATATATTTATGTGATAAGTAACTTATATCTCCAATCAGGTGAGCATTGTTTATTGAAATGTTGGGAACCTTATGTTGTTGTAGGGTCTGTGTTGTGTAATGCTTTGGATTTTATAAAATATTTGTCCTTGGTCAAGTTACTTTTTACAATAACGATTTGTATAAATAAACGTGAAAAGAGCATGAAATTAACCAAAAAATATACCAAAAGCTTTCAAAACTTAACAAAGGCGCCTGACTTTCATATTCCTTGTCAAACACTCATATCTACAATGTTTCTGATATTTAATTGTAACCAAATCTTATATTTTGACTAAATATATTATTAAAACAATTAATTAACGATATATAAATGGACAATATGTTGCAGAGTGCGCACAGATCATCACTGTTGTAAACGGAACTGTGTCATACAAAAATGGCAGCTCGTACCTTGACTACGCTCAGGTAATGTGTTTCCCGGGCTATAGGATTAATGGGACAAGCGATAACAATACCATGAGCGAGACATTACAATGTATGCATACTGGCAGTTGGGAAATACCAAGAGGATGCGTCAAGAAAGGCAAGTGTTTAAACATTACTGAATTCTCATAGGTTAACAAATTTAACGTATAAATGTGTGCTTTGCATACTTGTAAAATGTACTGTAATATTTATACTATATAGAATAATGAATGGTTCAAAGTGCAATAATTTTTCATAAATATTAAAAGCACTAGTATGGTCTGTTTGTGGAATATCTTTCAGAATGCGCAAACGACATCACTGTTCCAAACGGAAATGTTTCATTCAAGAACGGTTTTGAATACCTTGACTACGCTGAAGTCACGTGTTTCCCGGGCTACAGGAATGATGGGACAAGCGATAACAATAACATGACAGAGACATTACAATGTTTGGATACTGGAAGATGGGAAATACCACGAGGATGCGTCAAGAAAGGCATGTAGAAAGATGTAATTCTAAATCCAAGCGACTAGTTTGCTTGCTCTGTTTGCAAATAGAGGAGTGTCATAATATAAGCTATAAGATGTCTTTTAAAAACAATCCGTCAGTCCACAATTCTATCCTAAACATTACCTGTACTTTTTTAGCATGATATATTTATGTGATAAGCAACTTATTTGTCCAATCATGTGAGCATTGTTTATTGAAATTGTAGGAACCTTATATTGTTTTAGGGTCAGTGTTGTGTAATTCTTTGTATTTGATGAAATATGTGTTTAGTCACTTTAAGTACAATCGGTCTTTAGATGGAATATGGTAGTCTTTGGTCAAGTTACTTTTTACAATAACGATTTGTATAAATAAACGAGAAAAGAGCATGAAATTAAAAGATATTTACCAATAGCTTCTAAAACATAAAAGATGCCTACCTTTGATATTGCTTTCATATAATAATTTGTCAAACACTTATTTCTGCAATGTTTCTGATATTTAACTGTAACCAAATATTATATTTTGAACAAATATATTATTAAAACATTAAAATCGACGATATACAAATGGACAATATGTTGCAGAGTGCGCACAGATCATAACTGTTGTAAACGGAACTGTGTCATACAAAAATGGCAGCTCGTACCTTGACTACGCTCAGGTAATGTGTTCCCCGGGTTTTATGATTAATGGGACAAGCGATAACATGAACATGAGCGAGACATTACAATGTCTGCATACTGGCAGTTGGGAAATACCAAGAGGATGCGTCAAGAAAGGCAAGTGGTTAAACGTTACTGAATTCTCATAGGTTAAAAGGTTTGAAGTACAAATGTGTTCTATGCATACTTGTAAATGTACTGTAATTATTATACTATATAGAATAATGAATTGTTCAAAGTGCAATAATTTTTCACAAATATTAAAAGCACTAGTATGGTCTGTTTGTGGAATATCTTTCAGAATGCGCAAACGACATCACTGTTCCAAACGGAAATGTTTCATTCAGAAACGGTTTTCAATACCTAGACTACGCTGAAGTCACGTGTTTTCCGGGCTACAGGAATAATGGGACAAGCGATAACAATAACATGACCGAGACATTACAATGTATGCATACTGGCAGTTGGGAAATACCAAGAGGATGCGTCAAGAAAGGCAAGTGGTTAAACATTACTGAATTCTCATAGGTTAAAAGATTTGAAGTACAAATGTTTGCTGTGCATACTTGTAAATGTACTGTAATTATTATACTATATAGAATAATGGATGGTTCAAATGCCAATAAATTTTCATAAATATTAAAATCACTATTATGGTCTGTTTATGGACTACTTTCAGAATGCGCTAACGACATCACTGTTCCAAACGGAAATGTTTCATTCAGAAACGGTTTTCAATACCTTGACTACGCTGAAGTCACGTGTTTTCCGGGCTACTGGAATGATGGGACAAGCGATAACAATAACATGACAGAGACATTACAATGTTTGGATACTGGAAGATGGGAAATATCACGAGGATGCAACAAGAAAGGCATGTTGAAAGATGTAATTTTAAATCCAAGCGACTAGTTTGCTTGTGCTGTTTGCAAATAGAGGATTGTCATAATGTACGCACTAATTTGGCTTTTAAAAACAATCCGTCAGTCCACAATTCAATCATAAACATTACCTGTAATTATTTAGCATTATATATTTATGTGATAAGTAACTTATATCTCCAATCAGGTGAGCATTGTTTATTGAAATGTTGGGAACCTTATGTTGTTGTAGGGTCTGTGTTGTGTAATTCTTTGGATTTTATAAAATATTTGTCCTTGGTCAAGTTACTTTTACAATAACGATTTGTATATTTAAACGTGAAAAGAGCATGAAATTAACCAAAAAATATACCAAAAGCTTTCGAAACTTAATAAAGGCGCCTGACTTTCATATTCCTTTCCTATAATAATTTGTCAAACACTCATATCTACAATGTTTCTGATATTTAATTGTAACCAAATATTATATTTTGACCAAATATATTATTAAAACATTAAATTAACGATATATAAATGGACAATATGTTGCAGAGTGCGCACAGATCATCACTGTTGTAAACGGAACTGTGTCATACAAAAATGGCAGCTCGTACCTTGACTACGCTCAGGTAATGTGTTTCCCGGGCTATAGGATTAATGGGACAAGCGATAACAATACCATGAGCGAGACATTACAATGTATGCATACTGGCAGTTGGGAAATACCAAGAGGATGCGTCAAGAAAGGCAAGTGTTTAAACATTACTGAATTCTCATAGGTTAACAAATTTAACGTATAAATGTGTGCTTTGCATACTTGTAAAATGTACTGTAATATTTATACTATATAGAATAATGAATGGTTCAAAGTGCAATAATTTTTCATAAATATTAAAAGCACTAGTATGGTCTGTTTGTGGAATATCTTTCAGAATGCGCAAACGACATCACTGTTCCAAACGGAAATGTTTCATTCAGGAACGGTTTTCAATACCTTGACTACGCTGAAGTTACGTGTTTCCCGGGCTACAGGAATGATGGGACAAGCGATAACAATAACATGACAGAGACATTACAATGTTTGGATACTGGAAGATGGGAAATACCAAGAGGATGCGTCAAGAAAGGCATGTAGAAAGATGTAATTCTAAATCCAAGCGACTAGTTTGCTTGCTCTGTTTGCAAATAGAGGAGTGTCATAATATAAGCTATAAGATGTCTTTTAAAAACAATCCGTCAGTCCACAATTCTATCCTAAATATTACCTGTACTTTATTAGCATGATATATTTATGTGATAAGCAACTTATTTGTCCAATCATGTGAGCATTGTTTATTGAAATTGTAGGAACCTTATATTGTTTTAGGGACAGTGTTGTGTAATTCTTTGTATTTGATGAAATATTTGTTTAGTCACTTTAAGTACAATCGGTCTTTAGATGGAATATGGTGTTCTTTGGTCAAGTTACTTTTTACAATAACGATTTGTATAAATAAACGAGAAAAGAGCATGAAATTAAAAGATATTTACCAATGGCTTCTAAAACTTAAAAGATGCCTACCTTAGATATTGCTTTCATATAATAATTTGTCAAACACTTATTTCTGCAATGTTTCTGATATTTAATTGTAACCAAATATTATATTTTGAACAAATATATTATTAAAACATTAAAATCGACGATATACAAATGGACAATATGTTGCAGAGTGCGCACAGATCATAACTGTTGTAAACGGAACAGTGTCATACAAAAATGGCAGCTCGTACCTTGACTACGCTCAGGTAATGTGTTCCCCGGGTTTTATGATTAACGGGACAAGCGATAACATGAACATGAGCGAGACATTACAATGTCTGCATACTGGCAGTTGGGAAATACCAAGAGGATGCGTCAAGAAAGGCAAGTGGTTAAACGTTACTGGAATTCTCATAGGTTAAAAGGTTTGAAGTACAAATGTGTTCTATGCATACTTGTAAATGTACTGTAATTATTATACTATATAGAATAATGAATTGTTCAAAGTGCAATAATTTTTCACAAATATTAAAAGCACTAGTATGGTCTGTTTGTGGAATATCTTTCAGAATGCGCAAACGACATCACTGTTCCAAACGGAAATGTTTCATTCAGAAACGATTTTCAATACCTAGACTACGCTGAAGTCACGTGTTTTCCGGGCTACAGGAATAATGGGACAAGCGATAACAATAACATGACCGAGACACTACAATGTATGCATACTGGCAGTTGGGAAATACCAAGAGGATGCGTCAAGAAAGGCAAGTGGTTAAACATTACTGAATTCTCATTGGTTAAAAGATTTGAAATACAAATGTTTGCTGTGCATACTTGTAAATGTACTGTAATTATTATACTATATAGAATAATTAATTGTTCAAAGTGCAATAAGTTTTCATAAATATTACAAGCACTAGTATTGTCTGTTTGTGGAATATCTTTCAGAATGCGCAAACGACATCACTGTTCCAAACGGAAATGTTTCATTCAGAAACGGTTTTCAATACCTAGACTATGCTGAAGTCACGTGTTTTCCGGGCTACAGGAATAATGGGACAAGCGATAACAATAACATGACAGAGACATTACAATGTCTGCTTACTGGCAGATGGGAAATACCGCAAGGATGCGTCAAGAAAGGCATGTTGATATTTTTTTTAAATTAAAGTGCTTTCTTTTCTTTGCATTTTGTAAATAGATGAATGCCATAATATAAGAGAATGTTGTGTTTTTAAAATACAATAAATAAGTTCGCAAATAAAAAACATGTCTTCTTGTTTGTTTGAATAATATATGTCTAATGATAAGTTACTGATGTTTAATCGTGTCAGCGTTGTTTATTGAATTATTTTTAACATTTTATTGACTAGGGTCAATTTTTTGTAATATTTTGGGGTTATTAAATATTTATTTATCTACTTTAAGTACAATCGGTCTATAGATGGAATATGGTATTTCATGCCCTTGTTACTTTGTTCAATAACGGTGTGCACATATAAACGTGTAAATGACATTAAATTAATATATCGATGGCTTCCAAAATGTAATTAAAGAATACACCATCCATTTTCCTTTCATAAGGTTTATTGTCAAACATTCGTATCTTCAATGTTTGTGATATTTGTGCTGTAATACATTATAGCTGAAATATTATTCCAACATTAACGATATACACGTGCAACATATGTTACAGAGTGCGCACAGGACATCGTTCTTTTAAATGGAAATGCCTCATGCCAAAATGGCTACAAATACCTTGACTAAGCTCATGTCACGTGTTTCCCTGGCTACAGAATTAATGGGACAAATGATAACAATAACCTGAACGAGTCATTACAATGTCTGCATACCGGCAGATGGGAAATACCAAGAGGATGCGTCAGGAAAGGCACGTTAAGTAATGTATTTGTAAATTAGGCGTTTTCGTTTTGTCAATAGGGTTATGTTCTAATATTGACGATTGTTTAGCTTTTAAACACAATTGTAAGCCCATTAATTTATAAGAGATCATATTTGTGTTTAAACAAAATACCAACAACAATACATAGGGGTAAATAGAGCTTTGATAAACTACTACTGACTTTAGATCCAAACATATAAATGCCCGCGTAATATAGACAAATGAATTTGACAATCATCATAGTAAATGCGTGCCAATGATTATGCACTAATCAATTATTAAAATGCCTATGAAATAAGTATCCATACATTTGCAAACATTGTGACACATAAAAAATATTCATAAAATGCAAAAATAAATCATAATATAATTCCCAAAACCCAAAGTAGTTCAAGTAAACGGGTGGGAAAATAGTAGTAAGACTTTTATGTAGCCTTAATAGCTCTTTGATAGACTGGATTTTGTTGTACCTAGCATTGACGTCATTACAGATGTAGTTTTGATAACAGTTTGAACGGCAGTTACCTAATAATTTGATGTCATCAGGATAATCAAAGCGCTGAAGGCGCTAAAGTTTGTCGTTGGATATGGGTAAATTTGTTGGGCGAACATGTTTAGTTTTTTGTTAGTAAACTATAAATCATGTGCCTTCGTTTAAAGCAGGTTTGTTAACAAGGCGGCGAGGGATATCGTTTCAAGTGTATGAGTTATTACTCTTACACCTAATATTCTTTAATAGTACATGGCATTGAACCTAAATCTAGATTTGTGTTTTTCTCTATTAAAGTTTCAAAATTGGTTAGGGTATATAACATTTAGCTAAATTAAGTTATAGAACGGCCACCAAAAAACATTGCGAAACCGAAATTTGGCAAACTTGAGTATCTTTTATCATGGAGATATTACTATTTTACATAAAGTATTCGTTATAACGTTTAATTGTGATCAATAATTGATTATTTTTACATAAAACATTTCTTTCATTATGTAATGTATGCGCAAAATTGAATTTCCCGTGGGATTTTTCCATTTTCCCGTGGGATTTTCGTTTTCCCACGGGATAATTTTCCCAATTTTTCAGACTGAAAAAAATCCCATGGGATTTATATATATTCTAAAACGGCTTTTTATGTCTTTTACATGCATAAAAATTCACTATAACCATAATACAATCGTTTTGTGTAGACAATATATTATTTTTGTCTGTAATAAAAAAATCCCATTTTGAAAGTGGAAAAAAAATCACATAGGATTTTTTCTTATTTTGTCAGATTTTCTCGTATCCTTCTAAGATATTCTATGTTTTATTTTAAAATAGGTACGAAACCTGTTTCTGGTGCGTTTTGACATTTTTGAAAAAAAAATCCATGGGATTTTTTTCCCATTTTTCAAATTGGAAAATGTTCCCACTTGTAAAATGGAATTGTTTTCTAATTTTTAAATCAGATAATACACTGCATTCAAATATTGAAACTACTTTTAATGAAATTGAATAGCAAATATCAAAATAAATTACAACCTTTGATATATAACAAAAGATTATTCTGGTTGGGAGAACATCAATGGCGAAAAATATTTATGATTTATTGGTAAATTATGTGTTTATTGATTTTGATTTCTTTCTTTATCACTTTCTTGTTTAATTAATTAATTTATTCATTTATCTTTTTATTTGTTTAGTAATTTATTAATTTATTAATTAGTATCATTAGTATTATTTGAAAATTTTGCCGCTTTTAAAATGGTGATTTTTTCTCAATTTTAATTCAGATAATACACTGGATTCAAATATTGAAACTACATTTTTTAATGAAATTGAATAAAAAATATCAATATAAATTACAAACTTTGATACTTAACAAAATATTGATCTGGTTGGGAGAATATCTATGGCGAAAAATATTTCTGATTAATTATTAAATCATGTATTTATTGATTTTGATTTCTTTCTTTATCACTTTCTTGTTTAGTTAATTGATTTATGAATTTATCTTTTTATTTGTTTATTAATTTATTAATTTATTAATTGTTTTAAATAATTATTTTTTTAATTAATTAATTATTTATTTTTTATTTTTTTTCATAAATGTATTTATGTATTTATTTATTTATTTATTTATTTATTTAGTTAGTTAGTTAGTTAGTTAGTTAGTTAGTTAGTTAGTTAGTTGTTATTATTATTATCAGGATTAATTCTAATATTCGTATTAATATAAGTGTTAGTATTAATTATTAGTAGTGTTATAAGTAGTATTATTAGTATTATTATTAAGATTATTTTTGTTATTTTGAAATATTTATTGTTAAACACTATTAATCAACACAATTTTTCTTATAAAAAACACTACTATTAATAATAATATTAATATTAATATTAATATTGTTGTTATTATTATCATTATTATCATCATAATTATTATTATTATTATTATTAATTGTTTAATCATTTTTAGTTGTATTAGTATTATTTGTTTATTATTATTATTACAATTATTATTATTAGTAGTAGTAGTAGTAGTAGTAGTAGTAGTAATAGTTCAAGTTGTAGTAGTAGTAGTAGTAGTAGTAGTAGTAGTAGTAGTAGTAGTAGTAGTAGTAGTAGTAGTAGTAGTAGTAGTAGTAGTAGTAGTAGTAATAGTACAAGTTGTAATAGTAGTAGTAGTAGTAGTAGTAGTAGTAGTAGTAGTAGTAGTAATAGTAGTAGTATTTAGTCGTCTTACAAAATTACTCAGCTCATGATTTAATTACAACATAAGTAAATGAACAAACTAACTGTATTCTTAATTAGATACCCAAAGACATTGTTTATTCACTGATACTATCTTATTTCAAATAAGTGTCATATCAGTTTGAATCACAATTGGGAATGTCAACGAATACTCGACTAATTGATTTTTTGAATACATTATTAAAATAAACGAATCTTTAAAAATAACGAACCATGTACTTTTAATGCTCTGACAACACAATATATGGTTATGACAGTTTGCATTTTTGACACGTCAGTTAACATCTTAGATGCCTGTGTGCTCAACTTATCATGATGTATTTTTGGGGACGATTCGTAAATATATTCATTAAATATATGTTGAAACATAATTATAGTTTACACATGCATCCATATATGCTTTTATATATTACAATACAACTTCACGACTATCATAAAATCTCGATAAAAAACCTATAGTGTATTTTTAAAATGATGATGACAACGACGATGGCGATGAAGTTTATGGTGATGGTGATGATGCTGTGGAAATAGAAGAAAAAGAAGAATAAATAGAAAAAGAAGTTGATGATGATGCTAACGGCGACTTCGACGACGACGACAACGACGACGACGACGATGATGATGATGATGATGATGTGATGGTGTGATGATGATTGTGATGATTGTGATGATCATGATGACGATTATGATGATGATGATGACAACGACGACGAAGGAGATGGTTTTGATGATGCTCCTGATGCTGATTATGATGGTGGTGGTAGCGGTGGCGCTGCTGCTGCAGCTACTGATGATGATGATGATGATGAGAAAGTGTCAAAAATAGTTTCACCACTACAATACAGTATTTACTTTTAGTTTGGTTATAATATCAAGGGTAATTTTTTTTTGCAGTTTTATGTCTTTGGGTCTATATTTTTAATAACTGTTTCTAGTATTTACCCATTTTCAAGCGGTTGAAAATTATATAATGTGATTTTTTAGTTTTTTTTACTTAAATTATTCATGCACATATAGTTAGTAAACTCCATCTAATTTATTTAAGGTAATTGAAAGTTTGTTATCTGTCACATCAAACAATACTTTCATTCATGTGTCTGAATGTATTTCTTTAGCAAATATACTAAGAAACAACTAAACGTTAAACAATCAATGGTTTAAATCTTCCCACAATTAGTAAAATGCTTTTCTTGAAATTATGAATTATTGTGTCTTATATTTTTTATGTTTTTACTATGTAGTGTTTGCATATTGGTATGTTTTATGCAGTATGCAATAAGAACAATAAGGACAATTTTCTCTTCCAAATTGAACATACTGGTAGTAGTAGCAGTAGTAGTAGCAGTAGTAGTAGTAGTAGTAGTAGTTGTTGTTGTTGTTGCAGTAGCAGTAGATGTAGCAGTACCAGTGGTACTGGTAGTGCTAGTGATAGTAGTAGTAGTAATAGTAGTAGTAGTAGTAGTAGTAGTAGTAGTAGTAGTAGTAGTAGTAGTAGTAATAGTAGTAGTAGTAGTAGATCAAGTAGTAGTAGTAGTAGAAGTAGTAGTAGTAGTTGTTGTTGTTGTTGTTGTTATTGTAGCTTAACATAATAGTTGCGGACGAGGTGGTGATACCGATACTGTTTATGCTTCTGTAGTTGCTTCGATCTGCAAATGGGGACATTTTCTTTAGTTTTCTTAAGGCCATACTTTTACAATCGTAAAAAATAAAATGTTAAGGTCCTTTAATATATTTGTGGCGACACAATCTTTTCAAATGAATATATAAAGGATATTTGTTAATTTCGGTACAAGATCGTATTTTATTTCACGAGTGCTCATAAAAAAATTTACCCCGAAATAAAAAATATTATGTTTATTTTATGCTTTTGGTCAATAAATACATACAATTGTGCGAGATAAGCCCACACGTCTGTGTATTCTTACGTCATAAAAATGACGTCAGAAATGATTCAAAAAGTTGTTAATAATAAATATGGTGCGAAAACATGCCATGATGTGTGCGTCGTTGTTTTTAAATGTTATTTTTGTTGAATTTGCTCATGCGTTTTCTGTAAACAAATGTATGTAAATACTGTACATGTAGATACATTTGCCAAGGAAGGTAAACCACTACTTGTTGATCGATGCGATTGATGGAAAAATAGTGCCTTTTTATGTAACATTTTCACTGCAGTGAAAATATAAATTGGTATATTTCCACTGTTTCAACTGAGAAAATATATAATTTTATTTAATCAATAAAATTCTACATTTCACTGAAAAGCATATAATAAAAACAAAATATTAAATATTTGTATTATTAGAATCCATATCATTAAAAAACGTCATCATTTGTATCCAACATCATCTGGTATAAGGCCTTTATAGGTAACTTACTTGTTATTTATTAGAAATTATACAAGCTGAAAAAGTGTATACTATCACAATAAATTGTTCAAATTCCATTAAAAAGCAGTATTGTTATTCCGCAAAGAAATGCACGTATATTTAAAAGACGGATTGTCTATAAAAGCGATGTTTTCGCACACAAACTTGCTTTTCATCATCATCATCATTCATCATGATGTTGATCATGATGTTGATCATGATGTTGATCATGATGTTAATCATGATATTGATCATGATGTTCATCGTAAGGAGGAACAGAAGGATTTATCTTAAAGGCCAAACAGATGTCCTTCTTATCAGTATTCGGCAATAAAACGGACATAGAAAGCATTCTTTTCAGTAATCTGTAATAATCCAGAAATATGTCAGTAGATGACGGGATTGTTGCATGGGAGTAGTAGTAGCATCAGTTGTATCATCATCATCATCAGCAGCAGAAGCAGCACGATCATCATTATCATCATCATCATCATCATCATCATCATCATCATCGTCATCATCATTATCATCATTACCATCGACATCATGAAGTTCTGTATTAGTATGTGTTTCATCTTCGTCATTGTCACCATCATCATCACCATCATCATCATCATCACCATAACCCAGTTCTGTATCAGTATCTGTTGAGTATATGTTTCATCATCATCGTCATCATCATCATCATCATCATCGACATGATGATCATCATCATTATCATCATAATCCTCGTCGTAGTCATCGTGGTCGTCATCATCGTGGTCGTCATCATCGTCATCGTCATCATCATCAGCATCGTCATCATCACCATCATCATCATCATCATCAGCAGCATCATCATCATAATCTTAACCATCACCTTCTTCAAATTCTGTATCAATATATGTTTCATCATCGTCATCATCGTCATCATTATCATCATCAGCAGCAGCAGCAGCAGCTGCTGCAGCAGCAGTGTCATCATTTAGTGATTAACACGTTTTATTGAAAACGAATGTGGTGAGAATGAGAATACTGCTCGTACTCCGAGTATCGAATAATAATTATAAGCATGTTTATGCCTGCACACAATCACAGCTTAATAAATTGCGAATGGTATTTGGAGATTCTCGTGTACGGCATAAGGGTAGCATTCCGGTCCCGCAACGGCCAACTTGCTATTGTAACAGCCAACGCGGTCATTTGGCCCTTCTACCGCAATATATTGGAGTTTGCCCGGTTTCAATCACACTCGCGCACTATCTATCGCGCCTAGGACTAACGACATCGATTCCCTGGGCAGAGCAGGCCAAGCCCACGATGCAGCTTTAATTGGTCTAGAACGCCTCCTTCGTTGGACTGCGAGGATTGAAGAGCACCTTCCGGAAGCGGAAGTCCGGCTATGCGACCTATTCTTGCAGAAGATGATCTAGCGGAATATATATTAATGCGTTTCTCGGGAACGGTGCGGCCAAGAGGCGTCGGACCAATGCCGGTAGAAGCGCGTTAGGTTACCGCGGCTGCATGTTTAGGTCATGGCATCGTTGCTAAAACCGTTTGGCGTAGATAAATTGTGCGCCAGAAGATATTTTGCCTATATATCAATACGATAATACATGGTTAGAAAGGAAGCGTTGCGCAATTGCTAACTTAGCGTCTTTCTCGGGAAAGGAGGCGTGGGGCTACATCTAATAGGAGCGCTTGAGGTTCCCGCAACTGTCTGCTCTGGTCCGGTCCGGACATCGATGCTCGAACCGTTGGCAAGTAAACCAATTGTACGGCAGGAGACGTTTTCATTGTTCCGGATATCCCCGCATCTCCAGTAGTAAATTACGCTATTTATGGTTTTACGTATTAAGCAAAAAAGCGGTATCACAGCCACTGAAAAGTTCTGATGGTTTCCGATATACGCGTGAACTTTAACATGCGGTATTTAATTCTATTTAATTCTATGGCGATAAGAAGGGAATTGTGGGCATATATAGTTTCAAAACGGGTCTGCTTTGTTGCATACTTTCGAGTAATCAGATTATAGCTTTTTGAAATATGCTGTAACTAATGATCAATAAATTGATTTTATGTGCACTGTTAAACGTTTAAAATGTCCTTTACAATTTTATTTTAGCAGAAATCGATTTAGAAAGATCCAAATCTAGTTTCTGTATATACATACATGTATTTCGCAGATACTTATTCAAATTTGGAAACTGTTACAAGAGCTCTCAAGTTATTTGAATTATTTTTTTTTATTATTAAATATATAATAGAAGAACAATTAGTATATGACATACGGTAATTTAATTAACCGTAAATTTCATTATTTGAGTACCGTCATAAACTGAGTCGAATGACCTGTGTACCAAATGTAAACGTTTTCTCGGGTTTCACGAAAAAAACATTACTGTTTGAAATGTTAACCTAACCTTATTTTAACCTTGTTTGATAGATATCAATAATGAATCGACGTTTGAATTAAGCATAGTATGCAATAATTGTATTAATATAGTAACTTGCTGAAACAAAATGTAAAGTATCGGTAGAGTGCATTTGTCTGCGCTCGACGGCAGTACCACAGGTTCTACTCTACTCACCAGTAGAGTGCATTTGTCTGCGCTCGACCGCAGTACCACAGGTTCTACTCTACTCATCAATCGTTTAAACAATAGTATTCTAATAATTTAGACGCTGAGTAGCATACTTCAATCAGTAGCACATTACGTAGATAGCAAATGAGGAAATACACATTTTCTTACAAAATAAAATCATCAAAAGTGGGCAACATTTTCCCACTTTCAAAAGTGGAACAAAAATCCAGTGGAAAAATTCAAAACTTAAAAATTATGAAAACGCTTATAAAAATACTCAGAAAAATTAAACAATACAATGTTTTAACTAGCCCAATATATTTCTCCTAGTTATTATACAAACAACAATTTTTCCCACTGGATTTTTTTTCCCATTTAAAAAGTAGGATTCTTTTTCTAATCATAATTTTCAACGATAATTAAAGCAAACAGTTTAACAACGCGTAATATGCGTAAACATGCATAAAAAGCATATTTGAAAAAATAAAACATCCCACGGGAAAATGCAAATCCCGTGGGAAAATAACAAAATCCCATGGGAAAGCCAATTTGGCACATACATTTCATATTGAAAGAAATGCAATTTGTATGTGAAAAAAGCAATTATTGATCACAATAAAACACTTTGACGCATACTTTATGTTAAATACTAATATCTGAAAGAAAAAGGGTATTTAAGTTTGCGAAATTTAGGTTTCGCAAAGTTTTACCGTTTGCCGTTATGGGTATGATTCGTGGACCGATAGATTCGTAAATGTCTGCGAGTTGTTTTACATATTCAAACTAACACAACACTTGTTGTATAGACATCTGTCATATCTTGCAAAAATACAGGTAATATAAATAGTACTTTGACTAAGAAAATTACCTGCGACGTCATTTAGGTTCAAATGATTGTCTATTCTGAGAATAGGTGAACTAATATGTCAATATATAGCTCTTCTGAATGCACTCAGTACGACAACTTTTGTTATATTGTGTGTTATTTTTGACTGGTGTCTCCTGCACATTATATGATTGTAAAAATATAAACAAAAAAATAACGCCGCCGTAATATAAATATTGTGTGAATATATTGCTCTTGATGTACTCATTACGAAACAGTGTGTTATATTGTTCGTAATATTTTGACTGTATTAATTTCCCGCTGTTTAACAGGATCGATTTTCCGTTGGTTTCCTTGTGTTTTGAAAATGTCAGAAAATAATATGAAATAATGGGACATAAAAATCTAGTCTTGTCTAGTATGTGCACTGATTAGAAGTACATTATGCCGCCCGCATTTGTTAATCTGAGCTGTAATGCATTCACTTGTCGCGTGAAAAAAAGTATATGCTTGAAGCCTGCCTTCAGTTTTCACTACATAAGACGTCTTTAAAACGGCAGTCTTACTAGGTCGAGCGCGACTGAAGGAATGTGACGCAATATTTGTAGGGGGCACACCGACCGACTGCAAACATTTTCCAGTCAACTTACAGGCCCCAACTAACGTTGTTCGTTGGTTCCTTGTCGGCGGTTTGGTCATCCGCTGCATCCGTTTCAATTACATAATCTGTTGGTGGATTACTCTTGTGCCACCCAGTGGTAATCCTAAACTTTTAATGTCACTTTCTTCAGCAGTGTTAAAGTTTCTTTTGTGATCTACTCTTCTTGTCTCAAAAATTGAGACACTTCGCGGTAACTAGAACTCTGTCACCCAAGTGTCAAATTGAAATCATTTAATCTTCTTGATTTTTTTTCCATGTTGCAATAATGTTCGTATAATATCACAACAATGTCAGACATTACTCAACACCACGTGACTGATACTGCTCATGCGAGACCCCGAACGGGGTAGGGGATGTATTAATATTTACTGTAAATACAATCAAGAAGCTTATTTATACTTTCATGCATTATAACCTAACATATATTTCCAACATTAACAGTTAACACATGCAATATGCATTGTAGAATGCGCATACGACATTGCTGTTGTAAACGGAACGGTGTCATACACAAATGGCAACAAATTCCTTGACTACGCCCAAGTCTGGTGTTCTCAGGGCTATTGGATTAATGGAACAAACGATTACAATAACGTGACGGAGTCATTACAATGTCTGGCCGAAGGGACTTGGGAAATACCCAGAGGTTGCGTCAAAAAAGGCAAGTGATAACTCGTATGTTAGAAAAAAAAAGATAAACACAAAATCAAATATTGATATTTTCATATATATTGTTTACGCATAAAATTCATTTTTCCTCAAACTAATGTGATACCGTTTTAGAGTGTATGCCGGATATTACTGTTTTAAACGGGAATGCCTCATACAAACATGGCAACAAATACCTTGACTACGCTGAAGTTGCGTGTTCCCCGGGCTATAGGATCAATGGGACAAATGACAACAACAAGACTAGTGAGTCATTACAGTGTCTAAGTACTGGCAGATGGCAAGTACCACAAGGATGCGTCAAAAAAGGCAAGTGACAATACCTTGATTAGCAAAAAATAAATTTTAATAGTGCTATACGTAAAGTGTATCTGTATTGTTGTTGATTGTCATGTGATCATTATATCTCTTTTTATTTTTTTAGAATGTGCACTAGATATTACTGCTGTAAACGGAAATGTCTCATACAATAATGGCAACAAATACCTAGACTGCGCTGACGCCAAGTGTTCCCCGGGCTATAGGATTAATGGGACAACTGATAACAATAACGTCAGCGAGTCATTACAATGTCTGAATACTGGTAAATGGGAAATACCAAGAGGGTGCGTCAAGAAAGGCAAGTGATAAACTGTTGGTTTGAAATAACGATAAATAATGATATTTTGATAAGTTTATATCTGCACTATCCATGTATTTTGTCAATAATAATAGTGTTTTATTTTGTAGAATGCGCACTAGTCATCGCTGTTGAAAATGGAAATGCTTCAATCAAAAATGGCAACAAATACATTGACTATGCTCAGGTCACGTGTTCTCCGGGCTATAGGATTAATGGAACAATAGATAACAATAACGTGACAGAGTCATTACAATGTCTACATACTGGCAAATGGGAAATACCCAGAGGGTGCGCCAAAAAGGGCAAGTTGTTAAACATTTCTGAAAGTTCATTTGTTGATATGTTTCAAAATATATCCATGTTATGTACATGTACTTATTATAATTATCCTACTTCATAAAATAATGAATGGTTAAATTATTGCATTTATAATAACATTCAAAGAAAAGGCTAACCATTTTAGATTGTCCTTGAATGTTACAGAATGTGCAAATGCCATCTCTGTCGAAAATGGAAATGTTTCATACACAAATGGCTACGCATACCTTGACTACGCTCAAGTCACGTGTTCCCCTGGCTATAGAATAAGAAACACAGTTGAAAACAACATCGTGAACGAGTCATTGCAATGTCTAGCGACTGGTCATTGGGCGATCCCAAAAGGATGCGCAAAGAAAGGCAAGTACATTTACCGCTTAATAGAACATTGACACACAAAAAACTTCTTAGGGTTATCTTACACGGAAGGGTGCCTTTGGTTATAAATGTTATGTTCAAACAGTGTTCAAGTTTACTATATACTATTTCAATATAAAGCGTTTGTTGAAACTGGAAAAAAACAACACACACTACAATATACAGCAATTGTTGTGATAATTAAACTAGCTTTATAATAGTACGCAGGTATATTAAAATGCGAGCTTTACTTGTCTAATTACAGCTGAAAGTAGCTTAAGTGCAAAGTTTATGTAATTTTAGGACATGCTGTTTCAACTTTGTTTGTAGCGTATTAAGCAGTATTTATTGATAATAACATGTTGTGTGCCCTTCCTTTGGCTTTTAAAATATATAGTATAACAATTTTGTAAACATTGGTTTTAGAACAAAATTATTCGCTTGTTTGTACCATATCAAAGCTTGATAATATTTTAAGATTATGTGTCACATTTATTTCCAGAATTAGTGAATACAACGCCGTTAATATGTACAATGTAGCTACTGAATTGGAAGTTTATTAGTAACTGCGATGATGTCATAATATTTTGTTTTGTGTCACCGTAAAACTATAAAATGAATTTCATTAAAAGACATATAATTTATTTATTTTCCCCTTTTCCTACGTAAATCAATATACTAGTTGGAATTTTTTAATTATATTTATCAAGCAATAACTGAAAACATCTATTTGTCATACTGCTGCGATTAAATAACATTACACACTTTAATATCTTACTTATAAACAAACCAAACAAAAAAAGTTACGTACACAAATATGCAGTTTTTAATCCATTAATCAAAAGTGCAAAGAAAATCACTTGAATATTTAGCTGGAGATGAAGGCCCTTTAGACGTATTTCTAATCTGAGACATTGCTTATGACATCATATCAAATTCTATAGAAATTATCAAACTCCAGCTGCAATAACCGAAAATGTATTTGTAACTAACTACACACGGTTGTGTTTCATTTAAATTTGTCAAATTATGTAGCGTTATTTAGTTTATTATATATTGTTTAATGAGATTGTGGTCCACCACCCATACGAAATCTAACAACGGTATACGCACCCGCAACAACTTACAAGGCCTCGGCTGTGTACACGTGCCTCCATGGATACGAAACTACCAGCAAGACAACGGTAACGTGTACGTCTGATGGACAGTGGAGTGGAGAAGCACCAGTTTGCTCCGGTACTTTGTGTTGCCCTCAAAGACAAATAAACTCATGTCTCTACATTTGACATTTATATATGTATCACATTTAATTCTATACATATCTCTGGAAAGTAAGTGACGAGTTGTTTTTAATGTGTCTAACAATTTTCGAATATGTAACTCTCATCCGTATAAAATAACGTCAATGAAACAGAATGAAAATGAATATCGGTAGAACCGAATAATGGTTGCATTGCTGTGGCCTTGACCGTAAACCTAAGGACCTGATTCAGAGGGAGACAGGCTGGCATAAATTAATTAAAATCAACTCAACATGTTATGCGTCCAGACAAGCAAAAAGCCTATTTTGACTTATGACTTTTGACCTAAAGTTCTGGTTCATATGCGTGATATGCCGTCTCATTTAGGCAAACATGTGTACCAAGTAATTTGAAAATCCTTCATGTCCTGGCCAAGTAATAGTCCAGATAAGCAAAAAGCTTATTTTGACCTCTGACGGTTGGCCTTTAAGCGTGTCCTTGACCTTTGACCTACGGACCTGGTTTATGTTAACTTCTTGCTGTCTCATTTAGGTTAACATGTGTGCCGGGTAGTTTTAAAATTCATGGCAAGTGAAAGCACAGATAAGCAAAAGTGCCAATTTTGTCATTTGACATCTAGATCTGACCTTGACCTTTGATCTAGAGACCTGATTTATGAGTGGTAAACACCAACTCATGGCAGCACACCTTTGTTCCAAGTACTTTTAAATACCTCCATCCATGGCCAAGTTATAGTGTATAAAAGCACAACAGCCAATGTATAATCAAAGGGAAATAACTCAAGGAAAAATCATTTTTGATAACAATGGCAATAATTCAAGACGAACCATTACACCGGAACGACCTGACAATATGCGCATTTGCTCTTGGTGTTGCATAATAAGTTCAATGAATTCAAGTTGTTAGTTTCTAGGATCTTGCGCGGAAAAGAAAATATTATATTAAATGTATTATATTTTATAATAAAAGGTCAATCACTTTTTGAAAAAAATCATTGGATTGGAACAACCTGACAATATGTGCATGTCCCCTTGATAAGGATGCTGCATATGAAGTGTCATTGAATTCGGGTCATAAGTACCTGAGATCTCGCTCGGAAACGACAATTTCCTACTTAAATGTCGTATTTGTAACCCAAAGGCTATAAATCCCTGAAAAATAATCGAACTGGAACGACCTGACAATATGCGCATGTCCCCTTGGTAAGGATGCTGCATATAAAGTTACATTTAAATCGAATTATTAGTTTCTGAGATCTCGCGCGGAAACGAAAATTTCCTATTTAAAAATCCTATTTATAATCAAAGGGCAATAACTCAGTGAACATTTTTTAGACCGGAACGACCTGACAATATGGGCATGTCCACCCTATATGGATACTGCATATACATTTCCATTGAATTCGAGTCATACGTTCTGAGATCTCGCACGGAAATGAAATATCGGACGGATAGAAGGACGGACGGACATCGATTATGATGGATAAAATTGTCGGGGAAATTCAGTTCACACCACAGACAAAGCGAATGGCAGTGAAATTAGAATTTGGGCGGACGAAAAAAGCGGCGACTATATGCCCCCCCCCCCCCTTCGGAGAGCATAATGAATTTTTTTTATAATATACATTGCAGATATGAACGAGTGCTTGAACAGAACGACGTGCCACTACAACGCCAACTGTACCAACAATATAGGTAGCTACCAGTGTCAGTGTCA
The DNA here is from genome assembly GCA_027627225.1 of Congeria kusceri. Classification (NCBI taxonomy): domain Eukaryota; kingdom Metazoa; phylum Mollusca; class Bivalvia; order Myida; family Dreissenidae; genus Congeria; species Congeria kusceri. The sequence continues at coordinate 344,096 of JAPFQT010000060.1, forward strand.
GACTGGATATAGTGACCTTGATGGTGTCGGGGGACAACGCTGTGCTGGTACGATATAATAGTTATTATGCTCATATCAAAGACAATCCTTGTGTTTGTAGATATAAACTATGTAAGCCGCAGTGCACATAGTTTACCTGAACAACCAGACAATTCAGTTGAATAAACGAAATGTATCCATTTTTGGTGAAGAAAAATATCGTTTTAACGTATATAAGGTACATTTTTCAATATACTAAGAAAAGTTAGAAATTCCTAAAACATCCAAGATTATCAGTATTTATGCCCTACAATCGACAATCTAATTATATCATAATGCTACGAATTTATAGAAAAAATGTAGTCGTATACAAAATGTTTTCTTTCAATCAAATATGTTTCCAATCATATTATTTTCTGACTTCAATTGTTGTTTTGTCACCTTCCTGATTTTGAGTTTAAATCGTGGCGATACGATTGGAATATTGATAAAACACAACATTGCCGTTTTTCTACAGCGCTAACCAAATATTTTCCTCCGACCATGTAATAATATACTTTATATAACTGTTTGTATATTTACTCAACAGTGTGCTACTGTAAATGTAATTGTATAGACACTTTCAAACATGAACAATTCTATTATTAATAAGAGTTTTCAAATCCGCGTTCAGAGTGTATTATTATTTTATGATTTTACCACAATCCTAACTCTTACATACACTATCGTATTCATGGTCTACATACCTTTGATAATAATAATAATAATAATAATGACAATAATAATAATAATAATAACAATAATAATAATAATAATAATAATAATAATGTAATAATGTTCTTTATTATATAAACATCATTGAGTTGACACTAACATATACTATTACAGCTAACTGCAGTAGTAAATGCGACTTCGTTTAAAAGTATTATGTTATTCTAAATAATATAATACATTCCTTATCTTACTTACATCCTTAATCATATGTTTGTATTTTAGACATAGACGAGTGTGCGTTTGGTGGTGAATTTTATTGTCGCCATGCTTTCAACCAGACGAAGGTATGCGTGAACATCGACAGTGGATACGTGTGCGTTTGTAACAAAGGGTTTACTGGATCTAGCTGTGAAAACGGTAGGTTCGCCCGAATGAGCTTAACAATATTATAATATGAACCATTCGAGTTATTTGCAACATTATGCATATATAGAGGATATGTTTGTTTTCAGTGTGATAACGCGTGATATCATCACCGAAAAGGGAGACAATTACTATTTACACGAGCGCTTGCCCGAATGAAAATATGTAAATCGTCTCTCTTTCCGGTGATGATATCACGCGTTAGCATACCGGAAACAAACACATTTTCTTTTTATTTCAATGCTATTGAGTATTCTTTACATTTGAATTATTTTGAAGGGATATTTTGAAAGGATAATTACTATTTTCACGAGCGCTTGCGCGAGCGAAAATATGTAAATTGTCTCCCTTTCCGGAGATGATATCACGCGTTATCATACCGGAAACAAACACATTTTCTTTTTATTTTAATGCTATTTAGTATTCTTTACATTTGAACTATGATGGAGGGATATTTAACACGATGTGTCTAGTTTTATGTCAGTACTATTTTCTCTATAATGCGTAGTAATCGGTGTTAATAATAAACATTCCTGCGCAATGCTGGATTACGATAAAATGTGCCATGGCTTAGTTAAGCAATTTAAACCGCAAAGTTTTTGACTCTAGGCATTATTATGATATCGTGTTTACAGTACAACAGTCTACTATGCTGTACAGTGTATTCATAGGCAACGCAGAAGCCGGGTTTCTAAATTTATCTAAGTTTAAATACATGCAGTTGGATAGACTTGGTCGTTGAATAATGCCCAGCTTTTAAATCAAACAGTAAACACTCACTGCTAGGTTTAAATATATTTATAATAAAAGTACGTATTGAAAGTGAAAGTGCGTTCAGTTCTCTGAAATTGACATTTTCTAAAAATAGCGTGAGCATACGTGTTATATGTAAACAATAGTTAACACAGTCACGACATTCAAACGCACTATGTGTTTTCGAAAGCAATTCAAGATGATTAAACTAGTAGATGCGCGTTAAAATGTGAGTGTTCTGACATCGATTACTTATACGTGTTAAGAGTTGTCTATATCAGTTATTCGGATTTAACAACACAATTGGGTTAAAGGTCGGTCGAGAATTGAAGAAAACAATATGGCGGATAATAGAACGCTGAACACTTCTTACAACAGCACATACAATACTTAACTACTGAAGCGTGATTACTGGATATACAGACTTAATATACACAAACTAATATATAAATATGTGCTTGCTTAATTAATCAACGCAAGTTATTACTACGTTGGATTCTTGTTGGATTTTGAAGAACCGGCAATACAGCACTTATGTAAACAAAGGGAGACTACTGTTCACAGCAACAAACAGTGCAACTGCAAGGGTAACGTTAGTATGCGGTAATTGATAAAGTGCAAAGGATAAAATAAATACCTTGGATGCTAAAATTAAGCTTGGACCAAGGTGACCATCGCCAATGCCCTGTGGGTAAAAGTTGTACCCGCAATACATTGTTTGTACTGGTCTCCTTGGCTCAATACGACTGAGAAAAATCAAAGAGAAAGTAAGAGGAAAGACAGTTCAATATATCGGAGAGGTATTCTTAACATTTGCTGTTATTAATCTTTACTACTTTTCTTTTTGGTAATTCTGCATGATAAATGGTGACAACACCTACTATTAAATATTGTCCAAATCAAATAAAATTAAAAAAGTAGTCCTTCACTGTGAGTGATATAAGGATATATCTCACTGATACTTTTCAATAGTTCACTACTTAGCATTAAATAAATGTTTTATTATTATTTTAACGATCCTTATAGTCAATACAACAGTTATAAGTTATTAAAGCTGTACCAATAGTGAATACGAAATACGATATACACATTTTGCTTTATTAAGTAGCTGCCAAATTATAACAGCCTTATAGTTATACTGGCTCCTGTTGTGAAAGGTCTTACATTATTGTGCTATTATGAAGAAACATGCAATATTGTCTCAAACCTTATTAAGCAATGTTCTGTTCTCGTTCAGAATCGTTTTCACCAAACACAAAGATTGGCTCAAAATTACACCAAAACATATGTTATGTTTCGACTTTTTTTTTAAATTACTATTTAAAAATTAGCTGTGCCACAAAACAGCATTGATATTTTATGAACTATCTGAACATGTATTGTACTGTTGATGTGCCACAGTAAATATATAACATGTATTTTTAATCTAAGAAGAACACAGCACCAACATACGAGTACTGTCAAATACTGTTATAAATAATTGCAAGAGGCTACGTATTGTGTTGACCTAGATGGGACACAATATATGCCAGTTTACAAAAGACGAATTTTTGCGCAATGCATTTGTATGTATGTATTGGACTGTGCTTTGAAAACACAAGTGGTTAGTATATAAAGATCTAATCAACCATATCTAAATATGGTTGTACGTATTTATAAACAAACTAATTTAATTACGTTTAAAAGATACTATTTGTCTTAGTTCGTTCAGAAAAAAGTACTGTTTGTGTTTTACAAATCATATTTGGCACTTCTGTAAGCGCGCTAATTAAGTTACGAAAGAAATAAAACTCAGACCGTTTTGACATGTTTATTATATCACGATTTAATGACATATACTGTAGTTGTAAATTACTTGAGCTGTTAAATGAAGATAAATGAAGAAAAATAAGTTTACTTAATTTATATTTTATGATTACATCATTGTGATATTATAGATATTGTTGAATGTGAACACAATTACACGTGCGGTCCTCATGCGGTTTGTTCAAACACGTTCGGTGGCTACTCTTGCGCATGTCCAGAGGGGTATCCACAGGGAAACCCGTATCTGGGGTGCTACGGTAGGTCCACAACAAACATTTCGAAACTATCGCTTTCATTTGTATACACTTATAACACCAAACATACGTTTTTTTAAGGACATCTTAATGACCATTTGCATAAGAATCCATGCAACTTTACATTTGAATGATATTTCGTTAATGCAATACGAAAACATGCATTCGTCATACTCCTTTTAAGAAACGTAATGGTTTGTGTGGAAGCGCTGATGTTCAGACGCAAATGCAAGCAATTGAATAATTGTGACTTTTTATCATGTAATAACTATAGTGAATTAAAACATACTATTATTGTGCAACAATACATTATGAAAAGTGTTGAACAATCATCCGAGTGCGTGCCGATACAATGCAACAATTGCAATACTAGACTAGCAGAAATCAATATAATACCAAAGAAATGAAGGAATAGTTTAAGACATATATAAAACACTCAAAAACAACTCACAGCCGTATTAGCTGTATTAAATTTCAATTTCATTGTTTACAGAACCAGTGTTGCTAGACTTCATTGCAGTTGGACATAGATACAACGGTGACAACATGCTTATAGATGCTTACCATATCTCCACAAGGCTGCCATACTTCGGGGAATATATGAATTGGTTCAAAGTAAACACTTCAGTCTCAAGTTTGTTTTAGTAAATATTCCTTTGCATAAAGCTTAGCATAGTGCAAACTTATTTGTTGCATAAGCTTTATTTTATTTTAGCCAAGCATGAATGGATTTATCTCACTAGACTTTCAACCGCTGTATAACCAGTATGGAGGGGAGAATGCCAGCGAATGGACAGCTGCTGTTAAGAATCACAAGGTGATAGCTCCGCTATGGACAAACATCGACAGCAGAAATATATCAGACGGTGGTCTGTGGATCCATGTCTTCACGGACTATCAGCAAGATAAGGCTGACGTTGCCAAGATACAGGATCTCATTCGCCGGTACACCAACCAGACCGTGTTCAATGTGAGTGTGGCCCTGGTCGCCACGTGGAAGCACGTGACTGTTCACTCGCCCTACGAACCCGGATATGAGCTCGTCAAACATCAGGTACCGCGCAATTAATTCGCAAAAATTTAGTCTTGTCGACATTTTGTGTTAAAACATGTAGTTTTGTTGTGTTTGTGATGCTAAATTTACTTATGTTTAAAATGGTAATTAACTTTTTCAGAACCTGTCAATGCAATGCCTTCTGGTGTCAGACGGCATGTACACGTACATCATGTTCAACTACGACCGCGAACAGTTCAGTATCAGACCATTACCGGAAGTACCGGTTGCAAGTGGTTACACTCATCTCAATTACACGGGCACAATTCTATCTGACAGATATAACTTCACAAATCTAAACAAAGGAACCAATGTCAATCCAGGTATCTCTAGCGTGTGGGGTTGTCCTGTTAATTACAAACAAATAGAAGAAGTTGGTGTATATTGCGTTGCACTTGTCCGTCGGTCGGTTGGTTGGTCGGTCGGTCGGTCTGTCCGAAGACCATTGCGTTTCCGCACGATATATAGATAACGCTTTGACCTACGATCGTTTAAGTTGATATGCTGGTTTCTTTGGGGGAAAGGAAGGCGCCTATTGATTTTGAGGTCAACATGTCAAAGGTCAAGGTCACAGTGGCTTGTAATATGAAATTCGTTTCCGTACGATATCTACAGAACGCTTTGACCTATGATCATTTAAGTTTGTATGCTGGTTACTTGGGAGGAAAGGAAGACGCCTATCAATTTTGAGGTCAAAAGGTCAGATGTCAAGTTGACAGAGGCTTGTAAGATGAAAACCGTTTCCTCTGTAGACCATTTTGTTTCCGCATTATATGCAGAATACGCTTTGACCTACGATCATCTAAGTTGGTATGCTGTTTACTCTGGAGAAAAGGAAGATGCCTATACATTTTGAGTTCAACAGGTCAAAAGTCAAGTTCACAGGGGCTTTTTACGTGAACAATGTTTTCTCCGTAGACCATTTTGTTCCCCAGGACATCTAGAGAAGTTTTGGCCTATTTGATGTTTAAGGAAACAGAAAACATATATCCGTATTTAATAAACTGTAAAAAGAAATCCGTAATTATACTCTATCATTCGTTCAGCTTTATATATACTTTCTAAAGCATCAACTTTAATTTCTTCCACAAGTATTGATGTACACAGACAATATTAAAAACAATATCTTACCAATTGCACATATTGACGACTTGGCTGCAAAGCGGGGGACATACATGTTTTAGAAACACCTCTTGTTATTGAAAAAGTATGTTCAAGTAATAGTTTAATGCACTTTAAGAACAGTTGACATAATGATCCGAATTCATTGCTTAGTCTGTTTTGTTGTGTATTTTCTTGCAGAATAAATTAACATGCGTCATTATTTGGTTATGTTATAGTCCCAATCTATAATGTTATGTTTAATTCGCCGCGTGATGATCACAACGCGCATTATCGCATTACAGACTCATAGTGCTTCTAACTTGTTAAAATCGGTAACAACAATTCAAGCAAGTGAATAACCTTATTCATAAATGCATCAGCTCAAAATGCATTTGGAACTGCATAAAACATTTAATTGGATTATGCAGGTTTCGATGGAAGATGGTTGTATAACGTAACGGTCGTAACTGCATCTATAAGAAATGAAATTCTATGTCAGAAGTTTTACGAAGATAATAAAGGTGAGCTCAAATCCTGGATTCAGAAACAGCTGGTGTTTGCACTTCCCTGTCCGTGTCAGGAGGTGTTGATGATGGAGGTTAGTAACGCCATCAAATGTTTTCAACAAATCCCTGTGCTTGAATTGAAATTACATACACATTTATAATCATAACTAAGTTTGTATCGTGATTTTATTCTTCTGTGTTCTTTCACAATTAGCTATCTGCCTGACATAAAGGACTTTAGAATATACATAAGGTTTCTCAACTTTCGCTACTGCTGACGGAGCTGGAGTCATATCTTTTATATTTATGTATGCAACTTGAACTTGAAAACAATTAATAATCCAAACAACAGTGTTTCCAGTAAGGTCCTAACAGAATTTACATAAACATACTGCGTCGCATTGGACTTTAAAATCATTTTCTTGTTTTGCTTTAAAACGTTTCTCGTTGTGATAACGGTTGTTGATTCTGCTGCTACATAGCTTATGTGCTTTGTTGATGATGATGATGATGACATTGTTGTTGTTGTTGCTTTGTTGTTTTTGTTTACCTGTTTTATTCCAGGACTACACTTTCACCCGCAATGACTATATACTTCCCGGGATTGGAACCCAGTTCACCCACATGACGTGCTACGAGTCCTGGTTCTTCAGTGCCTACGGCATCAAACAGAGATGTTGTTACATGTGAGTTTTCGCGAAAATGTTTTTCTATTACACGATCAAGAGTTTGACTGAAAACAAAATTGACCATTTAACACAACGCGCTGTACTAAATGTTATATAATATTTCATAATTTCGTGTCATACATAATTCAAGGTCAACTACCAGTTTGTTCATTAAGACTTTATAACGCGCTCACAACACTTATCCAAATGTCCAGTTTAGACTTACAAGACCCAGCATTACTTATGTCAGTAGTGCGTCGCATATTTGCACTATTAAGCAACAACCTACATTTCAGTCGAAATTAAACGTATATATGTAATGTAATTCAAATTCGTCAGATGATATTTGGAGATGAAGAAATTAACACGCTTATTAGAAACATTTCCATTTTCGGTATGATGAACTGCTCTGATTAAACAATATGTCACTTGCATTAATATTATTATGACAGCTGAAATAAGTGCTTCATAATTTCTAATACAGCGGATGTTTCATTTGTTTGCAATAACCATTATACATATATCTCGTATTGTATCGCCAAACGTTCAGGTTCAGCAAACTACAAACCCAGTACCCGGGTGCAGTAGCAGCCGAGTTTGATAACAAAACCATTTCCGAATTGCTCGAAACGGGCTACAACCAATGCTGCTCCCCTGAAGGCAGCCATAAATACTGTCATCTGTACGCGGAGATCAACCCGCCTGATGACTGCTCCAGGTACACGGTCAGCGACGAGATGCCGTCAGATAGAGGCTTTATGCACGACATCGTTAGAAGTGTTAGAAATTTGCTTGGATTATAATTCATAATAATTTATGAAATACGAAAAACACATCCATTGGCAAATGTTTTCCTCGGAAAAGATCTACAGTTAACAATATTATCCTAAATAGTGTATACGAATATCTTTAAATAATTACAACTTCTTTTGTTGTTATTTTTTACAGTCTTTTGATTGGCTTAAATGCATTACGTGTCATGCTTTTATCTTTCAATGAAGCCGGTTCCCCTCATTAAACTTCATTTTGTTTACATGTATTGCTGTCAAAACATGAATTAGATATGCAGTTTTACACATTTATTAAAATATTACTATTCCAATGGTCTGCCAAAAAAAAAGAAAAAAAACGTATTGTGAAATGTATGTGTTTGGTTTTTTTTTGCCAATAAAGGGAAAACAGATATTCAACAAGTTCGAAACAAAACATTTATAACATTTAGAAAAGTGTTCCATTTATAAAACTATGATTTGCCAGAACAGCATTCGAGTGATACAGAATTAATACATAGGATTTACTACAACTTTAAACATAAATATAAATAAAGAGAAAATTCAACACGAACATTAAACAAAAATACTTTGTGAATCAAAGTATTTATCCAAAGGGGAAAACAAATTGATATTTAACAAACACAAGCGTAATGCACATTTTTACCGATTGGAGCAAAGAACAGCTTGGAGAAACCAAACACTTCAGTCAAATAACAGATATCTAGTTGAGCAAAAGACTCGCTTATCTTTTTAATGAAATCATGCACCCAAAGCAAAGAATTCATACAGAGACATATTGTGGAGCTTGCAAATGAATACCACTATAACACATTGACTAATGTGCGAGCTGCATTGAATCGATAGTCTCGGAGAGCTGAAAGACCCATTTGACCTTGTAAACAATACAAGTCGAATTACGCAAATGAAATTCTAGATGCTCCAAATACACCTCGATGTAGGCTCAAGTTGGCCAATTTAACATAAGCCGACTATTTCCAAGGATGATATCCAAAACGTTCACTATTTCCTTGTATAGCCGGTCACATGACGCTACAGGACATGGTATTTCTTGTTCATCCAGTTTGTCACTCGGGCCTAGAGTTTCATAAATAGCTGAATCAAAAAGCCTTAGGTTAAAACCATAAATATTGAAGGAAATGCAATTTAACTAAAACAATAAAATTGTCTTCAAGATCATTATTCTACTCAAACATACTAGCATAAAAATTAACTTTCCAATATTGATGAAGGTCATAAAAAGCATTTTAACTAAGTCTTTTTAAATTAAATTTAAATTTCAATACAAAAATCGGGATTTAAAATTAGGAAAAATATCACATTTTATGCGAACAATTTTAAAAATGACAGGTGATTGACAGAGTGAATCAAATAATTTGATAACATTTTCGGTAAGTGACACAAAATGGCATCGATTCGTTATTGTGCTCAGTGTTAAATAATAAAAGTAGTTTACCTTTTTCTCGTCTTGATTTTACATCCACGCAGTAATTTATAATTTGCCAAATCGCTTACATAAAACGTGTCAACATAAAGTGCAAACAATGTGGGGTTGAAATATGTGCTAAACACACGCTTTGATTCATGTAATATGGGGTGTAACACTGACTGATATCGAATGCCGAACGAGGTAAATTTGCGTTGTTCAGCGCTTTTATAAAGGAATAAAACATTCACATGAGAAATTGCGTTTCAAATATAACAAATAAACATAACGTATTTAAACTTAGTTTTCGCCTACAGAACGGTTCAAACTACACATCCAAAATTGTAGTGTATGAAAAACAACTTCTGCTCGTTTAGCCTTCACTGGAATTTAAACTGGAGCGCATCTTTTCACTTCCGCTGATAACTCTATTGCTATGTATGAAGTATAAAAATACCTTGAAAATTGCTGATCTTAAATATCAAACACAAATACAAGTAAACGAGTACATTCAATCAAGTATATTTTTTACTATTATTAAGGAATGTAAATAGCCTCTAATGACTGAAATGTACAAAATGCTACCGTATTGCAAGGGGCGGTGCTAAACTGTACGGCTGATGGTCTTCAATGTGTAAATGCGCAAAGTGCAAAAAATGACTCTTAAACTATTGTTTTCGTTTTTAAGGTAAATATTAAAAGCATCCTCAGAATTATAAGTATAAAAATTGAACGCTCTTTTCGCTTTTCGGCACTTTATTTATCTATGTAGGTCAGTTTGTTTGGAATTTGTACATAAAGCCTTCAATGAAAGAGGTTTATAGTAAAAATAATTTATTTAAGTCTCATTCATGTACATATACATATACACATGATCAAATTATATATCTACAGCATATATAACATATGCACATGACAACTCATAATGATTGATAAGAGACTAAATAAAAACTAGATAAAACTATATTAATCTTATGTACACAGTATCGAGTACGTTATGTCTGATAATCACACACGTCCATTTGAATGTGTCTTAAAACATTACTTGAAAAAGCAGAAGCGTTTATTATTGGAAAAAAAATGCATTTAGTGTGCTCAAACTATCAGATTGGTAATAAACAAATAAGCAAGCATAACTTAATTATTACATAACATAAGGAAACACATTAAAAAGTAGACATCACAACGAGATAAATAAACGTTTGATTAAAAAGGTCTATCTACTTCCAAATCAAATAATTCTTCTCTGTAAACGGAAGCGGGTTTCGCCAATAGTTGTTTTCAGGTCATTGTTTCTGAAATGAAGTTCTCATTTATCACTTACAGCGAGACTATAACAATTAAGAATGATAAGCACAGCTTTTTCATAGCAGGCATTTCTAATTCCAGTATACAAAGAGCAATCAAATAATCATGACTCTCATCCACAACTAGAAGTTCTTGATAACAAAAAAAATCCATCAACGTTGTTGCACATGTAAGCCTTCACACTGACCTGGTTCTATACGTAAAGGAGCAACGCCACATCTAAATAAACACAATGCTGATCTACGACATTAAGGCATAAGAAATAAGACATAACTATATTTTTCTACACAATAGTAATGCTTCAGCAAAGTATCATTCTTAGTTGGTTCAATTCTTTTCTAGATGCGCCATTAACAAAATTAATTTTCATTAACCAGTCATTTTAAAATCTTGAAACATAGAATCTTGTAATTTTTCCAAGATGTTTAGTTTCACAATTAGTCTTGAAAAAATGTGAGTAAATTGCAATAAAATGCTCTGTTCTCAGCGTTTAACGACACAACTAAACCAGTTTAACATGTATGTGTTTTACGGTTTGCCCAGAGTGCAATACGTTTATAATGCGAGATGAGTACGTGGTGTACAGACGAGCCCAGTATGTAGCAACAACTTTCCACTGTCAAATGGAGACAGGTGGCAACCCATTTCACACCTCCAACAGCCAAAGTATTCGTATATATTTTCTTACGCCAAGATAAAACCTCATTGCTCTATTCTCAACACCACTAATACAGGAAAAAGACGCATATGTCCCCACAGAGAAGCTTCGTAGCTAATAGCGGCCCAAACAACTATACTTGGTGTGGAGCATCACCAATTAACTTAACTTTGGCAATCAACAATCATAAGGCATTTCTTGCACACTGAGCCACAATTTTGGCTGTATCATTAAAATCTAAACATTTAGTTAACAATAAAACACGATATTTGTAATTTTCTGCATATTGTATAACATGTTCCTCGCATTTAAATACACAATTTGTTCTAAACGCAGAGGCTGGGCGGAAATATACAATATTACTCGTATTTGTATGTTTAAACGTATAATTTTTTCAGCACCAATCATTAAGACCAGTTAACAATAATTGTAAATGCTCTTCCCTATCTGCTCTTGTTACTATATCATCATCATAAATCAACATACAAATATTATCCTGATCTATGTGTACACCAACATTTAATGATTTTAAATATACAGCAAGGTCGTTTATTAAAATATTGAAGAATATCGGTGACAAAATATCTCCTTGCCTTAAACTACAATTTGCAGCAAATCGGTCCGAATAATGCGAGTTAACCTTAACACAGACTTATATACATATATTGAAAGACACACATTATCTTGCCCGTTAAACCACTTTTATGTAATTTACACCACTATTTCGAGCGATTAATGCATTCGTATGCCTTTTCCAAATCTATAAAAACAGTATTTATGGAAAAGTACAAAGCTTTCGAGAGTCAACAATACTAGTTAATGAAGACATAGGGTCCTTCATATATAAAAGATTTAGGAACATGATTGGTAATACATGCTCCATACGGGAGGTATAAAAACATGTGTTTATCTCATATATTAAATAACACATGTAGAAAATAAATACTTGCATCATTGCGTAAAACTCAACTGGTATACAATCAAAACCTTGGACTTTGCCAAGTTTAGCTTTCCAAATGTATTTTCTAACTTCATCAAGGGAGATAATATCGTTTAACCTTCCAATATTACCATATGTATGTACATGCGCCGCAATATTGGCAGTAACATCATTATCATTTCTATAAAAAAAGAGAGAACTAAAATCATGTTTCCATCTACTTAACACATCCCTTATGCACCTGGAGATCGACCTATTTCCCATCTTAACGCACTTAGTGATTTGATTTTCCTTTGTCTGATCAATGCAAATTTTACCAATAGACTTCCAACAATTAGTTTGGTCGCCTACCCATTCATGTAGAAGTTTGTTTTGTATATTAAACCAGTAAAAGCGTTTAGATCTATGCACTTCACGATCAAATTGTTAACGTAGCTTAACATAGTCAGATTTATATACAGTCTCAACATTTCTAGCAGAACAGTTTAACCTTGGTTTTCTCGACAATACAAAGGTTTTGCCATAGATCTGTAAGGTTACTACTCCTGCAAGATTTACCAGCTCTCTTTTTCTTATAAAAGCAAATACGTCTATTTGAGTAGACGTATGCATAATGGCTTCATCTTAGTGAACCCTAGACATGGCTTACCACTAGATACTACTGTGGATGTGTTTATTAGAATTGTGTATAGAGCTGTCAGGATGCACAGGTATTATTTAATAATTTAGTGGTTGTCTCTTTACATAAAACACGTCGTTTTATTTTATTAGACTATAAAATGGCGATATCGATTGTATTTTATTTAGGAAGTCGATGTCATAATGAAAAGCATTCACGGAAAATTGACAACAGAATGAAACAAGAAAGCGCTAGAAGTGCGCAGACCGCCGTTAAGTCAGCTCATTCCTAACACAATTCCTGGATGCAGACAGCGACATGGATCAACCCCAAAATCTAATCATTTGTTAATTTACCCGTTCCTTCAAAAAAAGTTCATGCCAATCCGATCAAAACGTTTTACGTACATGTACACAAAGGTGCTAACTTACAAACTGACAACCTAACGTATGCATAAAACATGACTTTCTAGGCGGAGGTAAATATGCATTCTTGATATGCATTGTAATAACTCTAGTTTAAAGCCGCAGTCAATAGAATACAATTCAATACAGTCATCTGAAATTGCCCTTAGTTCTAATGAACGTTTATGACGTTTATTCGACTGAAAACTGTTTCTTATTTATGAAATGCATTTTATTATGCCTATGTTCAAAAACGCTTGGTACGAACGGAATATACACTAAAATGCATGCTGATTTACTCCAGAGGCATCACCAGCTATCGCATACAGATAACTATACGATAAAAAGTTACCAAAACGTTATTTGTTTACCGATTTCAATGCGTTTATTTTATCGGTAACAAGTCCATTAGGATATCTGCAAAGTTGTTGCATTAACATATTTCTGGACTGCTACTTTAACTTGACTAATCGGTAAAAGAAAGGTAATCTTTTTAATAAATTAAAAACGGTTAAGAAACGTATTTTCTGTACGTTTAAAATATTATTTGATCATTTGTTTTAATTCTTATTTTCAATCTTAATATACTGAATGTCTTCTTTTCTTTTTAACTTGGTTTCTTGTCGTTATTTTCTTTTCGTTTGCCATAACAGATGCAACTTTGTTCCAATGTTGGTATGTGTATGTACTATTGTGAACGGAATTGAGTTCTTTCCGTAAACGAGTTTAAATAAGCACAAACAGTACATGTATGATTTGAGTTTTCTTAAACAGTTCACGAACTTCATAAACAAGATTGTCATATTATAAATATTATTATTTCCCCGGTGTTATGGTATGTGTCGTAAGTTACTATGATTACATTTAAAAAAAGTTGAACTGGTGTTGAACTGTTGGTTTTTGTCATGTATAGATACATTGGGTCAAAACAGTTGTAACAATATATGCCGTTCGCAACGAGCAAGTGTTACCCGTCTGTATTGAATACAATATTATGCATAAGCATTTGCAGAAGTACATTGCCCAATATGCTCGACATGCTATACAATTAAGTTACGTAACATATTATAATTATAATAATTAACTATTAACCAGAAAGTTACCATTGCGCGCTATGTGTGTTATTACCTGTTTATATATATGCAGTAGAACGCAGTCTGCAAAATGCATTTCTTATCGAATATAATTGCAATGTTGAACTTGTTATGGTTTATGGTGTTCCTTATGAAGTGAATTGCAGCAATATTGATAAATCTCAAACCATATCAATATGAATTAATGACAGTTATAAAACAAAAATTGCATTGGCAGTAAATATACGTTGACGCACCATAAAAGTGTATTGCTTCATTCATAGTAAGCCTCCTTCGTTGTTTGTCGTCAATGAATGTTGCGTTCTAAGAGTAAGTGGTGCTGTCGGTAGCTGGTAAGACCAATGCGAAAGTGGCAATCTCTGATGCACAAAGTACATATGTTGATCGTGGGGGCAGTCAGTTTGCTCGTGTCTTCCGCCTAGCTCTTCTCTCTTATGCCATTTTCAAGATCTTCTCCTCATCCTGTTTTAGCTGCTTTTTGAGCTTGCAGCGTCAGCTGGTGCGATTTGCTACGTTGGCCTTCCAGATCTCTTTGTTAATGTCGAGAGCATTCAGGTCGCGCTTGCAGATATCGTTATATAACTCTGCTGGGACCGGCCTTTTGATATTATGTTGGATGCGGGGTCTCTGTAGAAGATGTCCGACAGCCTTCCGTATGACGGGCGTAGCCAGTTGTCAAGCCAGGGCAGAAAGCGTTGTCTGCGTTGTACATGGTGATGAGGCCAGCGCGGCAAGAACCTGGAAGTTGGGCACTTTGTCGCTCCAGCTGACGCCAAGGATGCGGTGAAGACATATCATGTGGAAGCTGTTCAGCTTCTTTTCATGCTTGTCATAGGTAATCCAGGATTTACTCATGCACAAGATGGTACTTACTATGCAGGCATGGTACACTGTCTTCTTGGTTGGAGTGGTCAGCCTAGGGTTCTTCTAGACTCAAGTGGGCAGTCGTCTTAAGCTTGGTGCGGCCTTGCCAATGCGTTTAATGATGTCAGCATAGGTTCTCGCTTATGGTGAAACCAAAGTAGATGAACTGGTGTACCACTTCAAGTTCCGAATTTATTTTGGGAGGAATTGTATTTTTTTTAAGATTGCGCGATCCTAACGATGTTACTAACTGGAAGTGTAGACACCACTGCCAGTCAGTCGGAGCCATTACTCAGCATATAGAGTATAACAACACGTCGACAGGAGCAATTGTAATTGTTATGTGTCAGTCCTGATACACGGCGGAGACAAGTAACGGTCGGGAAGTTTATGTTAAGTTGCCTGAGTGGCACTATCGTGTCTTAGTCAGGGTATGTATATCTAGTAATTGGTCTTTATAGGTGAAAGTGAACACATTCCAACTCACGAACTTAATGCTATCGCATTGCTGCATTATACTACATGTATTTTATATGCAATTAAATAGTGAATCCAATGTACTGTCAAAGTGTTATATTCATTCAGTAGGGTTCATGTGTTTAAACATGCCAATCAATCATTGTTTTATCGTCATGCAGTCAATGGATCCGTACGTAAGCGTATCATATTTACATGCGTTACGACAAAACGTGCATAACGCACAAAAACTGGTTTCTTTATAATGACTAATGCTACATATGTACAAAACCATAACATTTTTTAATGTAATTTAATTGTGTGAATCTAAATTTGATTATTATTATTATTTTATTATTATTATTATTAGTATTACTATTATTATTATTATTATTATTATTTTTTTTTTTTTTTTTTTTTTTTTTTTTTTTGGTTTGTAACCTTTATTTCCATCATAGTTTGTAAAATATACATTATATGCAAGTCATACAGAGTACAAAGCACATTATATGCAAGTCATACAGCGTAAAAAACATTATATGCAAGCAGCGTATAAAATATACATATAGAACGTACAAATATTATACGAATGTTGGTCCAGTTTCAGAAACAACATGAAATTATAAATGCCCATATTCTTTTTTTTTAAATTCTTTTTTTTAATTTACCAATATAAAAACCAATTAAGGTTACATTTGTTTTATAGTTATCTACATTTCTTTAACCAAGTCCCTATAGGCTTTGTTCACAAAAATTACTTATTAGTGACCATCTTTTTGCTTCAATTTCCGAGAGTTTATAGCTAGTATTAATTGAACAATAAAAATCTAAGCTATTAGTGAGGCCTTTAAAACTTGGTGTAATGTTATTTCTTCTGCATGTAAAAATATATCTCTTAATCTCTAGATCCTTAGTTGCAATTGAAGAACCACCTAATACAAAAGTTTGGCAGTCTATTTCTGTCGTATTAAATAAAGTTCTATTATTTGCAAGGATTTCGTTTACTTTTTTAATTAGATCTTTTGTTTTTTCACAGTTCCAGAAAAGATGCATAACAGTTTCTTCGCTTTGTTGGCAGAAGCTACATAGATTATTATTGACTATTTTCATTTTGTATAATAAGGGATTTGTACCTAAAATAGTGTAGATAATTCTAACTTGAAACCATTATAAGTAACTATCTCTTGTTATGTTAAATAGTGTTTTAAAAATACATTTCCAGTCTTCGTCCGAGAGAGTAAATACGTCCCATTTTGTTTTGTATAAAGTTGTTTTAACATTTTGATTAAAACAATTATAAATAAACCTATCTTTACTTTCGTAGCAAATAATATATTTCGCATAACACGATAGAGATGGACCAAACGTGAGATGGTCGTTTTTGTTAAAATGTATATTCATTTTATTAATAAACGTTTTTACTGATTTTATAAGACCTTCGTAATTCATAAAATTCATGCATGTTCCCGTAATAGTTTCTATCTGTTTTTTCGTTAAGAAAGTGTTAGAATCAATAAGTATATCTCTCACAAATCGTATTCCTTTCTCGTAAAGTGATTTGAAAAAAATAGGTTCATTACCAATTTTAAAATTTGTGTTATAAAATAGAGGCATATTTAGAATATCGTCCATATGATAAATGTTTAACACATCAAGCAACTGTTCATATTTTGTAAAAACCTCTAACCAAAAATCATTGTTTATTTTTTTCTTGACATTGGAAATGTATAGTTTTCCGGTATTAAAAAATTTGCCTATGTCGAACATAGATCTTACAAGTATTGCGCAATTACTATCGCAACATGTATACAATTTTCGTATCCAAGAAAGTTTGATTTTTTTACAATATGCATAGATATCTATCATTTGCAAACCACCTTTCTCATAGCTTTGAGTAATTGTAGAAATTTTTATTTTATACGGTGCATCTTCCCAAACAAAATCCATCAATAATTTGTTCAATTTATCAAGAATATCTGTCTTTGGTGTAGATAAAGCAAACAAACAATGAGTGAATAATGGTAGTAAAAGTGATTTTATGACAGTTATTCTACCAATTGGTGTAAGTTTTCTCTTTTTCCAGTGGTTAATAATATTGTTAGCTTTAATAAATTTATCAGAAAAATTTTAATCGATCATACTTTTAAGGTCAACATCGAACATGATTCCTAATAATTTAAATCTAGTGGTTCCCCATGTAAGTTTGTATTTTGTTTTAATAGCTCTAATACTATATTTTAAAGATCCGATCCATATAACGTTAGTTTTATCAAAATTCACTTTAAGACCTGAAAACAATGCAAAGTCGTCGAGCATTTCAAGCGCCGAATTTAAAGAATTTTCTGAACCATCTAGTAACAGAGAAGTGTCATCCGCAAATTGAGAAATCTTGTATTCAACGCCATTTATTTGTATACCCTTGATATTTTTACAACATTTAATCTTAATTGCTAATACTTCTGCACATAATATAAATATATACGGTGAAATGGGGTCTCCCTGTCTGCAACCGCGGCCTATTGAGAAGCTGTCAGATAAGAAGCCGTTCAACTGAACTGATGTTTGAGTGTTTTTGAGAAAAATGTTAATCCAACGTTTAAAACTTGGCCCGAAATTAAATAAATTAAGTGTTTGTTCAATGCAGTTAAAAGATAAAGTATCGAAAGCCTTCTCGAAATCAATCAACATAATTAACCCAGGAATTTTGTTTTGTTCTGTATAATTCAGTATGTCATATAGCAGACGTGTGTTTTCTCCTATAAACCGCCCTGAGACAAAACCCGTTTGATCCCTTGAAATAAGACTGGTTAAGTGTGGTTTTATTCTATTTGCTATTGAGCCAGATGCTATTTTATAGACTGTATTAAGTAGTGTGATAGGTCTCCAGTTTTTAAGGAAATGTCTCGTCTTGTTTTCTTTTGGAATACAGGTAATAATACCCTGTTTTTGGGTTATAGAAAGGTTATCATTAATGTACGCAAAATGTATACTTCTTAAAACAAAATGTCCAATTTTATTCCAGAAAACTTTAAAGAAATTTGTAGAGAAGCCATCTGACCCGGGACTTTTATCATTTTCCATATTTTTGAGAGTTCTAGTTATTTCTTCAAATTTTAATAATCCTTCAATTTCGAGTGATTGGGAGACATTTAATTTATTTACATGAATGTTTTGCAAGTCATTAAGTGTGAAGTCAGATGAGACTTCAACTTTTTGATACAATTTTTTTATAGAATTCAGCCGTTTCCTTTAAAATATCATTTTGATTGTTAATAACCGTGCCATCGTCTTTTTGAATAAATGGTATATTTTTGTTTGTATAATGTTGCTTTTCTAAAGAGCAAAAATAACTGGTTGTTTTCTCTCCTTGTTCTATCCACTGGCCTTTCGACCTTATGATGTGACCTTTTAGTTTTGTGTTTCTAATATTATCAAGCTCTATATTTAACTGTACAAGAGTTTCTTTGTTAGATTCGTTTAGATTTTGTTCAATTTCTTCGATTTCCTTTAATAATCTTTGCTCGTTTGAAATACTTAATTTGTTTCTATAACTTGCATAAGCAATAGTTTTTCCTCTTATTTCCATTAATAAAGTTTCTAAAAAGAGTTGGTCATTTATTGTAAACAAAAGCTCACTGCTACATATATTGTGAATATTTTCTAAATTGTAGACTGGCAAGCAATATTGTAATTTAATTTCTTCAATTTTATTATTTATACAATTTAAGTATTCAATGTCGTGTAAAAGAGAATTATTAAATTTCCACAACCCTTTCGCGTGCTCAATTTTGTTGAATTCGAATGAAATATCTATAATTGAGTGATCTGATTTAATACTAGGTTTTATATTGGATGATTTTAAGAAGTTACCCATATTTTGGGTAGTCAAAAAGAAATCTAATCTTGCTTGTTGTAGAGGATTGGTACGCCTCCATGTGTATCTAATTTTATCTTCATGCAATGCCCTAAAAGTATCAATTAAATTTCTCTTTGCAATTTCTTGTAGAATAATATTTCTTGCATTTATATTATAGTTGTTGGATTTATAATTACTATAATCTAATTTGTTATCAAGGACAATGTTAAAATCACCACAAATTACGTAATCCTCATTTCTAAAATCATCAATAGTATTAAACACATCCTTATAAAATTGTGGATTATCTGAATTAGGGCCATAGACGGTAATTAATGAGAAGTGCATTTCCGCATATGTAATATCTAATGCCAACAAGTTACCAATAATATCTTTTTTAATGTTATGAACTTTTACATCAATGTTATTTTTTACTAATATTGCACATCCTCTCGCATTTGATTTCCCATAACTTATATAGCATTGCCCACTATTACTATTATTATTATTATTATTATTATAAAATATTAATAATAAGTTGTATTAGTATTATTATGCGTCGTATTTTATGTGATTGAACATTTGTGGTGATCCGAATCTACCAGAAAATTGGCATCATGGTCTCCTTGGTGCCAATCTACAGTACATCAACTTTACAAAGACGAATAACATGGCGTCTTCCACAGTTCAGTGTCATGAAGGTTATCAGCTAACAACTGTTGGCGGTACGAGACAAACTCAGGACATGATGTTCCGTGTCCCGATTGGCACATGGATTCCCGGGCGAAACTGTGGACGGACAGGTAAAAGTAATCCATTCAAGGCAAATAATACATAAGCGATTCATTGTCAAAATTTAAAGCAAGATAAAGTTATTATAAATAGACATATTTGACCTTATAAATGTAAAAGTTTAAGGTTATAGTTCAGAGATAAGGAATATGAAAACGGTAATTATGATGTATAAGAGTCCTACATCAAAAGTTTAACTACTATCTGTAGGAAGTCGAAGTCGTGCTGAAAAACGCATGAGGTAAAGGGAACTTCATTTAGTTCATAATAATGTAAATCAACTTAGTCAGTAATTGTCTTTTTTTATAGACCATACGTTTGTGTTATTTTAACCATTAAAAACGTGGATACGTATTTCTATCAGAACAACGTGTACACAAATTGAAACAAGTAATTCCTAAAATCAATATAATGCCCCAGCAATATGGTTTATGTGAATTATGTAAAAGACAAAATGAAGTATTATTATTGTTATGTTATTATCTTCTTGGAAATGTGTTTAATATATTTAAACTTGCGGTTTATCTGAGACACCTTCAGTAAAGCTTAAAACTTCTACCAGGAAACCAATACTGCTCTTTGAGCCACCTCATTTCACAAATAATACACTAAATACTAAATAAAATAAACATCAAAGCACACATCCTGATAATAAGATAATCTCATATTGGCATTGAATCATTAATTCAATTTACTGCCTTTTTGACAACTGTTGCTTTGGAATATCCTGAACAAGAATGATTCGCTATGTGCAATCTGAGGCAAACATCAAGCCCAATAAATAAACACATGCACACTCGTTATATTATGTTTTCTGTTAGGTATGTCGATTTCCATTAAGTGTCATTGAAATCGCAATGGAGAATGAGAAAAAGCCAAAACAAGTATTGTGCAGTATGACTGCAGCTGCCCTCAAAGGCCTATAAGTACAAGCACAAATATTCAAGTCTGAAAGTATTGCATAATGCACACCTCCTTTTGTTACTGGAGCCTCTGAATAAGTATCACTGAATTCGTTCGGAAAATGGTCGCTTAACCCAGACAACATACGGAACGGACAGGCGAACGGACGGACAAAGCGAGTACTATATGTCCCCCAATATGTTTTCAGGAAACATAATGAACGGATCATGTCGAAGATGAATATTAACAGACATATGTTCATAGTTGAAATGTAAATACTTTCTAAAGGCAACCTGTTACTGGCCATAGGTAATTAAAACGAACCGAGTTGTTTACTGCTTTGAACGCAAATGGAATGCAATACCTTTTTTTAGTTTCATGTCTTATTTTTAAGTTTTAAACATTTAAACATGTACGTTTATTTATTTGAATCTTATATGCAATATATCGCTGATTAGTTCCAGAAAACATTAATGACACATAAATCAAACTGTGGACTATAAACCAATAAATACATCAATTGTTTTGGTTGTACAATTACAACAAATATTATAATTTTATATAAGACAATATTTAATTTTTTAATGCAAGAATTAATGTGTGTTTCTACATTTCATTTGATTCTCAAGTTATCAATTTAATAGTTAGTTTATAATTTGTATTATTCGATCCCATTATAATATAACTGTATTGATATTAAAATACATTTAAGAAAAATATCAACTAAAAGGCTGTCAATGGGATATTATATGTATATGCTATATCTGTTTATCTTAGACTATACGTGTGACACCGGCTACCACACTGATAACCTGACCACTCTGGCATGTAACAGTAGTGGTCTGTGGAATACAGAACCACCGATATACTTTGGTAACTACCAACAGATAATTCTTAAATACAACTTAAATCTATATTTAAAACTGCGGCACACCACCGAAATTATGTTATTATAACTGTATTCAAATATATGCTGCGTTTTGTGTTCCTTTCACAAATTGCTCAAATATGCATATCCTTTTGTGGAAAAATAAAGCTATTTTAAAATATTATGACTGTGTTGATAAAATGTATGTGAGTCTTTTAAAGTTCATTACAACGTATTAAAAATCACCTATTACAAGATAAAAACACTGTAAAAATAAAAGTCGCCAATTAATATCGAGGTGATCTCAATAAAATGAAATGAAAAGGAAATGTGCAAAGTATGGTACAACGTTTTAAAATTAGGTATTTGCATTGGCATATATTGTCAACGTTAATATATTGTATGCGTAAATAACGGTAGTAATGCAATCAAATGTGTTGTTCATGTTATACGCTGATATTGGTCAGTATCATTATCACTGTCTCGTTCCTTTAACAATGTCTCGTTCCTTAAACAATGTACACACATGTTGAAATGCAAGTATAAAGAGCTGTTTCTAATAAACTTGTTTCTTTAAATACTAGTATAAGTATGCGCCTTAAAATCCCAAATTACAAACAGATATCAATGAGTGCCTGAGTCGCAACGATAACGAGTGCCATAACAACGCCTTCTGCACGAACACCGAGGGAAGTTACACGTGCAAGTGTATTGAGGGTTATGATGACCTAAATGGTAAACAAGGTCGAATATGTGAAGGTGCGTTAAAGTGTACTATTTAGATAACAGTTTAATAAGGCAACAGTTTGGTATACATTGGTTGCCCTGAACGTCAGTCACGAGAAGTATACCTGTAACAAACTAATTGCATAGTAAAGCCATGAACAAAATATCATTAGAAAGTAGTATCGTTACCTTATTATACGTGCCAGTCAATTATTAATATAACAGAACATATCGAAAGTACTCGTTGTCGATTTTGAGTTCTTAATATCTAGCTCAAATGATCAATGTTTTTCTCTGTCACTATAACAGCTCACATTAATGTGATTGTCATGGTTATATTTTTGTTTGTTTGACATTGTTCTTAACATCCACGAACTTTTACTTAAATATTCGGGGGGTTTTTGCGCATTGTTTACTTAAAACATTTATGTTGATTGACAGTGTTCGTATTGATTTCATTACAACCATTCCTCACGTTTCACTCTATTTGTTTTTGTAATGTATCGTTTACCTTAAACAATTAACACAGACCAAAACGAACACGAGGGTCCTCCTAACATTCAGTGCTTTTTCTGTCTGAACAGACCCACACCTGTGTGAATCTGTAGGGAGGCTACATCTGTATCTGCAACAATGGGTGAACCGGCAAAAATGTTACAATGGTCGTAACAAGTTGTTTTATTTATATAATTATAACAATTGTTGAAACATCTATGAAAGCATATAGGAAGAGGATGATAAAACAAACAGTATGAAAATGTTTCTTACAGTATACAATCGTACGAATTTTACATAGACACGTAATCTGTGTTTTCCAATATGATGGTAAACCAACAGAGTTAACCATTGCCAGCGTAAGATATGTTTGTCTGTTTAGCTTAGTATTTAAATAATTACAATTTCGTATGGTTTCACCATTTTACAGTTTTCTGATTGGCTGAAATGCGTCATGTGACAGGCTTTTATTAGTCTATGAAGCCGGTTGCCTCTATTAATATTCATGAGGGACTACTTGTTATTGTTGTTCACATGCAGTGCTGTCACACACACACACCAAAATTTGAAATACTGTAACAGATTTATTCACATTTATACATGGGATTGTCAAAAAAAGAATTATAATAAATAAATTATTTATTCATAACAAATTATAAACATGTAAAATGTATGTTGTTTATTTCTTTTTGTTTGATGAGCATTATGCATGAAAGAAAATAAAAACATAGAAAATTTAACACAAACATAAAAACAATATTTTTTGGATAAAAATAAAGGGGTTTTTACGATTTCAATGTGAACATTTCATTTTCTCATAATTTGAACAACACAAAGGAGAGGACGACTATAATCAAGTTACAATAAAAAGAAATAAACAGATATTTGTACCATACTTCTTTATTTTATGATTTCAAGGTAACGACACATTTTTTCCCAGTGCTGAGCCGATACGACACCTTTAATCGTTATTGTGAGAGAAACAATGAACGTGTCCATGATGTGTCTAATGAACCATCTGCACAGAACTTAAGTCAACACGCAACAAATATTGGGGATTTCCCAAAATTGTACATGTCTGATGCACATGAATGAGTTTTCGACTGGAAGACGAACAGTATTTTTAAGTATTTCGAGGATTTTCAAATATCAATTCTTCTGAACTTGTATTCTAGTTTGTTATTTATCAGTGTTTTATATGTTTCATTTTACTTTCATATTTTTCTATGAAAATTTGATGAGATCGTACATACCGTCTTTAATATTTATATTTAAATTTATATTTATCAAAAGAGGAAAACAAATGAAATTTAACCAACACAAACATACAAATACACAATTTTACAGATTAAGGCAAAGAACGGTTTAGAAACAAGAGGTTTCAATCAAATAACAGACATCCAGTTGAACAAACGTCTCGCAATTTTTTTACCAGGAAGCCACTGGAAAACCAAGCGGGAATGGTATGCAGTCATCCCATGGAGCTTGAAAAAGAAAGCCACAAGAACACCTCGAAAATTGCGAGCTACATCCAATTGTCACCTCCGAGAGCTGAATGTCCCATTTACCATTGTAAAAAGCCCATGTTCAAGTACACAAATGACTCACAAAGCTGCGAAGCTCAAAACACTCCTCGAAGTAGGCTCACATTGGTCAATTAAGCATAAACAAAGGATGATATGCACAAAATTCACATGTTCATTTTCTCGAACATTTATCCATTCACATTGCACGACAGTGCGAAGAATATCTTATACATCCAGTTTGTGGCGAATCGTTCTACCACACAGTGGCGAATCGTTATCACCCTCTGACGAATCGTCATTAAACTGTGGCATATCGTTATGTGTCGAATCGTTATTGTGGTGATTCGTTACTAATTTTCTAACTCGGGGAGTTTCATCACCAGCGGTAACAAAAGTTAAAAAAAATAAACATATTAAAGAATTGTCATTTACATATAGCTTTGACTAAAACAATATTTAAAATGTTCTTCTTGTTCACAGTTCTATGCAAATAAGATGCATAATAATTTACCTTTCCAAGTTATGTCACACAGTTTAAGAAACTGTACTGTATATATTTTCGGCCGATGACACACAATTCCATAGATTTGATAAATAATAAAATTCGTTTACCTTTTTCTCGTCTTCAATTTATATCTACACTGTTAGTGATATTTTGCCAAATGTCATACAGAAAACGTTTTAACACGACATGCAAAAAAATGTGGTTTTAAAATAATTGCTCAATACACGGTTTTAAAATGCATGCCTTAATGTGTGTAAACATCGAGGGCCTAACGGGTCGTTTTAAGAAAGAAATAAAACATATACATGAAACATTGCGTTTTAAATGTAAAGTAACCTTTAATCTTATTAAATGTATTTAACGCCTAAAGTACGGTTCCATCCACACATGTATACTGGCGTTTACAAAATTGCAACTATCTGAAAACAACTTTCGACTCGTTTAGCCTTCAGTAGTTAATCTAAACTGGAACGCGTTTTAATATTTCCGTCTACATGTATATTATGGATACACAACACCTTGTTCAAAATTGCTCTTACGAAATATCAGCTAAAACAAAAGTAATATAAAAAGTAAATTTTATCACTAGAGCTACTGTATTATTTAAGATACCGCTATGTTGCGAACACAACACTACTGCAGTGCAAGGGGCGGAGCCTACGAATCATACTTAAATGTATTGACGCGCGAATTGCAAAAAATAAATCCCAAATTAATTTACTCTTTTAAGGTGTAAATTTTAGGTATGCACACAATTGTAATTATAATTGTAATTATAAGAATTGAAACGATCTTTTCGGCGCTTCATCGATTTATGAAGGTCAGTTTTTTTTGTATCAAATGTGTACATATAGCCTTCGGCTTTATGCAAATTAGATACATAAAAAACTGAACTTCATACATCGATGAAGCGTCGAAAATAGCGTTTTAATTCTTAAATGTACAATATATGTGTAGTCAGTGCATTGATTCGTTGCTAAAGGGGTGATTTACATATGTTCGTCATATTTACTTTAATATCTTCACTGCAAAACTTAATGCACCCGAATTATCAGACAACTACACAAGGAAAAAGCGCCAAAGGAATACGTGGAATCCATAGTCTAACACCCAGGCCTACTAGGCCAGAATGACATCGTCCTTTTGGGATTCTTATTTCGCTTAAAATAATGTTGTCGTCTTCTGATCATATGAGACAACATTTTCGTAAATCGCCTATTTGCCAAAATGTGAATAGGTCCTTTTACGTCGTGTGCTATTTTACAGAAATTGATGAATGTAACATCCATGTGGCGATCATGCTCATTGCACAAACCTTCAGGGAAGTTACAACTGCTCATGTCCGCCTGAATTCACCCACGGAAATGCATTTCTTGGGTGTTTCCATGAGCTCGTTTTAAGTTATCTATCCATGGTTTAATATAGCACCTTAAAACAAGTACTATATAGAAGGAAAATGAATAGCCACACGTAATTTAATTCGGGTTTATTAATGACGTGTTAGGAAATATGTCTTTTTTTTTCGTTCACGTTCTGCAATTGACCATAGCACGATAATTGATGGACAATGATTAAGAAATTTGAAACTGTGCTTTATTCATAAATGCTTTGTACAGCGTATATATGAAAGATTTTTAAAGTATATGCTTTGTGTTATCTCAACTGGAATCTGTTTACTTTCCAAATATAAATGGGGCGCGTAGTAAAACAAATCAAACTTAATGACAAAATGTCACAATTTCGATAATTTAATCAATTTGAATAGTACATTATATTTCGAGTTGATAGTTACAACAAAGATGTTGATTGGGTCAAAAACTGCCGAAGTATTGTTGTGATCTCATGGAGACTCATTTTATATATGTCATTAAGGTCATTTGCGACACGTTGAGCAACGATTGCGTGCTAAAGAATGAATATGTTTGTATGAACAGTAACAAATATAAAGTGTGTATTTTATCTTATCGTCTATATTAATTTTTAGCAATGTAGCAAAGTAGTTAAATCCTTTACGCAGTCCTAAAATAATACTATATTTTGGCCTAGCAACGATAGAACGCCACGTTTTACGGAGGGTAAAATGGACAGCTCTGAAATACGTTTTATTATGTCCAATAATATTTAAATACTGTGCCTGTCGATTTCAATATTGAAATCCGAATAAATAATATTTTATTATATTAAACAGATAACGGATAGGAATATTTTTTCTTTTGATATAGAACGTTGTGATGCATTGAGAAATAATTTCGCGCTGGATATTTGTAAAGAATATAATTCATAAGAGTTAATATACCTACAATAGTTTTCACCTTGGTGTAGCTTACATTTGATACTGTCGCTTAGCAAACAAGAAATTCATAATCACTGTTAAATATGTTTATGGCGAATGTTCAATGGAAATCTAGAAACAATACAGCGTAACAGCAAAACACATGGTACAGTTTTTGTGTCACCATAACACTTCATTGATATGATAAACTTAATTCATGCTGGTATGCAAAACACTGAATCAGCACTGCCACAACTATTCAGCGTTTGGTCCCGGACATAAACATGCGGACGTTCGAACGTACAGACAGACCGATTTTGGGTGTTACTCAGGCCGGCCGCGAGGACATTTTCCGGTCGATTTATGGCGTTACTCAGGCCGGCCGCGAGGAAAATTTCCTGTCGATTTATGGTGTTACTCAGGCCGGCCGCAAGGACAATTTCCGGTCGAGTAGTATTCCTGAACCAAAATACATGTCGATCACACAGTGACCTTGACACTCCTTATATCTGACGTACACGTTGTCGAATCATAGTGCGTGCTTTGGTCGTGTGCCCGTGTTGCCGTGATTTCTAGGCACGACGCCATGCTCTAACATGTGCGACATTATACTTTGAGCGCACGTCATGCCATATTAAAGAAAATGTTTCGACACACCACTTTGCCGCTTAACTCAAATGTAAATCAATTCCGTTGTCTCTTCTTCCTTTTTTGTGACAGACGAATTTCTTTCATTGCAGTATGCCAAATAAATAAAGATCTTTAGAATGTTTTCCATTTCCCTAACGTTCAACATGCGTTCGCATACCTTTCCTACACGCTGTTTCTCTGCACATTTATGTTTACAGTCACAACCCCTGAGAACAGAACTTTTCGATTTTTACTAACTCCCCAATATCGTCTGGTGCCAAATCATATCTCTACCTCCATCATCGCTGTCTTCATCTTCTTCTTCTTCCTCCTCTGTTTCTTGATGAGGCACCTAACCTCGAAGTATAATCATAGAGAAGTTACCGGTATACTGATTCTATTAATTTAACATGATGTAGATCTTCAGTGAAATTACATATTGTTCTAAAAATTTCGATTTAATCAGTTAAAGTTTTAATTATGTTCAAGCAGCATAACCGGCCGTAGGCACATAATAAACGTGACATATCAATTCAAAAAATCGTATTATACACAATTTGAAGATGTCTTGATCCGGAACTGAACTCGGTACGACTGATCGCAGGGCGAACTAACTATCCGCGGTGCCCACATTTAGACGTGTGTGAAAACTTCATATTTGAATTATTTATGTGACCTATAAGCAGATGGCTTCCCATTGGTCCACACCATTGTCGGCGACACAAATTGTATTTCATATTCAACGGCTTTTGATTCCCTTAGTGATATTCAATTATCTCAAACTTGCTTATGGTGGTACCCGTTTCCAGCTGTTACGAATACCGTTTACGTAAACGCGGCGGGGATACATCCAGTGAAGTCATTTATTACAAACAGTTCGGTTTAACAATAAAACGAAGTTATTACGGAAATTACGTCATTTCAATATCAGAACGTGTGTACGTATGTTCATCGTTTTTAATGAAAAGTGCGTGTAACGTTAGTTACAATTATTATAACGATTTTGTATAGAATGTCATAAAAATAATATAAAAACATGTGTTGACTTGAGGGCCTGGGTCTATATGTCTTACAACAAGCAAATATCAAATCATATTCAATGGCTCTCTAGTCAATAATTGCATACTTTTTAGCAAAAAGCACAGTCGATAATGACTCGGCACTTTGGACATATTTTCAACTCCGTTCTAAAAAATGAGTTTAAGGCACGTTTCGCTTTCTAAGTATTATATATTACATTAACTAGATCCATTTTATTGAATCTACAAAAGGTTTTACAATTGCTGAATTTACCATAGGTTTTTTAATACAAAATATACAATCAAAACATCTTTAGTTTTTAACAATATAACATGATTTAAAAATTATATTGTCATCAATGTCATTAAGGCAGGTATAGTCGCGACGCAGTCCAAATACAAGCATTCAACACGTTAATTCTATGGATTAAGCTTATATACGTTTTTCAGAGCCTGTAATCATTTCATTTCAATCCATTGGCACACGATTCTACGGTGACAATGAGATCCTAGATACATTTCAAATACCAAACAGGTTCCAATACTTTGGACCGTACCACACGCTATTCAGGGTAGTGTATAATTTATACATGTTTTCCAATATATCGTTGTCTTGCATTATACGTATAACAAACGGATACAAACCTACAATCACCGTAGCTATTTAATGTATGCTAAATGTGTAAGTTTGTTCTACACTTACACATCTTATCTATATTGAATAGTTCAATCATAGTTTATTGTGGCAGAAACTGGTTTAAAATGGCCGCTCGTCTGTTCGCTGTTGTACATGTATAATATATTGTATTACATCTAAATACAAATAAGTGCATTGCAGATGCTACTGTTTAGTAATATGTATTTATTTAAATTACACAAATATTTTTTTATCATCTCTGTTATACTTGACTAGCTATGAGCACGTTATGTAGATTCATTTTGTGTTGTTGTCTTTTCAGCCAAGCATGAACGGATTAATATCGCTAGATTTCCAACCTCTCTACAATCAGTACAGTGGAGAAAATGCCAGCGAATGGACAGCTGCAATTCAGAAGCATATTGTAATAGCTCCGTTATGAACAAACATTGACAGTAGAAACATATCTGACGGTGGGCTGTGGATACACGTGTTTTCGGATAAAGACAAGGTCCAGGACGTTGCCAAGATCCAGGACCTCATTCGTCGGTACACCAACCAGACGGAGTTCAATGTCAGTGTTGGATTGGTCGCCACGTGAAAGCACGTGACCTATCACGTGCCATACGAACCCGGATATGAACTTGTCAAACATCAGGTTCTTAACAATAGACGCTGGAATTGATCGCATTTAGCGTTAAGCGTAGGGTGTACAATATAGTGAGACATAAACTGCATACATGGACGTGAACATTGAAAATATTTAGCTTTTTATCAACATCGGCAGGCGTTATTCTAATTATGCAATCATTAAACGTTTTACATCTTCACTCCATTCCAACACTGAAATGTATTAAACATAATTAAGAATACATCCATTGCCTACAGTCTAGAGAACTCATATTAAATACATCTCGATCAAAACTGTTTGCAATTTTTATTTCGATGCACATGAAAGGGATTATGTCGACGAGAAATCGGTTTCCTATTGCATAAAACATGGTATTAGTGTATACTAATGCGCTATACGAAGACATGAAAGTAGGCAGCGCTTTAACCAACTACGCTGCTTTACTTTGTAAGGAAATGTGGGTTAATTATTGTTATACAAAATACTCACAATTCTGACGTCAAATGTAAACATGAAAAAGGCCAAACGAACACGACCTATATTATCAATGGACTTTTGTAATATTGGCTCGGCATGCATTTAAACCTATTTAAACCGTTCTAAGGCAATGGCCACCGTTGTAATCATGTTTATGTTTTGTGTTGTATTGGGCGTATTGCCCTGTATTGTATAGGCAATTGGTCACTTGTCTCATTTAATGACCAGCAGATGTTAATAAGGGTTTCTCTCTGGGTGATGTCTGTGGAGATTCGTTATTCTTATTTTTATCTCAAAAGGCGACATTATGTTAACCGTTATTACATGCCATTTTCATTATCTAAATATCATATATTTTTACAGAAAGTACCCCTTTAAGGTCTTATTCGTTGGCATAGCCCCTTTATATTATTGAGTTAAAATACTTATACATAGTACAGTGTGAATACAAATAGTATTTTTGTTTGCATAACCTTTTGATGCAGGTCATATTAGTTACAGACGGCATGTACACGTACATTCTGTTAAAACTACGACCGAGAATAGTTCAGTAACAGACCATTACAGGAAGTACCAGTTGCTAGTGGTTACACACATCTGGACTATTCGAGAACTATACTGTCTACAAAAAACAACTTTACAAATGTGAATACTGAATCCAACGTCCATCCAGGTAATTGCTTTACAAG
The DNA here is from genome assembly GCA_027627225.1 of Congeria kusceri. NCBI lineage: Eukaryota > Metazoa > Mollusca > Bivalvia > Myida > Dreissenidae > Congeria > Congeria kusceri. Next base: position 375,943 of record JAPFQT010000060.1, read on the forward strand.
AATAAAGTTATTTATTTGCTCATGTTTAATCATAACGTTGGTTATTCAAATATACAGTATACAAGAAGTAAGAAAATAAGTTATAAATGTACATTGGTTGTGGCAACAAAAGCGACTGTGTTGTCTATCTAGAGTAAGTGAAACAAATCTATGATAAAATGTTTGGTATTTGTTATGTGTCAAAAATTAATGTGTGAGATTTTTTTTTCGTGTTTTCTCTTTCATACAGTTTCCTAGCAGATCGCTATATAACATTACATATGTTACGCTATCGATGTTTAACGAGACCAGATATTTGAAGGTTGTAAAGGAAAATAACACTACATTAAAGTCCTGGATAAAGGAGCCACTTGTCTATGCATTGCCATGTCCGTACCAAGAGTTGCTCATGTTGGTATGCTATGCAATTGTTGACATTATTCTTCTAGGGGGGCAATATTTACTATACCCCTCAACATGCTTGCGATATTTATTTTATTATACAGACTTAAATTACTGTCGTTCAAAGAATAAACTTGTCGCACATTTTTAACAAAAGTTTAATGTTGAAAAATCAAGAGCTCATCGACAATTATTGTTTAAATACATTTTAATAAGAGCCTACTGATCATTAGCTAATACGAATTGTTCGAAAAACCCGGGTTGCTACTTTAAGGCCCGCGCGCGGTGTATATTAAAGTCACACGCAGGGTATATTATAGTCACGCGGAGTGTATATTGGGAATTATAACTCGCTCGCTGTATATTGCTTTCAAACGCCATGACTTATTTAAATTATGCAGGTATAGGTATATGAGATTTTACAATGTGAAAACGAAATAAGGTATAATAATATAAATTATTTACTAATAATAAGATGTACTTTGGTGCTGGTTTTAGATTTCAGGCATGCATTGCCGTACATTTTCCCATATGCAAACGTTTACTATTGTCAGTGTACTCTTTGCATTTTGTACAAGGATTACACATTTACTCAGAAAAATGAGATACTTCCCGGGATTGGAACTAAGTTCACCCACACGACGTGCTATGAGTCCTAAATCAGCGCCTACGGCATCAAACAGAGATGCTGCAGCATGTGAGGTTTCACATTATGCTTTAAATATGATATTGTATCCCATCATCCCGCGACAATTGACGAAATAACACACCATGGGATAAACTTAGAATTATTCAAATACCTTGGAATAAAACAAACACGCGCATGTAAATAACTTCATCGAATTAATTTTCGTGATGTCATTTGAAGTTTTTCGTATTTGATTTTGTTTATCATCAAAATAAAGACACGAAAGGATGGGATAATAGATTATTAGATTACTGTTCAATACAGATAAGCTTATTTGCTCGGCACGAACACGTGAACCTCTCGCCAAGGCTCGTGGGCTTCGCTAAGTAACGGTATCTGTATTCAACACTTACCTAGTGTTATCTATTTTGTTCTTATAGCACGACATATAAAATAATAGTCAAATTGATCCAGGCTGTGGTATATTCTACCGCCGTTTATTGTATGTATGTTAAGCCCTTGTATTAAAAAACCGATATACATAAGTATATATAAGTAAAAATACTTAATGTGGTTAACTCTCCAAAGTAGGTACTCGTAATGTATTGTAAGTTTTGTGCGTTGTAGCTTTGCAAATCTGTCAACCGATTAACCGCTGTTTTCAGGTTCAGTAAGCTGCAGCCTCAGTACCCCGGCGCAGTTGCCGCAGATTTTCAGAACCCCACTATTCCCTCCCTGCTTTAGGAAGGCTTTTACCAGTGCTGCTCTCCTGATGGCAGCCATAAATATTGTCACCTGTACGCGGAGACCAACCCACCTGATTACTGCTCCAGATTCACGGTCGGCGATTAAACAGCTCCTGATGAAAGAAAAGCCAATCCAATGCTTGAAGACTTATCGGTGGATGTTGAGAAATTAATGGTTAGTCCGCGAAATCAGATAGTGAGAGATGTGCAGGATGAAGTTGACCAGAGTAAACTTTACATTTAGGACGACAGTAATTATGAAAAGTCATGTACCGAAATCTGAATTAAATAAATTCAAGGCACGTAAATTGTTTCGCAGTGAATAATTATGCATGAACATTACGAGATGTTTGAACGTATAATTTGTGTTGCTGCGTTTTGTCCTAGAAATAAAGTAAAATTTATCCTTTGATTTCTATACTTGTAAATACGTATGTACGTAAATATATGCATGTTGTTGTTGTATTTTACATAAACGTTTGATACATGATACAACATACAATAATATTATATTCTGAATTATTTGCTACGAAAAGCATATGTTATATTCTATGTTAACCAGTGTAACACTATGGTCAGATACATTTCACTCAACTCATAATACAAAAGTAAAACAAGATTATAGGTACAACCAATGGATGCTTCCCGATACCGCTTTGACTTTTAATTGTGGTTGTCATTTTTTATGGACCTGATTTATAAAGCAACACGTTATCTTGTTGATGAAAACATTTGTGTAAAGTAATAAATCCCTCAATCCATTGCCAAGTCGGACAAGCAAAATACATATTTCGACCTTTGATCTGTTATAGTGACCTTGACCTCTGACCTACACACAAAAGCAATGCTGAATGAAATTAGATGTGTTCATTTTTACGATAAATACAAGTCCTGTATTCAACAGAAACATTTGTTTGCACAGCCATGTCCTTGTCAAGAAGTGCTTATGATGGAGGTACATGACGTTGAATTTGGTTTCATATAACAATTTAACCACTGAATTTTACAGAATTTCCGTGTAATCAACGTTCATACGCATTGTTAATGTTCAATAAGGAACGTTCGTGTAAGTGTTTCAACACGTAGAAGTAAAATACATTTATAGTATAAGGTGATATTTCTGTATTGCACTGTATGATCATTTATTTTTATTTTCACTTGTAAAATGAACAATATTATATAACTAATATTGTATCTAAGGATAACACGTTCACTCACAATGACTCCATACTTCCCGGGTTTGGAACCCACATGACGTGCTACGAGTCTATTGACTTCAGTGTCTACGGCATCGAGCAGAGATGCTGCTAAACGTAAGATGACAGTTCATTAAATTTCCAATTTAAAGATTTACGTACCGTTTGATGTATCAGTAATGTGCATAACGTTATATATGAATATCCATTGAAACTTCGAGGACAACGGTTATCGTGCATATGTCAAAACGCGGTCTAGTAAACGAGTGAACCCATGTAATTGCAAATCATGATATCATTATACGATGATTGTGTTATTCATTTCAGGTTAATCAAGCTCCAGACACAGTATCCGGGTGCAGTAGCCGCATAGTTTAAGGACGCCAACATTTCCAAGTTTCTGGAATAGGGTTACAACCAGTGCTGTACTCCTGAAGAAAGCCAGAAACACTGTCACCCGTACGCGGAGATCAACCCGCCTGATGACTGCATGAGATACATAGTCAGCGATGAGATACCTGATGCTGAACCGAAAGACAGTCCAATGATTGAAGACGTACCGGTTAATCTTGAACAGTCTTGAGCTCGAAATATTATGAGGCCCACTACGATGGGTCGATTTTGCAAATGACCGACAATGCAAATGAGTGGAAGAGAAAAAAGAATAAACCCTGTTAGCAAGAATGTTGCTATTTATGATAAGCCTCTGAGCATTGAAATAATTAGTAAATTGTACTGACATTGAATGTTTTGTTTTTTATTTGTCTTTGGTGGTGTGGTTTTAGTATTTTTCTTCTATTTTATTGTCACCATATTGCTTTTTTTTTGATTATTGTTAAAAAGCAGTAAGTCATATCATAATTATATTGTAAGATATTAAAATATAAGTCTGGTTTTCCAGTTTTGTATATAGTGTTGTATATGCAATTGTTTACTAGTCCTTACGAGGACCTTTCTCTTCTGCTGATGAAGATCAAGTTGCATAATTATCTTTAATTAAATGTAATTACTATGACAAGACAATCTTTCACTTCACTCCTTTTAAAATTGTTCATGCCGGAACCAATATTGTACTTAATGATTGGTTTTTCTGCTGTTTTAAAGCATGTAAAAAAAGTTCAAGATTAAGCTGGCGTGTCGGACCAAAGACTAATAGATAACTTCACCTTAGACTTACCACTCGGAAAAGAGTAGTTTGTATAAGCATTATAACAATTATTGTTAATCAATAGTAAAAGTATCATAATGCCCGCTTGGCATACCTTAGTATCATATATGGCCACACAGTAAGTATGCGCGTGTCATGTCGTCTCATTTAGGCAAACAATTGTGTCAAGAAATCAAAGATAACCCCTCAATCCATGGCCAAGTCTTATATAACAGACAAGCAAAAAGCCTAATTTGACATTTTTCCTCTACGTGTGACATTGACCATAGACTTATGGACCTGGCTCATGTGCGCTTCACTCTGTCCCGTTGAGGTTAATATTTGTGCCAAGTAGTTTAAAGCCCATGGCAAGTTAAAGCACTGGTAGTGTCTTTGCAAGATGTTCCTTAAATAATTGCAGGTTGTTAAAATTGTTTTTGTATAAAACATCGTGTATTTTCTATATTCGCAAATGGCGCGGCTTCAATTATTTGCTCTAACAAAAACATACTAAAGGATAAAGAACAGTATTATATTTTATAAATAAGACATGTCATATTAAAATACTATTTACCTATTTTGCATATATATTAAGAACAAACATGTTAAAAGGTTGATGTGTGACGAATAAACTTTGTTTTGAAACCGCGAAGAAGATAAGAGAGAAACAGTCTGATCAATACGTGTCATGGTATGAAACGCACGTTCACGTATATAAATTTACTAAATAGTTTACAGTTCAAGTCTAAGAGATAAGATAAGACAAAACGGTGTTCATAGTCTCCCTAGTGTTAAATTAATTGTATATTTAAAGACATTAACATGTTCGACGTTCTAATAGCAATACATGTTGGAATTTATATGAGTATCGCGGCAACCCCTCCAGACAATGCGGGTACGTTTTTTCTGTATTTTTTTTTCTTGATTGAAATTACATTGCTGAATGCAACAGCACAATTCCAAACATGGAAAACCATGCATAAAATAATACGTTGTTTCATATTCTAACGTGTTCAAATAGCGTTATTGCACGTTTTTATGTCGTTGCATGTTTTGCATTTAAAGTCTATTGTTAGACTCAATATAAAAATAATGAAAATAATGAAACTCCAGAGACATCACCAGCAGAGAAGCCCTTATTAACATATGCTGGACTTTTAGTTGAGAAAGTGACCAATTGCCTTTAAAATACAGAACAATACGCATAACACAAAACACATTAGTATTTACATCTTTTAATTATTATAGAATTTCGTAGTAAAGCATGACTCTACAGCCTTTCTGTATTACTTTTTTTAACTATACATTTTCAGACATTTGCGAGTGTCATTTTAATAGGAACGGTTAAAGAACTTTCGCTTGCAGTTTTGCTAAATACCACACTGGTTAGGAAACTCGAACGACCTACAGTTGAACGAAAGGGTTCTCGCTAACGAAACGCGTAACCTCCCGGTAAAAATGGCCGATAATGCAACAAATTCGAACGTGTGTATTCAATATTTGTATATTTCTCCGTTTCTGCATAAATCTTTCGAACGACTGCCCTTACTGAACCGCCATATGCGTCTCCAAAACGCGTAAGTGAATTAAATTTTAAAATATATACATTTGTAAAAGTTGAGCCTGATACAGATTTAAGTGTAAATAGACTACAACGAACGTTAATCCCGTTGATTATATAACGATATGGCCACTAGAACAAGAATACAAGCTAGCTTACAAATCAAATAGCAACAAAAACTATAAAACTTACCATACAGATTGTTTTTAATCAGGATTCTATATTTAATAGTTAATTTTAACCTATATTAGTCTGAAATTAGCTCGTATTTATTACGTAATTTCTTATAATTTCTAATATTGCTGCATTATTATTTTGTCATAAATTAAAGAGGAGAATAATGACACAGAGGACATTTATTTAATTTAGTGTAAGATCGTATTTTCTTTCATTCGTTGTCTACGAAATAAACTAAATAGTTTCTACGACGATTCATGAAAGAAATTATGATCTTACACTGAATTAAACACAGTTTCTATTTAGTTCATGCTTTTCGACGATAAATTAAAAAATTCGCGCGATAAGCTTAAGTGTCATATGTTTTGTTTATTATGACGTCATATGATTCCGAAATTGTCGCTCACTGTTGAGTTAGAAAAATAATGCCGTTCTTACAGTGTTGCTATAGCTTAATTATATTTGTATTGAATTTTATTTTATGTGTTTTGTGATGTTTAAAAAGGCCAAAGTGTACACTGGCGATAAGGGTACTCTTTATTATTTCAACAAAAAATGTTAAAAGGTGTTCCATGATTTCCCAGAGTGAAATGATCAAACGTTATCATTTCACTCGACCTAGAGTGAAATGATCGGGTTATCATTCCCTGGTATTCTCCACTCATTCGCAGCATATCATGAAATCACGTGATCGACGCGCGCAAGAAATGGCGGTCTTTTTAACGGCGCTTGAAATGTTCGCGAAATACTAATAAAAATCGAGCCGGTTATGCGCTCCCTTAACCTGACCCTGGGGCGTACCCGTCGTTCATTCCTAGCGGTCAGGGGTCTACGTTTGGTGTATTCCCGGACACGTACTCCAATATTTTTTTGAACTAATGCAATAAATGAACATCCGGCTTAAAACGAATGTAGCAACACATTTTACCAATAGAAACAAAAGTCTCGTCTCGAATATGCCGGATGACTGATATCCAATATTCAAACATGTTGCTATCCAACATAATCACTGTAGTTGAGATATTCTGCCAGATATTCAGTGGTATTGCTTATGTTTTTCTTTTTGTAGACATTCGATGTTACAGGACATGGTGGATTTGAGTTTTGTGACTTCATCCGGGATGTTGCGTTTTTATTGTGTTAAATTCTTCAGCAATATCACTGAATATCTGGCAGAATATCTAGTTGTTTATTTTGATATAATTAAGCATTCTAGAATTGCAGATAAAATAATCCACCGCTCGTGATTTTTTTTAACCAAAACCACTCAACAGATATTTGTGATGAAAACCAAAAAGAAATGTTAGCAATAATAATAATTGCAAAAATGTGTATCGTAATAGACAAAGTTTGGATCGACGTACAAATAATTATGGATATCGGTGTGTTGAATTTCTAGAGTGTAACAAATTTCTATGTTTTAAACGGTCAAGTGAATGGCGATACATCGCGGAACAAAAAGTGTAAAGGATTTAACCCGCTTTTCTCGGACGCACATAATCCTATAAAACTTAGTTTAACTGCCAATAAAACATGTGCTGAAGAACCTAAAGAAAATTTCCCAGAAATTAAAATTTGGGACCTAAAGAAAAGCCATGCATTGAATGAAACAATGAAAAGTTATGCAGAAATAGAATTAATGAAATGAATATAAAGTTGGAGCAGATTATAAGCAATAACGATATAAATCGAAACAACATAAATGATATATTATCGCGTATCACGCAATTATTTCTAAACACTGCCGGGGACACATTCGGGTTTAAACATGTATCGAAAAAATACTCTCAGCCAGAATTTCCTAAATGCTTCGGCCCTGATTGTAAACCTGCGCGCAAGTGCTTTCATAAAGCAAAATCTGTTTACAAATTAAAAAAGACGAAACCAGCAAGGCAAATCTTAAGAGGGAAAGTAACGAGTATAAACGTACACTTAATAAGTACCATTCCAACAGAAAAAAGGTAAATTAAAAAAATTTCCTTCTCTGGGACTCCAACCCGGGACCTTTGAGCAAAAGACTTCATGCGCTAACCACTCTGCCATTCGGACTTATGCATTTGGTTGTTTATTTTTAACGTAAGTATTAACGTTTATGTAAGTGATACGCGTGTTTTCCCGAATACTGATGAAAAGCGTTATAATGTTACCCTTTTCGATTATCCATAAACGAACCAATATTTCCAATGTATTTCTTAGTCATGAGTGCTATTTCGCTTGTTTGCATATAATGTATAATTTTGTATAGCAAAAAAGACCCTATTTGTGAAAATTTTCATTTTGCCAATTTGTGAACAGAATCCTTTAATGAATCAATCACGCATATTCATGACCCCAAAAATCAGTATAGATGGCCATACTACCATACATGTTCGGAAAGGAACCTCAGCGTTAGAAGGACGATACAGTTCTTGCCCAGTACGGCAGTAGATGCTTAAGCTTTGCATCTTTCTTTGACACATAAACCACCCGAGCAATCAATATCACAATGGCTACTCAACTTGCCCCAAAGAAGTGGCGCATATGAATGTAAGTACCGTATTACATCGTCTGATTCATGGCTTCAAAACCTACAAAAAGAAAGCATTACACTCTCCTTGGACATACATTTTCTTAATCGAGAGGGCTTGATTGACAATAAGATTAGCACACAACCTATGCATGATTCGCCGACGATGAAGGGAATATGGAAGCGTTAATTGACCTCCTAGATAAGTATTCCATGATGGATTTATGGGCATGTTTGAGGTCACATTACACTAAATAAATTAGTCATGTAGGGCTTTACTCTGTAAAATTAATCAAAACGTTTAACTCGAAGACATGTTTTTAGGTTTAAACACTTGCTTTGACATTCTTTTTTGAGGATGTTAGTAGGATAAGCATTGGTGTGCACTAATAAATCCTTGATATGTTTTAAAATTGGAGACTACAGTATGACACTTGCGCTGAGGCGCAACACGTTTTATAATATATTTTTCTCATATTGCATTAAAGTATGTAAAATTATTATTTTATTTTCACTGATTTTCATTAATTAAGTACTCGTTTTGGCTCAGGCATCCCCAGATAATCATAACACTGAAAACAAAAGCCAGATTACTTATCATGCATCATTCTCAAATGCGTTTTCAAGTATTTCTACTTTGTATCTCGGTCTGAAATTGTGCATGCATATTAGAAATATGTTAATAATGATGTAAACTTGTTTTTTTCGCGATATCTAAACTTTAGGTTGTTTTGCATACACAATACAGGAAGCTCTAAAGGGGCAATATTTACATAAAATCACCGTGTTTCTGTGTAGTTTAATTGGCTGTAATACTTTTCAAGGAGACAACGCGATACATTTCATGAGCTGAATGTGCATTACGATTTTTACATCGAAAACCGCTTTATTAGGTTAAATAAGTAAAGAAAAAAAAACACGAACACACGTTTTGTGCATGTCGAAGCACATTAAATCATGTTCAAACCAAACATGAACACGTTTTATGAAATATGCATTTCTATTGCATTAATGTATGTAAAAATACATTATATTGACTGATTTCTATTAATTAAGTACACACTTTGGCTCAGACACTCCCAAATAATCAAAACACTGACAACGAAAGCCATATTGCGTATCATGCATCATTCTCAAATCCGTTTTCAAGAAATTCTACTTTGTGGATCGGTCTGAAATGTTGCATGCATATTAGAAATATGTCTATAATGATGTAGAATTGTTTAATTTATCGATATCAAAACTTTAAGTTGTCTTATAGGTCACATTAAACTAAATAAATATGTCATGCAGAGCTGTACTCTCTAATTAAATCAACAAGATAAGTTTGTATGTTAAGACAATGCTTTGATATTCTTTTCTGGAGATGTTGGTAGGGTAAGAATTGGTGTGAACTAATAAATCACTGATAAGTTTTACGATTGTAGGCTACAGTAGGAATCTTGCGCTGAGGCGGGTAACATTCAACTAGAGAGTAGCCGGTAAAAGGGTTGTGATAAAACAGTCAACTTTGGTTAGTGTCGAGTTCTTTCTTACATATGACATGTCATACCCTTTTTAATGCTTAAATCCATTAAGCTTAGAATGCTCTTGAAGGAAAGGTATGGTTATGATGGTCCCTATGTGCTAAATGTTGCATTTATTTTTAGGCAATGTTCATGTCTAAAAACAAATCTATATTAAGACGATACGGACCATGTGAACGAGCTACGAGATGTGTTCAATTCTTATTATTTCTAACTTGGATATACTTGGAAAGAAATCTGTTGAATTTTTACTCTTTACAAGGCATTCTACAAAGAATAGCATTGAAACGATACAAAGTAGATTCTCCACTGACGGACATAGTGAACGAAATAAGACAGGTATACAGAAGGGTTTTTTCTAATTGTGGATATCGTACCATTAGGAATATGCTGAAAATATCTGGCAAGGTAAACGCACGTCAGAAGACAGTAAGAGTGATACAAAATACTTGAACCCAGAGGGAGTATTGCTTCGATTTCGACGTAGATTACCTAGACGCACATATACATGCATTTGATTCATATAGACAACAAGTCTTTTGGCATATGCATTCATGGAGCATTGGACGGGTTATATAGGTAACTTTTATGGCTTCGAACTTCATATACAAACAACGATTCGAAAACTGATACACGTTACTTTCTGGATTGCATTGACATCACAGGCAGAGTCCAAGAGTTGTTCGATTAGACTGTGGCAGAGAATATTGCATTGTCAGAGATATTCAGATTGCCCTAAGCTTTTCACATGGTGATATAATAACATTAGACAAGAAATAGTAGTTTTTTATTACACCTCACGTGACCACTCGGTGTATTTTTTCCAAGACCAAAAGTTATATCCCAGGGTAATTTGTTTTCATATGTCCTTCACGTTGCTAAAAATAGAACAGCGATTGTTTTTCAAACCAAAACAAATGTGAACGACTATGCAAAGTTAACTTCTAATTTGCTGACGTCAATCAAAGGCATTTAACAATAAATGTCCAGCTACAAGCATTTGCAATTCCTTTTTGCATCCCAGTGTTTTTTATGGCCAATTTGGGGTCGAATTATCGTTTTGTAGCAAGCAATTCATCAGGCAGCAAAAAATAATCCCGTTTCTGGTCTCCCGACCGACATTTTACTTTTGTTGCAGAGCCTACATTTTTTTGGTCCAAGAATAATTTGTTTCCGCCGATAAATATTCTTATTCATTTTACCAAACAAGATTTTAATTGGCTATCGCGTTTCATAAACCTGATAATGATTCAATGTTGCACATGATACATATTTTACCAAATTGTGTCCATGTTTTTATTGTTATTTTCTGTAAATTTGAACTACATTTACTTTCATAAAAAACGTAATCAATGTAAATTTCAGATACGCATACATAATTACCTTGTTCGCGAAACACATATTAATCCACACTGAATTCAAATTTTATGTTACTATTCAATACGTTTAAGTTTTAGGTCTTTCAGACCATACAATAAGGTTGCCAGTCCCTTTACTACTGTGAAATTGACGATGATAGGAGGTGCATGTACCAGATTATTGTATTTCCTATACAAAAATAGCAAAGTCTCATACTATGTTATCTGAAATTATTGAGTCTATAAACACGATTTAATCATTTTGCTGATGAAAGCAACATTTAGTGTGCTGCAGTTAAAAGAACAAATGTGTAGCCAAGTGGCCAAAGACACAGACGCACACTCGGTGTTTCAGTTTGAACTGATTGCGAAGATGGTGAAGATGTACTACTTGTGGGTGTGCCCATCTGATAACAAACCTATAAAAACACACATAATTTATCACAAAGAATAAATTATGGATAACACCTTAATTACTCATGTGTTAACTATTGAAGCTATGAGGAATATTGTGTGTGAATGTAAATGTGATTCTAAGTACTAAGACTGTTATTGGAAATATTTGCATACAGGCGATGATTCACACGACGACAAGTTGACATCCTAGCTATAACACTATATTGACTTTCGTCTTTGAAGAACAGACAAACCAAGGAAAGTACTAAATATAATGATATATTATTACAATGTGACAGGTGATTCTGGAAACAATAGTGTAACTAGAAGTGTGTCACAGACACGAATGGCCTCGCAACATGGTGATGGTTACAGTCATGGTTGATTTTAAACCTGATATAGCCTTGATGATGTTTGCCCAAATATTTAGCAATTTGTTAAAAGCTTAAAGGAATACACATTGGTAACATCTATGTCCTTAACCTATATCCATAGATGGAGCATACAAACATGAAACGTTAAGTGGTTCTACATCAAATTTAAATTATTCAAGTGCAGTAGGAAGAGGTCGATTTCATTAATGGGACGCTATATATTGTAATGTTTAATGAACATGTGAATATCGGTAAGTTAAAGCCCAGAGAGTAAAGTGCTGACAGACAGACAAAAATCATAATTAAATCAAGTTCAGTGACCTTGACAATTTAATCTAGACGTTCACTTTCTTTGTGACACTCCATTTTGTTATGGTGAATGCACATTTTTTTACAATAAGGCATTACAAAGTTACAGCGATGATTCAATCAAAATTCAATCAAGTGTTGTGACCTTGACCATTTACATAGAGTTAATCTTCCTTGGCGCGACACTTCATGTTCTAATGGTGAATACACATGTGAAACAATTTTTTTTAATCATATAAGCCATAACGTCGCTTATTTACATCATGCTTCGTGTACTATGGCCAAGCTTATGCAATTTGAGACTTCTTTTATAGCACTTTATAATTACTAAATTTTTTATACCTAAGTATCTTTCTGAGTTGATCCTTGTCCATCCCTAGGAATCTTCTCTTCCATCAACACTAGAGACATGGCTGGAAAAGTCTGATGCTAAAATATATTAAGATCCACAGTTTAAACGGCATAATTTCAAACTAGTGGAAATCTGTGGAAACATACATATTTACAAAATAATGCCATTTTATATTTTGTTTGCAGTATTGCGCCAAATTATGCCATTTTGTTTGTGTGTTTTTTTTGGCCATTTTTCACCGGGGGAGGACCCCGGCCCAGACCCTCTCAAAGAGATTGGATGCCCACTCCCGGAATATACTTATTTGTCCTGGCTCCGCCCCTGAATATTTTTTGGTTTCATAGAACTTGGTTCATTTCTTTAAAAAAGAAGGATGCTTTTAAAACAATGTATTTAAATAATCAGTTGTTTACTATTTATACAGACCTCATTCATCAGTAGATGTTAATCCAACATGCAGATCAGCACAGATATGAAATGTATCATGAAACATACAAATATTCTATATCAAAAATTGAATAGTTCTACATGTGTCATCCAGTTATGTCATTTTGTCAGAAATATTGTTACTTTGGTCGTTGAATGCATTTAGTTTTAGCTTTGATGTGACAATGTTATTTTTTCATCAATAGTTTTAATGATCGAATCAGAACAATTTTGCAGTTGTAGAAATGTAGATATATATTTATATTTGTCAAATATACCCAAATGGTGCTAGGTTTGATTATGTCTCCTTTTTGTTTGTTACTCTATTCTAGAGCTTAAACAAAATGGAAATTTGGATAACTAACTCTCTTTCCTTTCGCATTTGTCAATACTACAATTCTATTTAATTTAATTAATACAACAACAATAATAATAATATTGCATTGCTATGCCGACATAATTTCATTAAGATGACGTCTAATAATTATTAACACTTCATAATTATATATTGCATGACTACTTAATGTGGCATGTCGTCGTATATTTAAACATGTATCGCGTTTTAATTCACCACGTCGACCTAATATAACAAGGTATATCGACATAATTATCGAGTTATTTGCATGTCATGAAGTGAAGTGAAATGCGTAAGTCGACTTTAAAAGATGTATGTCGTCATAAATTTTAACTATTTGCGCATTTTATTCGCCATATCGTCTTAATGTAACAAGATATGTCGACACAGCTTGGTCAAAATGTCGTCGTAATACCACGGCTTGTTCATCCTGAGGGAGTTGCTTAGGTCGACTTAAAAGTCGTTACGTGGGGGGGAAATTTACGCTTCCATACATATGTGTATTTGGTAAGAATTGAATTACGTCAGCGGACTAGATAGAAATAACTTGCATGACGTGTTAATATTTCCTAACGTGCCGTATAATAACACGATATGCCGAGATACAAAATGCTCATTTATTATATTCATCATGAAACACGTCTCTAGGGAGCCAATTAACTCTTCCATAGTCTTGGACGTTACTGTTTTGATTCAATAGTTGGGAAGGTCATTAAGAAATAGGGAGAATAGCGTCGGTGTACGGTGCCTTGTTAGTGCCATCGTAGTTTCGCCTCTTCGACCTGTGTTTATGAAAGGTCGCCGAATCGCCGACAAGATACGCCGACGCGCCGACACGATACGCCAAAGCACCGATACGATATACGCCGAAGCGATATAAACATCGCAATCTCGGGTGTTTTTTTTCGTATGTGGCTATAAAATTGGGCGAAGATACGAAGATACGACGTTCATATCGCTTCGGCGCATCTTGTCGGAGCGTCGGCGCATCGTATCGGCGCGTCGGTGCATTGTGTCGGCGCCTCGTGTCGTCGCGTCGGAGTATCATATCGGCTCCTCTGCGTATCGTCTCGGCGCTTCGGTGCTCTTTTCATTTCTCACCGACGCGCTGACACGATACGTCAGAAAATATACCTACAGGTACAATTTTATTCCGGGTATAAATTTATACCTGCAGGTCCATCTATTTATTATGGTAGCACAGAGAGAGTAGACCTGCAATTGTCTTTTTAAATTGAATTCCACGACATGCTAACTCGTGGGAACGAGATACCAACTCATTGGAACGTGGTACTAACTCACGAGAAAGAGATACTAAGTCAAGGGAACGAGATAATTAGTCGAGGGAACGAGTTAGTATATCGTTTTCACGAGTTAGTATTTTGTTCACACGAGTTAGAGAACTCATCAAATGTTTCCGTATATATGTTTTTATAATAACCGTAGCAGACAAAAACGAGCATGTTGTAAGATGGAGCTAAGTCGTTCGCTTGAGTTAGTATCTCGTTCCCACGAAATAGAAAGACGTTCCCGCGACATGAGTTTTTCCCATGAGTTAGCATCTCAGTCCCACGAACTAGTATGTCGTTCTCTCGAGTTAATATCTCGTGGGAACGAGAAAAACAGTAGTGCATGTCACCTCAGTGTCACCGTAATTTATAGCTGCTGTGTTTACATTTACTTTTGACTCAAACGGTACTGCACAATTTTCTAGCCACGATTAAAACATACCGCGAGATTGCGACGTTTATATTGCTTCGACGCATCGTATCGGCGCTTCGGCGTATCGTGTCGGTGCTTCGGCGTATAGTGTCGGCGCGTCGGCAACCTCAGAAATGAAAGTGACGATACGCCGACGCGCCGAGACGATACGCCGAGGCGCCGAAACGATACGCCGACGCGCCGATACGATGAGCCGAAGCGCCGAGGCGATGCGCTGACGCGCCGACACGATGCGCCGACGCGTCGACACGATGCGCCGAAGCGATGTAAACGTCGTCTCATCTTATCACATATGAAACAAACACACGAGACTGAGACGTTTATATCGCTTCGGCGTATTGTGTCGGCGCTTCGGCGCATCTTCTCGGCGCTCCGGCTTATCTACGATGGCGATAACAGGACACCGTATCAATGACTGGTTTTCTGCTTGTCGTAATCTTGTGTGACCAGGGAGAAAGTTTGAAAATATTACATTTCTAGATAAACATGATGTGATGACAATTTAATAGGATTGGTATAATGTTCAGGCAATGTCCATTAGTGTAAAAACGTTTGAGTTTTTCTTGAAGGTTTTTTCTCCAGACTGTATCGCACACAACCTATTTTCGAAAACTTTGTTAAAAGATACAGTTCGCATTCGTTTGCAATCGTTATTTCCGGAAATTCACGTGCAGTTTTTTATCTTGGTTACAGGAAAGATCGCAATAATTCTTACAAATATTGAGGGTTAAGCGTGAAACTATTGTATCTGAAATACAAATGTAATAGTTTGACGCTCTATCCTCGATACATTCAAATTAGAAAGGTAATATTTATGATTTTTTTTAATCACTCATGAAATTGTATCACTTTTTACTAATTCCGAATTTCGGCACGTGAAACTTTTTACTAATTCGGAATTTCGGCACGTGAAAACTGACATTTCAGATAAAAGCGTGCAGTTTCATTTTTAGAAGTTTGACCTACTATTTTTAATATAAAAAACAATGTCCTATCGTAGAAAGGTCTGACTATACATTGTGGTATTTATTAATAGTCCCTGTTGTTTTTATAAATTAAGGATAATTTAAACCATTAACTAGCAATTAACATTCAACAATAGTATTAATATGTTTGTTATCTTTATATTTAGAACTCATTACAGACATTCAATGGATGGTTAACGACAATTAAATCTTAACAAATGATGAATTTTTTTCTAAATTTACAACCTATTACTTTGGATTACATTTTGGAACATTCTTTACAAATAACCACTCACGAGGGTTGTCCCAGAATAGCGTATATTTAACATATATTTAATGCAGTTATACAAGAATATTTAAAATGATGTTTGTTTTACTTAAAGCCGTGCATCTTACAAATCCTGTCAACATATTATGCGTGTGCCTTCAAAAACAAAGACGTTATATATATTTTTTGGTACATAATATGCAGATATGCGGCCCGCACAACGTCAGTATAAATCACGTCTTTACGTCATACGCTGATTAATTCTAAACATCATGTCTATGGTACTAGATACATGCGTTGTCCTGCTTGATCCCGATTGACTTCATTATTCAACATAATAGGTATATGTCTTTTGTCACTTCGCTGTCAGTATATCCAGGTGAAACCTATTTTTTCTGTTTTGGGTGATTTCATTTCCGTTATAGTTTGTCTAGGTGTCTTTCCGCGCTCAACGCACTACGGCGTCACCAATCTGTGTTCCGGTGCAATCGCTTGACGGCGAAATGTAAGGCCAATGCTGAATCACATGTTACACACATTATGCCATGGGAACTGTTATAGTGAGGTCATTACAATGAAACTTTAGTTTTTCCCACTCTTCGATAATAAACAAATGTTTATAACAAACTATCATGACAAGCTAATTTTGTATTGACAAACGTTTCTAAAACCTTCCTATTAATTTCTTTTTTTTGTATCGATAATCAATATATCTTTGCGTGAACAACAATGTGATTATCGTATGAGCCCTTTAGCTTCAAAGGAAAATCAATCTTCATCCCATGAAATATGAAGTCGTTGATCCCTTTATGTCAAAAGAATTGCTTCTGACGATCGTGTATCAAGTGTATTAAACAATTAGCTGCTACAATAAGAACAAGATATTAATGGCAAACAAGATAAAATGATGTGAATTCACGACAATCTGCCAGATTATCGAAAAGGACATTTATTTCATATACATCGGAGTCAAATGTACTTAAATATCGAACGTCGGTTTTAAACGGCATAAACTTATTGATATTGATATATTTGAAGAAATTATAGTAAGTTTTATCTGTCGATTTGAAATTATTTTTTTTTAAATGCAAGTCCCCTAAATAGCAAACTCATTTCTATTATAACCAGTTGAATGTTGACCCTCACACGTGAATAATTTTCAAATTATATCTATATCGACTGTATCAATCGCTTTCGGGGAAGTTGCATTGTACATCGATATATCGAGGAAAAAATGAATACCTCATCTTACGACACACGCAAACACTAACGGATTATTTTCTAAGAGCACGAAATAATTGTTTTATTTTATTCTTTCCGGTGGTTATATGGAAATATCAGTGAAACAAAATTGTTAATTCGCTTTTTATAACAGTGAAAATTACAACTTCGATTAATACTTTTCACTGTTTTACACTGGCTCCCGATTAAATACACTAAATTAAACAGACCATCAACGACGACCGACTCAAAATTGTGAAATCACGTCATTATTTAAACCTTATGATTCCCGCATTATTTTCAAATTAACACATTAAGATAGCACTTAAAACGTAACAAACGACTCACAAATGAACGACTCACAAATGCATGAAAAAAAAAGAAAATGTGTTTGTTTCTGTAAATAAATACGCATTACCTAAAAGTACGAGTTGATAAACACTTTCTGTTTAAAACGAGGAAAGAACGGATGATAAAAAAAGTATGATTTGAACCAGCGAATGCTCATGCAGAACCTTCATCATAAACTTCTTTTTAGTATAATATTTTCATGTTACCTAATGTATATGACCACATTTCATTGTAAAATCAGATGCCAGTATTTGCTGTTGTATTTTCCGTATTAAGTTTGAAGCATGAAGCAATTAGCAATTTGATATGAACAAGCTGGCATTGATAGAATTTGATAGCGCTTGAAGTTCCACGATTACAACTTGTTAGTGTGTTAATTGAAAGTATAAAATTTCACATCGTTTAAATTGTCAAATAATTGCTCATTTTGCATATTCTTCAGACATAATTGGACTTGACATTACATGGGTGACTGATTTTCATAAACTCTGAGAGTAAATATTTATATTTAAGTACAACATAAACATTATTTATTTACATTCAATTTGGTCGTGAACTTTTTTGCGATATATAAAATGTATTTCATGCAGTCTTTCAATACACTAAATGAAATAAAGGTATACATGTATAAAAAATAACTATGGCTGTATCAAAACGTTTTCATGTCGGTGGGTGGGTGGGATGGTGGGTGGGTTAGATTGGTGGGTAGGTGGGTGGTTGGGATAGTGGGTTTGGTATGGTGGGATTGTGGGTGGGTTTGATGGTGGGTTTGATGGTGGGTTTGATGGTGGGTTTGATGGTAGGTGGGTGGGTGGGTTGGTGGGTGGATGGGTGGGTGGGTGGGTGGGTTTTGGGTGGTAGGGTTAGGTTGGTGGGTGGGTGGATGGATGGATGGGATAGTGGGTTTTGGTTTTGGCTTTGGGTGGGTGGGTGGATGCGTGGTTAGGTGAATGCATGGATGGATGCATGGATGGATGCATGGATGGGTGGGTTTGAACGGACGGTGGGACGGATGAAAAAAAAGTTACAAATGGACAGAGCGACAGACCTACTGACAGACGGATGGACGGACGAATGGATGGATTAAAAATTAACCGATATAAAAGTGTCATGCTACTCCACAATAAAATTAACATGAAAACATTTTTTTCATCTACTATGAATTATTTCAAGCATTCGATAATAGTTTATAAATGTCAAAGTCGTACGTTTAATATATGTTGTATTTGTGGCAGCAAACGATTGGACTGAAATATAACAATGCCAGAGATTATGAGAATAATATGTGAACAATACTCTATGCTTATCCAGCTTAGTTAGTATTCATTTCGGAGCTCAACTGTTAAAATAGCATTTGATGTAACGATTGTTGATGTATTAATATTTGAAAAGAATATATTCAGCGTCCAATAGTGTTCCAAAATTTTTCTTTTTCTTTTGTGTGTATATTTTTGTAAACGCATTCGAGTTTGCAG
This sequence comes from Congeria kusceri, assembly GCA_027627225.1. Lineage (NCBI taxonomy): Eukaryota > Metazoa > Mollusca > Bivalvia > Myida > Dreissenidae > Congeria > Congeria kusceri. The sequence goes on from JAPFQT010000060.1 coordinate 395,383, forward strand.
AATTTCCGAATTAAAGTGCAATCCATGACGGATACGTAATCTATGCTCTTACGTAAACATTTTCATGAATAAAGGCAAGGGGTAATAAATCACGGCGTTGTTTAACGTTGAAATGTATATTCCTTGATTGATCGCGTACCGTTGGTTCTCCCAGAGCTCTGGCAGCTCTCTTACTTTCTTTTGAAGATTTGTCTTTTCACTGATTCACGTCTCTTTAAAATGCATCTGCCTCGAGAACAGAACGCGCCAAGGGCTTTTCTCGTATTCTGCAAAATGCACGTGCTTATAATTCCTGGTAGGATTTCACATTTGCAAAAACACGTGCATTCCGTGTTGGTGTACTGTGATGTTGTCGGGAATACTGGTTCATTTGTGAAGTTTGAGTTATAAAACTCCATTTAGACAATACCACCTATGTGTACACTAACTGTAACGTCAAAATATCAATGCAGAAACACATGTACATGATAGTCGGTACAGGAGTTTGAGGTGACAGACGATATTAGCTTTGGGACTGTCTACTTCTATATTGCCCTTTGACTTAATAATATTTGCAATGTATAATAAATTCTACATGTCTATACATCAACAGGCCACTTGTTCAACTGCAAATGCGCCAACAATCAGGCTGTGAAACAGGTTGAAACAAGTCATTCAGCATGCTACTCTCATTATTTCCCATTTGATTTTGGTGTTACTTTCCAAATTATAAGCTGAATGAATAGGCCGCCGATATTAAAACTCAAACTACTGAGAGAACAACCCGATTATTCTTTTGTGATGAAAGAATATGCAATCGTAACATAAATATGATATATTTTTAATTAGTCAATACAGAAGAACAAGCAGCAACATTGGAATGAGGACGCCTGGAAAGAAGAACGTGCTTGGGAATACATTTCAATACAAACGAAAGAAAATACGTATATGACACTTTATGCGCACTGTACAAAACGTCATGTACAGTGGATATGAAGTGTCACATACGAATAGTAGTTTACCGAAATCTGAATGGTAGTTTAGTACCTCTGTATAATCAATCATAATGTTCTGCCCAAAGTATATTGTTTATTATGAACTTTTACCACATGTTGTTGATATATTTTCGTGTTCTGTGATGTAAGTTTCATTTGCTTGTACCATGAGGTTGTACAACTTAAATGAAATTCTACGAATTAATTACAAATCCCTTTTTCAACAAATACCAACAAAGCTATAAAATATCGCTCCCTCGAACAAACGTCGAGCTAAAGAGAAATTCGAGACATGCGAGTTCGAGGCATCGGGATTCGATTGCATATATACCTTTCTTATTAAATGGTTTAAACGTTTTTATGAGGTGTAATTGACCTTACAAAATTTGGCGCAAAATGTTATTTGAACTTAATTTTAAACAAGTTTACACAATCCCAAGTTTAACCACAATAAAACTGCGACGCATATATAATTATTTACCAGCATCTTGTTGTATCACTTTTACTTTACGTATAATGTAACACTAGGCATTTTATGTTTCCAATGTAATGCACCTAGTGCATTGCAGGGTCAAATACAGGCCGGGTAAGATAGAAGAATCTTGTTAACTCCCTGTGAAGACAGTATGATTGTTTGAACGCTTTAAAATACCTATTCGAACATTCATTACTAAAAATTTCATATAACAATACTTAAACTTATGCATTCTACATTACAAAACGAATACAATTTGCAGTTTTTTAAGCGTTCGGGACCTCCGATCTCTGATACATTAAACTAATATATTGTACCTCGCATAAATATGTCGTTCTTGATCAATATGGCCGTTTTAGGTCCGCTATTGTACCTCACATAAATATGTCGCTCTTGATCAATATGGCCGTTTTAGGTCCGTATAATGCGAAAGAGACACTCAAGAGTATTTGGACCGGTCATTATTGTTTCAGTATGTGAAAAAAAATCAAAGAATAATGTGACGTCATCTGTATTGATAATACAGTGAACATATAATGTTATCATTCGTAAACTAACTACATTTAAACTATACATCAAAGCTTAATATAAACTTAATTTTAAAATATTTAATAAAATATGTTGTTTTATTGCGTTACACGTGCTTTATTTGACACGATTTTGCTATTACTATTTAAAAAAAAATTATATTTCAAAGATTTTAGATGTTCTGGATGACTAGTTACTTCGAAAGTTCAACGATTTGTTCAGGTTGTGTACTCTTAAAATCTTTTATTGTACACAAGATTATATACTGGATGAAAAAGTTCGGCATAATATAAGTCATAGATAACCCCACCTCGGGCCCAATTACATTATTTTGACCAGACTGGCAGCCACAAAAAGATACCTTAGGCTGTGGTCCACATACAGTTTTTGGCTGCCAGACTTGTCACTATAATGCCATTGGGCCCAATGTTGGGTTTTCAATTTATTTAAAAATCAATGATGGCACATAAACTAAAATGTAACAAAAATTGTTTAAAAAGAATATACATCCATTATAAACACAATCAAATACTGAGTTCACTTGACCTGTTATAAAACTCAATATTATAATTTATACAAAATACAATAGACTGTGCGTCAAATAGTTTCATTGAAAATCTTATTTACTCATTTTATATCAAATTTAGATAAGGCGACTTGGCAAAACTTCGTACTGCAGTGATAAGACAGTGTCACATTCGCTTGTTATCATTAAGTGCAGAAACTTCAATTGACAAACATGTTGCGTGTCTTCACAACACTGTCAGCAGGATTTTATTTAATAAACGTATCGGTTTGCGCTAATCCGCCTTGTAAGTGTTTCAGGAACTCAAACGTGACATCGTACATTTATATAAAACAAAATTTTTAATTTAAACACTTACAATATTATTTATTGTACAATCATCCAGCAATCAAACTTAGTTGTTCAGTTACTCCTATCAGTGCTGCATTGACGAAATAAACCATCATTGAATAAACGTTACTTTACTCCAATCAATTCCGCCATTATGCACTGTTCACATCATATATGTCCACATCGGACACTGGATATTTGCTCCGTTCTTTCTTTGGTGGATGCAATATGGACGATTACACATGAACCATTTTCTATTTATACGGTGTTCGTCATTTTTGTAACACTATGCATTTTACATACTTTATAACACTGTAGTTCATTCTATTTCTTTCGAGAAATGCTCGGGTTTTCTAGAACTATAAATACTATGTTGTATATACTATGCTCAGCAAAATAATGCTAGTGTATCATGTTCACGTTCGATTACCTTTTTTTATTTTATTTTCCCATTGACGGAACTATATATTGCCTAGTATGCCAGACACGCAAAGGGAATTAATAGTATATACATGTTTATTAATAATATTTATCAATTCATCTAATATAACTACCGTTCAATTATACAGTAGTTATATTCTAACAGTTCAGTGTGAAACACGGCAAATGTAATTAATAAATACGATGTCCCATTTTGGCAAATTAAAAGATCGCAATCTAGGTTGTATTTTATTTTATATTTTATGTTAAAGTGTCTATGTACGATTTTACATTAATCATAGTAACATAAAATGAAACAACCCGATAACATTAATACTCAGATACTTTGATAGTTAATAGGAACTGTTGTTTTAAAACGCACACTTGGCCAATTTTTAATCACGATCTAGTTTTTGGCCGAAAATTCTTTACATTAATATACATTGACAAAACAGTTGTTTTGGGTTACACAACAGTAATAAACGATGAGAAGTCGACACTCGTAGTTTATTCGAATTGTAAGTGTTTCCTTCGACAAATTTATGTTAATCTTTCTATCAGTTATATTGTCACTTTTATTTGCTTATGTTGAACTAAATTTGATATAAAAGATGGCACATACACACTAATTAAAATATACAACACATTAACATTGGTTACATTTTGTGAAAAAAAGATATAGCCATATTTATTTGAAGCTTAAGTCGTCAGATATTTTCAAAATTATATCGCAGACGAAGATCATTATCGTTTTAAATATTATTTTGAAAACAATGCATATGGTCCCGATTCTAGAACAGCCATGTGAATGGTATCTAAATGATGCACAATTTAACAATAATTAGATAATATACAATGAAGTTGTGAACAATGTTCATGATCCGAAGACTAAGAACACCCATGCCATTCAAACACTTCAATATTCTTTTCTAAACTCGGTTATACAATGCTCGCTGTTTAGTTGTATTAAGACTCGCAAGATATGCTTAATTTTAAGCACCACCAAACAATTATTATCTATATATTTACTTCATAATATATCGATATTTTTACCAAAGCACGCGTTCTTATATAATTCGTTGTCATATAAGTGTCTTTTAAAAATGTCTCCGAATAATCATGTTATGTGTTTAAATTTCTACTTTATTTGCTTGCAGATTGTGGCGATCCCAATAATGTAACGACATGGCAGTCTCGTCATCCCGGTCAGCCAGTTGGAGACAACATTGACCATATACATTTACCGACACTGTGGCGAATGTTTATTGTCAACCTGGATACGAAGTGGTGAAACGGGTACATGGTCATGAACAGCATTCAACTGAATTTCAGTTGCTGTGCAGAAATGGCCAATGGCAGGGAGAATATCCATGCGTGATTGTGGGTTTGTATATCGGTATTTTCCCTGCAAAACATAGTATAACAATTACAAAATAAAACGATATTTAACATATTAAACATATATCGTGACTACCATACAGTCGCTACTACTCAACGTTATTACCCGTCAACTTCGAATTCATCTAACAAAAAACATGTCTTTAGTACTATTATATAAACACATTATTTACGTAGTGATATGTCTAATATCAATCGACTTGTTTTAATATTATTTTTAATTTTAGGGATGGCAAAACTATTCGAATATTCGATTGAATGATCGTTATTCGAATAGTTAAAACGCTATTCAAACATTCTCAAATTTGTATTGCTTTTATTTCTTGTCGAAATTTTTTGTTCATTCAACGTACAAGTAGTATTTCACCAGTATATACGTAATACCGTGTTCTCAATAGATTAGCCCCGTGTCATGTGTCAGACAAACATATTGAATAAACGGGTCCGTGTCAACGGTAGTCGCCAGGAATATACACTTGCATCGGTTAATATGAAACCATGTTCTGATTCTCCCAAAGTACCTCTCATTTCGAAAATTATCCTCAAGAAACATGAAAACAAGCCTGATAGTGTTATTATTTCAAAATGTTGCAATATATTTGCTAACACAGACATGTCTCTGTTGAATAACATTTCACAGGATATTAAACCTGTGAAAACACCATTAAAACAAATAATTACTTTAAGTGCGATCACACATTTAGTATCATGATACCATGAAATATTGCTTAAATATGCCAATAAACATTTATGCTTATTAACACGTTTTCAGTTTGATACTAATCATGTGCATTGTTAAATATTGAACATATTCTAAATTAAAAACAATACACTTGTACTTAATATGCGACTACAGCGGTTTATGTTTAATATAAACAAAGCAAAACGCCAGTTGCGACAGTAGGATAGAACTCTTATTCTCAGCCCGAGGTCCTTTATTTATTGCAAGTGACCAATTGCCAAAAACAATACACAGGACATCACAAAAGCACATTAAAAACACAAAACGCACATGAATAAAACTGGGGTCATCGCCTTGGAACGGTCAATGCAAAGCATTGGGGGTTTAAACCGTTGTATGTGCGCACGAACCTCACACGTGGCCCAGAATTATTCACAAAACATGTAAGTGTAAGCTCATAGCATCGCAATTCAAAATAGACAGCAATAAAAGAGAACGTTATTCATTTTAATTACCATTTAATTACTCAATGTCTAGATGCAAGCCAGAGCAGCAGAATTGCATCTTTTTGAGGTGTCAACTATTTATCGTCTTTTTTTAAAAGCTTTAAAGACATAGCGTCATATAGTTCAATTTTCAGATCATCGTCGTGCAATGTTAGGAAAAAGCCGTAATGTTGGGTGTTAAAAGCCAGATTACATAGCTTTGTTGTATATATTTATTTTAAACTGAATAAAACTTAATATATTAAGGAAGAAGACGTTATGTTGGGTGTGAAATGCCAGATTACATAGCTTTGTTGTATATGTTTATTTTGAACTGAATAAAACTTAATACATTATTCTACATCGACTTGCTAACAAAACTTAAAGAAAAAAAATTACTTCAGAAATGCTTTGAAATATTAAATAAAAGGGCACAATATATCTTAGATAATCTAACGCTACGTCACTGAGACTGTATAATATTTAAATGATGACGTTATCTAGAAACGCGCAATTCACACGATGACGTCATAATTTTAAATCGCAAAGAAGTAAAAGCTACTTATCCACCATTTATAAGAACACATTTGTAACGATGAAAGAAATTCAATATCGAAAACTAATAAACATGTGTTTTTAAGTATAAGTGCATTATAGCCGTTTGATAAGAAAAAGTGTACTAAATTATTAAGTGTACGTTTAGCATTCACTTTAACATATTTACATTTGCGAACACGTTTCAAAACATCACTGTACACTGAAGGGTGGGATATTCCGTTAGATACAAACCATTTGAAAGAAACATTATATTTAGAAACTAAGACATTATAGTTCGTTTAAAATGTAGCAAACGTATTGAGAATATCATTATATAAAAATCCTTGTTTTAATATTTTTGAGTCAGTGTAAGGCTACGGTCGTTGAAATCTTTAATTCATGAGCAAGCTCTTGCATATATAACTAATTTCGATATGTATATACCATAGGAATACCTCTAGGAATATTAAGAAGGAACGGCAAATCTATAATTTCGAAATTAAAATCATCGCGGTTGTCATTTAGTCTGGTTTTAACTATATTGTTAGAAAATAGTACGATGTAAGTCTATGAATGTGTTTTCGATAAGCGAAACAAGTTTATTTTTTAAAAGACTGTGAAATAGGGATGCATTCAATGTAGAAAATTCATATGTTCTCACACAAGACGCTTTGTAATCTTTGCTTTCAATTTTATTAATAACTTCACACGATTTTTTTACTGACTAAAATAAGTGAATGTTTGTATTCTCTTAAACTTTATTGCAGTATTTAGTAATGTGATTCCTAATAGCACTCAGACCAGAAGTCAGGTAAACTGATAATTGTTTAGTGGGCATGTGACACTGAATTTGCTATTAAACGACTTTTGTGTGGATTTTTATGGAGCTTAGGAATCCAGAAATGTGATGGTAATTTCATGTTATTATTATTGATTTTAATACTAAATTTACTGCATTAAGTAATATGTTCGGAAATAATTTCGTTAAAGTATGTTTTTGTATTGAGTGTATGAAGTCATTCCCTTGAAATAGTTTGAACATAATATATTCGTCATATTATAATTATGTTCATCGCCGCTTTATCTGCGGAACCAATACGAGTTCAGATTGATGATCTTTGAGTAACTTACACAGTGTATCTGTATTGAATTTAGATTTATGTGGTTAAGCAATCGGATTATTATTATAAAAGCATGTTTTATTAACGACCATAAGCAATACTTTGTTCTTCCATTCGTAAAGCGCAGATACATCTGCATTTTCATTTCTGCACCACTTTTTACAGTATTCGTCTAATGATTCTTCAATTTCTTTCATGCAATTGTCAAAATTAAGTGAAATTGGAAGTATAAATTTAGGGCATTTGCGAAACAAGTGTCGAAGGTTTTTTTTTTTATGAAAATTAAGATCACCTGTAATTACATGACCAACAGGATGCCATTAACACATGCATATGATATTGTAAATTGTTTATGAAGATACGACGATAATGAGTACTAATAATGTGTACACACAATTAACATGGTGTCAAATAGGTCAAAAATCTGAATGTACTTAATATGAATCGGTGCGAATATTCGAATATTCGATTCAATAAAAGAGCGAATATGTGAACACCGATTTTATTATTCGATGCCATCCCTAATTTTGAAAAACATTATAAACTATCTTCACTGCAAAATGTAAACCATCTTCATCCAAATATCTTGGCAGGAAAATCATGAAGAATAAAGAAAATAAGCAATTGTATTGACAGCATATCATGCACGACAGAATAAATAGTCAACTCATCACGGATATTTAATGTTGGTAAAGTTCGAGTAGCTGATTATCCGCGAGCGCTTTTTTGACTCACTATATGTCAGCCACCAAGGTATCGTGAACATGAAGGCACTAACCAGACGTTACATATCGTGGTAAGGGTTTTACACATAGGATAAAAAACATAGCCTCTAGTATAACTGTATCTGTTATACGAACCCACAAATACAATTTAAAGACTTGCATTACGTTTGTATTATACATAGGTTACATATCTGTTTGTGGGGGTAATTGCAACCCTGGATCAGTCCACAACTAACTCAGGTGTTAGTTAATAAAATATTAAATAGATCTGGGGATTAGTTATAATTTAAAACCAAGAATAACGGAAATATGTAAACAAACAATCTACATTAATAGTTCTTAAGAGGGAAGATAAAAAAGTTCGTGAAAATCATTTATCATTTACAAACAAGTAGTAGGACACTTGTCAAAGATTATTCTACATACTTATGTCTTAATATAGTACTTCTATGAACGTAAATTTTAGCAATAAATGTCTAATAATAACAAAGTAAGTGTCGAAAACACAAATTCATTCAACAACATCCAGAGCACGTCAGAAAGCGACGACGTCAACAACGTCAAAATTCGCTCAGATCCTAATTAATCTATATTGCGCGTGTTTCAATAATGTCTACGTTAAATTGTATTCTTATTATTATTATTCATTATTATTTAAGTATTCACATTGCGTTGTGAACAATTATAGGGCCGTTGTATCCAACTGCTAAACGTCTCACACTACCAGATTTCATTCATCTCGCCAGCATTGGCATTACAACCTTACTAAGATAAGTCCGTCCGCTAAATCAATGACCCCACAATTCAAATGTGTGTTGTTTGAAACACAGTAATTACAATCATCTTCATTTTGAACTATATAATTATGTTAGCAGATGGCACAATATTTACTTCTCCAGGAAATTAAGTGTTCATTAAATTAATTCGCTACTGAATAATTTCGTAATAAAAAAACTACAATGCCAAAGAATGCTATTGGATATTTGTGCCACCAATAATAAGTGTTCTATTTTAAAGGAAACGAGCAACAATGGCTAACAATATATGTCGACCCAAGCAAATTTGCCCTCTGTATTGACCGAAAAGTGTATGAAAAGTTATGATGCGTGATGGATTGTAGAAAGCTTTGCAGAATCTTAGTTGATATGGGACATATTACATTATTGCAATGACATATCGTCGAAAATAAAACAAACAGGGCATTATTAACAATATTGCAAAAAAAAACGTACATTTAGTACATAATTTATTTTAAATATTAAAATATTATGTTTATAAAACAAGCACGCGAATTGATTGTCTATATTACGAAAACACAACGTTTAAATTAATTGCGTTATAATTATTCAATAAAAATATGGCACTAGACTTGTATTCTCCATGTCACTTGAAACATATTTTATCGCAGCAGGGAAATGGAATCTATAATAGAAATCAATTAGATGTTGTTGTTTTATGTGTTTAATTTTACGCACTCTTTTCGGTATTTTTGCTTGCATTAGAAACCACAATTAAAGTTAAAATTTTATATTAATTTTGCTTACAATCGTTTGATTACTTAAGTCCTATCTTGTTGTTATGGTTAAAGCAATGTATGTCAGCGGGCAACCATATGCTATGAAGTATATGGTAGTTTTAGCCATTTGCGTGCTTATTAAAGAGCAACATGCTCATGTATATTCTTTGGATAAGATACAGGGTTCAATAACTTACAGGCGCTGCTGTGTATTTGAGAAAGATCCGATGAATTGCAACTGTTTAACATGGCTAAGACGTTTTGACAAAAGTAAACAACTTTCTAATCAGTAGTAGCCTATTTAAGCTGTAAGGACCGCTTCGTTAATTATGGAATATTTAGAACATGCTAACTGGATAAAACAACAGACCAATCCATTTTTAACTTCCACACCGATGTTTTAGATTGTTTAAACTAAAACAATCTTTATTATATTTCGGGGAAGAATAAAAATATATAATCGGACAAAATATATGCAAAATTCGTATATTGAAAGCACGAATCGCTATATCAGTCAATGATACATTAGACGCAATGATTTCATTAAACCATACGAATTAAACATTATTTAGTTATGTATTGATATTTATTTAATTGTATTTAATAATGACTTTCTCACGCGAACTTAATAAAGGTGACCTTATAGATAATTAGCGTGTCAACCGAGACTACAACGCTCAAATATACATTGCAGAGATAAGACGGACGAAATTACGTTATCTCCTTATTTTCATGTTTGAAATTACTCTGGACAAACATGTTACTGAAGTTCATCTTTCTGCTTACATAATTGTATTTAGTAAATGTATCGAAATGCGCCGATAAGCCAGGTGCGTGATTGAGAATTTATTTTAATTGCATATCTACTAATTAATTTAATTACTGAATTATGCATAAAGTATTTATTTCTAAGATCATTTATTTTATAAATCTTTATACAGATACTAATGCAGTGTTCGATGGTTGTTCAATAAAAAAAATAAAAAATAATAACAATAATGATTATAATAATAATAATAATTATAATAATAATAACAATAATAATAATAATAATAATAATAACTAACGTGGTAGTTGAAAATAAACAACGTTTGACCACCAAAATTAACGTCACCATGTCAAAGAAATAGCATCTGCACATTATATAAGATATCACATTATATATAACACTTTAAAAAATACGTTAGCATATAAAGGTAGCTAAATAAGACAATATGCCCTGTATTCAAGCAAACAGGCAACACAAATAGAAATGAGGAGCAGACAAGAATGACTTCCAACATTGGAATGTCAGAGACGTTGAAAGACGTCAGCAAGAAAATTGACCACTGTCGATACAAATGTAATGGAGCTACTTTGTGACGTCGATTATTTACATTTATTTGACTTGATTAGGCGAAATGGAGCATTGCCCTTACGATACTGTATATGTTATACTGAATCTGATAGCTGATGGAAGAAAGAGGGTAAACATTTAATTCTTTAACTGTGCAAGGTGTAACCATACTATCTCCGGAAACCTCGATGGAGTATCAGTATCTTGCTGTTTCAACAACTAAGTTATCAGAAATTGTTATAAAACAAATAAAACGTAATATACTAATGTGATTCTATATGTGATTTGTACGTGATACAATGTGACAACCACGTAGTCGAAAACATAATGGCAATCGCGTCGTGGGGTGATACCGTTTTTGTACATCTTATCATTATTTAAATGATAATGTTCTACTCGCTATGAACTGACATAAAAACGTTGAACTATGTAATGATAAATTCCGGTTTTAAATTATTGTGATATTCAATTCATTTGTTTGTTACAAAAGGTATATCAAGTTATAAAGCTAGTTTACGGTTTTAGAGAGCTAATATCGAACACTATAATACAAGTTTTATTATAATGTTTTTCTCACGCATTACAGCAGGTGTAATTACTTTGTACTCCAGTGTGCAACAACGGTTTGCTACGGACCAGATAGCAAGGCAAATACCGTTACAATTAATACACTCTTTATGTACAACATGATAATAAGTCATATGCCAACAAAACATGCACATTTATACTAGTTATGTTCTTATACAGGTGTACTTTATATGATAAAAATAGTTTATTTGCAAAAATTGGTAATGAAACTTATTAATTGTTCCGTTCACAAACTGTCATATTCCTAGGATTGATTTCTGACGTTGTAACTACACCAATGTATAAGTCTGTTAGATATTTAATGCTTCTCATATTCAATTTCTTCATTTTACTTGACTGCCTCATCAGATCTTCGTTCATGACGGTAGCCAGACAGGCCTAAGAAATGGTTTGGCCTAAGAAATTATTTAACACCTAAGTATCTCAATACGTATTATTCATCACGAAGGCTTTAGCATCTTCCGCGTTTACTTGACTATTCGCAACAAAGGCTTGAAGATCCGTCAAACAGGCATACATTTCCACCACATAGGCTTAGGAATTCGCTACATACGCTTTCTAATTCGTCACACAGGCTCTCAGGTATACCTCAAAGTTTTGGAATCGCTACTTAATCTTACATATTCGCCACACAGGCTCTCCACAACAGTCAATGCTTACGTCAGATAGGCTATGACCAAATCACATCCCCGTTAGCCACGTTCAAACAAATATCATTTTATATAAGGAATAGTTCCCTTAATGGAGCATACATATTGCAAACTATCTAATATAAAATCTATTTTTTTAGATTTAACAAATAACACGATTTCCTCTGAAATAATACAGACTATTAATACAATACTGAATATAATTTTATGAACAACAAAACATAGATTGCAGAAAATCATCCACTAGCAATATAATATGTCTTTGTAAAAACATGCATGAATACTATTCCCTAGTCTGGGCTATTTGATGGTATTTTCCAGACTGATTTGAATCCAAAATTCTCCCTCGTCAAAACAAAGCAACAACAGAAATTATATCAACACCTTGTCACATTCACAGTTATGGTTAATATGCCGTCAAGTCGTAATAAAAAAAGGCCTGGCATCAAAGCAATATAGCTGGGCTTTATGTCATCAATAACACTAAATAGAGACAAGTTCTCACAATATTTACAAAGCGGCCAAAAAACTGAGATGGAAAATAATGGTTTAAAGGGTAATGTAGAAATTGTGAAAGCTTTAAATTGTACAGCATTTAACAATTGTTCTTGTAGCGCTATGTTTAGTTTCGGCTTACATTTCTACGTTGTTTGTTTGCTGATTGTGGTGATCCCAATAATGTAACGACATGGGAGTCTCGTCATCCCGGTCAGTCAGTTTGAACAAATATTAAGCATATTGAGTATAACAGTACATCGCCTTATGCTTTGGTGATTGTTAAATGTCAAACTGGATACTTCCCGGTTAGAAAACCTGGAGATGAACGACATGATACTACCTTTGTATTAAATGGTTTAAATGGCTCAGTCATCATTAATACAAATATAATCGTGTTCTTCTCGTAATGGTAACACTGGTATTATTCTTCTAGAAATGAAAACGACACCAGAACCTCTACCACCAACGACCCATGCAACTGCCTCATCTCCAACAATAACTCCTGAAACTCAGCCAACGACTCCTGCACTTCACCCAACGACTCTTAAACTTCAGCCAACGACTCGTACAACTCATCCAACGACACATACACCTCATCCAACGACTCCTACAACTCACCCAACGACTCCTTCACCTCATCAAACGACTCATACAACTCATCCAACGACTACTACAACTAATTCAATGACTCCTACACCTCAGCCAACGACTCCTACAACTCATTCAACGATTCCTACAACTCATCCAACGACGCTTACAACTCATCTAAAGACTACCACAGCTCATCCAACGACTCCTTCAACTCAGCCAACAACCACTACAACTCACCCAACGACTACTAAAACTCAGCCAACGACTCCTACAACTCACCCAACGACTCCTATAACTCATCCAACGACACCTAAAACATATCCAATGACTCCTACAACTCCTCCAACGACTCCTACAAGTCCCACGAAGACTCCTACTCCTAAACCAACGACTACTATAACTCATCCAACGGCTCCTGCAACACATGCAACGACTCCTACAACTCATCCAACAACTCCTACAACCCAGCCAAAGACTCCTGCACTGCACCCAACGACTCTTAAACCTCAGCCAACAACTCGTACAACTCATTCAACGACACATACACCTCATCCAACGACTCCTACAACTCATCCAACGACACATACACGTCATGCAACAACTCCAAAACCTCACCCAATGACTCATACAACTCACCAGACGACTCCTACAACTCATCCAACGACTACTTCAACTCAGCCAACGGCTTCTACAACTGATCCAACAACTTCTACAACTCAACCAACGACTTATACAAATAATCCAACGACTCCTACAACTGACTCAACGACTCTTTTAACTCATCCAACGACTCCTCCTTCTCATCCAACGACTCCAACAACTCAGCCAACTAGTGCGACAACTCATCCAACGACTCCGACAACTCACCCAACGACTGCTACAACTCATCTAACGAATCCTACAACTCACCCAATGACTCTTACAACTCACCCAACCACTACTTTACGTCAGCCAACGACTCCGCGTCTATGGACTACTACAACTCACCAATTGACACAAAACTCTCACCCAACGACTCCTTCAGTTGCAACGAATGGAAGTACGAACTATTTTATTTCTATTGAATCGTTTAATTGTGTAAACATTAGCGCTTTTTATGCTCAGTGGGTTCCGATTCGTAATCGTCGTTTGGTTGCTTTGTGTCCTTCCTTTTGTGATTGATCTTTGATTATAAAATAGGGTAAGCTTGTTTTCGCGCATTATTTTTGGATCTAATGCCACGATAATATCAACAAATTTGTTCTGGATTTAAATACTTGAAATCTGAATAAGTTTAAATGTGTCACTGGTGCTGTCTTGTAATAATGTATTCAGCGTATAGGGTAAAAACTGTATGCTATCAGACAGTATCAAAGAGAGGATTTAACAGAAGGGACGAAACCGCATGTCACTTATTATACGAACTTGATATAGTTAGACTGTAAGGCAAATCAGATATGTGTGTTGCACGATTAAACCTGTACTAAAATATTTATTTAGGCTGTGATGACAACACGTACAGATCTGGCATTACTATGTCTATGCATTATATTTTTTTTTAAGACAATACCTCCACATACTGGTTTATAATGACTGTTATATAATGTTTTACAAATTGTAGGTCTAGATACCCGTAGGTATTGTGCATGCCATCAAAAGTGATGCTACTAGATAACAGGCATTGTCCATGCATGCACTAACAGCCTCTAACAGTAATCTACGTTTTATTTGTTCGCTTACGGAATGTGCTTTGATTTTCATTAAGACCGAAAGGGTTTTGTCGTGTCATAAATAGTTCTACCTGTTCGCGGACATGCACTGATGTCGTACAAGGTGGCCCAAAAGTAGCAAACGTGTAATGCACTGTTGTGAAGACATGGACATTCATAGCAATAGTGCAGAACGAATATAAATTATATATTATAGAAATATTAAATACCAAAGCATATAAAAACACAATATACTAAGTAAGGAAATTTCCTAAAAACAAAACAAATTAAACAAATAAGATACATTATTTGTTTTCATCAACATGCATTCACGATTTCTCGTGAGTTGTATATCCTGTTTTCCTTTGTTATGTTGTATATCCTGTTTTCCTTCATTATATGCCAAATTTAATATGTCAATTTTATTGTTTTATATGTTTACATGTATGCCTTCTTCATAGGCATAGTAACTTTAATACATATTTAGAACGAACGTTCCTGTTTTATTCCATTTGGAATTCATTCAATACTGTTATGTTCATGTTAAAACTTACATTAAGAAATGTTGTCCTACTACTAGCAGATTTTGTTTTGAATGTTAAAATATCATACTCCACTTCCGAATGCCTAACTGCAGTTCGAGAGTCACGTAACTGGCATTAATCTTATATTTTGATTATATTGTCATATGCTTCTGCAAATGAGTTTGAATGATGAGTTTGAGTATCACACGCCATATTATAGCTTCTGTGTAGGTTGACATACTGAGACTGTTTGTTCATCCTAACCGCTCCGCCCAAACAGACATATCACTGCTCTATTCTGCCCTGTCCGCATTGATAATTAACACATCGTTTCGATTTAAAGTTGTTTCTCGGCAAATAAACAACGATTCGGAGATCTCATGCGTATGAATTAAACCACGAGAGCGTAAGCATCAGAAAGAAAAAAATGCATTTATTAGAAGATAAACAACGATAATGCAAAAATTATTTCAATTATATCATGGCATTTTTTTGCATTACAATGCGAACCATATTATACAGTTTATTAGTTAAACTTGTTTATTAATTAAAGGTGAATAAAATTCGTTTTCTATAGAAAACTCTGCGCCTGTCATGTTAGAATAATCAATAATACTTACTAATGATCTGGCATTATTGCATAGTTATACACGTCATTGAAATGTTTCGGTCCAGTGGTTTTTTAGGGAGACGTTGCTTTTTAAAATGTGTTTGTTCTCATTGCACATGAGCGTTAGTGTGTGCTGTGTAAATTAAAATGTTCAAGTTTCCCATTTTGTCCTAAAAAGACGGTTTGCTTCAAATTCATAACAAAATTACGAAATGCATATACAATAATTAACAAATATAGTAAAGTTATTGTGTATTTATCTTCAAAATATTACAAGTATATATTTTTGGTAAATTACTAACAACTTAAAGATATTTATAGTTTAAATTATATATTCAATTATACAATTAATTATTTAGGGAATAAGATGCGTTTAGTTTTTGTTGCTTTGTAATTTTAAGACTTTTTGAAGGGAATGGTAAATTTAAATGAGTTTAGCTTATACATGATCTTTCTTTCACGTGCCGTGTGTTTTGTATTCTGTCAAACTGTGGTGCTCCGCCAATTCTTCCACACGGCGAATGCAACCCCATCAAAACCTGATTCTAATCATCTGTGAAATGTTCATGTCAGTCCGGATTCCATTTTTCTGGCACGAATAAACACATTCAGTGCGCTGCAAACAGCACTTGAAAAGCAATTAAAGGACAATGCATTGCCAATGGTAGGCTAGGCAACTGTTTCAGACTGTGGACAACCAAATGTTGATCCAAACGGCCACGTTGATGCAGTACACGGCACGACGTATTTATCAACAGCAACATTTTCATGTAACGATGGCTACACTTTGGAGGGTGCAAACACGTCGATGTGTACAGAATCATCTAAATGGCAACCTGCTTCACCAGTTTGTAAAATTACTGGTAAACTAGTCTTACAGTTCATAATGTAACCCGATGATATAGTTGTGCTTTAGGCATACCATTCTGAAAACATTAATATAACACGTACACGTACTTATATCATGTAAGTTATATGACATTACTACTCAACAAGGGTAAAGTAATTGCTTTGTAGAGGTAGGGCGGTAAGTGCGTTTGTATGTCGGTATGTCGGGAAGACCAAACCTTGTCCGGGCAATAACAACACACAGCACTTTTAGTCCTAGGTTCTTCAAGCTAATAAGGTAGGTTGGTTACGAATAGTAGAGGCTTCCTAATAAATCCGGGGTTGTTGTGTCAAAGGTCAAGGTAACGCGGCACCAAATATATAGAGCAAGAAGCATAATTGCAAAACATTGTCCTGACCATAACTAAGCAACCATAACGCCGATGTGTTTATACTTGATTGGACAGTTGATCCGTTTTAGGTTATTAGGATGTTGGGTCAAAAGTCAGGGTCATACCCGACGAAATATCATAGAAATATACAAATAAGGAAAAAGTGTGAAACCTTGTCCGGGAAATAACAATATGACCCTTTGTGACAGATGTTTCAAACTGTGTTGCTTGTTTTGGTAATGAGAAGTTGAGAATCTCTATCGATGTTGTGTCTTTTGGTAAAATTTCAAAATCAAACCGACAAAGCTATGATAAAATACAGTACTTGTAAAAGCTTGTCCATTCATATTACCACAACCCTTTGACCTAGGTTCATCAAACAAGGTTTGTAGGTTGGTCATAAAATGTAGAGTATCCCCATTTACTTTTTTTTGGATGGCATTTTTTTCTTGGAAGAAAGGTCAATGTTAAACCGACGAAAAAATAAGTAAAAACAATCATAATTATAAAACATTGTTTGGAACATAACTAGATTATTTAAACTTGGTAGGTAGTTTGGTCAGGACTACTAGTAAATGATCAATTTTTTTTTAGTCTTATGGTCCAAAAAAAATGATAAAATGATCAAACGTAGTTAAACCTTGGTCAGGAAATACTCGTGGAACCCCTATGATTAATTAGTTTATTTATATTCAAATTTGGGCTTAAAGGCACAGTTTCACAATTCGGGGTTGGAAAAACATTTCAATTCAATTGCAATTTTAATAAAAGAACTTGTAGAATTTATCGAAACTTTTTATCTGTTATGCTGTTTGGGTTGAAGTCATAATTATTTTGATTTGCATCATGCATTTTTGTGAATTTTTTTTAAACTAGGATGTAAAGAAAATAAGCAGCTTGGTTTGGTAAATTTAACCAGTTGTTAAAAGCACTATTTTTGTGGTTTGGTATTTAACCATTCTTTTCGTGGTTTGGTAACCATATGGTACATGTATAAATTATTCATACCATTTAAATAACCGACTGGTAACCTAACCAGAAAAATGATTTTATATCAGGGTTAAAATGTTAACCGCGGTAAAAATGAAACACTGTTTTAACAATAGGGTGCAAGTAGCCAAATTTTCTCGAAATATCACAGATTTTCGTCAACAAGCTTAACTTAGCACAAACAGTGCGCTGTTAAAACCTTGAAATATGAGCAAGACATGTGTTATTAAACAGGAAAAAGTCAGTTTAAGAAAATTATTTTCACAGTCACCAACTGTGAAACTGTACCTTCAACATTATTTTGCACTTTTAGGTACATTACTTATAACTATCGATCTAAAGTGTTGCATTGGGCCCATGGCCTGTAGAGCAATAAAACATTGCTATTGTCATTAATCATGCATTGTTGATGAATCTATATTTCAATACATGAAAACAAAGAGACGAGTTTTTTTTGTCGTTGTATAAATTCGTTATTCCTGTAATAAACATTGATTGAGACATCAATCAAGCGCACTTCGTGTTAATTTGCACTTTGGATAATAAACGATATGACCAATATTTTGGAACAAAATATATATAGGAACTGTATTTTCACCAGATTGTGGAAATCCCCCTGCTCCACCGCACGGCGAATGCAATGCCACCACAACCACGTTCCAATCAATTGGACTCTGTTTCTGTAACAATGGATACCGTTTCACTGGAAACAACAACATCATTCAGTGTCTTGCAAACAAAGCATGGAGCGTGCTTGAAGGCAGCTGCTCGATAAAAGGTTAATATGTTATGAATTTTCCATTATAATTAATTATTCTAAAACAAAAATACATACTCCCTGAAATTATCATGTGTAATGTATAAGGTATTGATAAAAATGTACAGTCCCTGAAAGTATCATGTGTAATGTATAAGGTATTGATAATGTCTGTAAAAAATAAATACTACAGGTGTGACGTGTGTTTCAAGTTATATGTGCACCATTAGACAATCTAGGAGTAACCAGCATTTGTGTTGTTCTGGTCTATGTCTTACTATGTGCTGCAGTGGAAATAAAGGTCCATCGTCCGCTTATACAATCCTTTTATTCAGACTGCGGAAATCCACACGTTGATCCAAATGGCCACGTTGACACATCAAACGGCACATCTTATTTGTCAACCGTAACATTTGCATGTACCGATGGCTACGATTTAGTGGGTTCAAAGATATCGATGTGTACGGAATTATCTGAATGGCAACCAGCAAATCCAGCTTGTGAAATAAGAGGTAAATATTGTTTAAATTACAAAATACTTGATTATTTAAACAAAAGACGTTGTTTTCTAATAGTAGTATTATTGGTTATTGTAATAGATTAAGTACATATATTATCCACTGTTGCATTAGTAACTGCACCAAAAGTTTTTTGTCGATTTTTCGCTGTCGCTTACGTTGTATGTGTTGCCTTAAAATACTGCAGGGAGAATCGGCCCTTTCGTTATATCTCTTCTATAATTTGTTTTTTTATTCACCAGATTGTGGAAATCCCCCTGTTCTAACAAATGGCGAATGCAATGCCACCATAGCCACGTTCCAATCTACTGGACTCTGTTTTTGTAACACTGGTTACAATTTCACTGGACACAACAACAACATTCATTGTCTCGCAATAGGAGCGTGGAGCGCGCTTGAAGGCAGCTGCTCGATAAACGGTTATATTTCGTTTGCATCAACAATCAAGTATTTATAAACAGTAGCTCTACTTCTAAATGAACACTCCAATTCCCATGAATATCATATCCTAAGTATGGCGTATAGAACATCTTTTTCAAAAATGTCTCATGTAGATGTTAATATAATCAAACTAAGTCACCACCAACATGTTGTATGTCCAATCAGTGTTTCCAGGCACTATGTTCAACGTGCTGCAGTAGAAGGTATTGTCCATCTTCTGCTGATATATAACATTTTTGTTTCAGACTGTGGAAATCCACATGTTAATCCAAATGGCCACGTTGACACATCAAACGGCACAGTGTATTTGTCAACCGTAACATTTTCCTGTAACGATGGTTACGATTTGGTGGGTTCAAATACATCAATGTGTACGGAATTATCTGAATGGCGACCAGAAGTTCCAGTTTGTAAAATAAGAGGTAAAAAATGTCATTTACAAATGCTGGATTATCTTACTGAAATACGATATTTACTACTAATAGTACTATTAGTTGTGGCATTAGATATAATAAACACATTATCCAATGTTGTAACATAAACAGTTCTCAATGGTATTATTATTGGTTGTTAAAGAAATGATGATAGCGGTGGTGGCGCATTTTACGATATTTTGCTTTTGCTTACGTTGCAGCTTCTGCTTTATATAAAAATAAGGGAGAATAGGTCCTTTCGTTATATTTCTTCAAGTATGTGTTTGTTCACCAGATTGTGTTAATCCCCCTGATATACCGCACGGCAAATGCAATTCTTCCACAGTTATTATACCTTAGGTATGGCGTATTGAACGGCTTTATCAAAATGTTTCATGCACATGAATTAATCATCTTACCAAGCCACTACCTATGTCCGATCAGTGTTACCAGTCACTATGTGTATTTTACGTGCTGCAATACATTATTGTCTATCCTGTGCGGGTATTAAACATTTGTGTTTCAGACTGTGGCAAGCCACTTTTCGATCCAAATGGCCACGTTGACACATCACATGGCACAGTGTATTTGTCAACCGTAACATTTTCCTGTAACGATGGTTACGATTTGGTGGGTTCAAACACATCAATGTGTACGGAATTATCTAAATGGCGACCAGAAGTTCCAGTTTGTAAAATAAGAGGTAAATTACAAATACTGGATTATCTTACTGAAATACGATATTTACTACTAATAGAAGTATTGGTTGTGGCATTAGATATAATAAACACATTATCCACTGTTGTTACAGAAACAATACCTAATGGTATTATATTATTGGTTGTTAAAGAAGTGATGATAGCGGTGGTAGCGCATTTCACGATGTTTTGCTTTTGCTTACGTTGTATCTTCTGCTTTATAAAAAAAATCAGGGATAATAGGACCTGTCGTTATATTTTGTCAGGTATGTGTTTTTTCACCAGATTGTGTAAAGCCCCCTGATATACCGCACGGCGAATGCAATGCCTCCACAGTTATTATACCATAAGTATGGCGTATTTAACAGCTTCATCAAAAATGTTTCATGCACATGAATTTACCATCTTACCAAGTCACTACCGATGTCCGATCAGTGTTCCAGTCACTATGTGTTTTTTACGTGCTGCAATATAAATTATAGTCTATCCTTTGCTGATATTAAACATGTTTGTTTCAGACTGCGGAAAGCCGCTTTTTGATCCAAATGGCCACGTTGACACATCAAATGGCACAGTGTATTTGTCAACCGTAACATTTTCCTGTAACGATGGCTACGATTTGGTGGGTTCAAACACATCGATGTGTGCGAAATTATCTGAATGGCGACCAGCAATTCCAGGTTGTAAAATAAGAGGTAAACATTATTTAAATTGTAAATACTTGATTCATTAACTAAAAGACGGTATTTAGTACTAGTAGTATGATTGGTTTGTGGTATTATAATTAGCTAATATATTGGCGTCTGTAACAGTTACAGTATTCAATGGAATATTTTTTATTTTTAAAGAATTGTTAATGGCGGTGGAGCTTTTTTTGTGCTTTTTTCATGTTGCTGACGTTGTATCTGATGCTTAAAAATACTCCGGGAGAATCGGACCGTCCATAAATCTTTTCTATTTTCTCCAGATTGTAGACGTCCCCCTGATCCGAGTCACGGCGAATGCAATACCACCAAAACGACGTTCCAATCTATTGGATTCTGTTTCTGTGACACTGGATACCATTTCACTGGAAACAACACCTACATTCAGTGTCTTGCAAATGGAGCGTGGAGCGCGCTTGAAGGCAGCTGCTTAATAAATAGTTAGTACATTTTTTTGTTAAATAAACTCTTACTGATAATGCAAAAATGTGCTTTTTATCGCTGTTTATTCTTATTAACTTTTGTTGAAAGTGTGCTATAATATAGGAAGGGTGAGAACAAAAGCTGTCAGAGGACAGCGCGCTAGACTATTTGAAGTATTTTAGATCGCACATTTGTTTGAAAGTGGACAGGAGAAAGTAACCTGGGAACATATTATTTTTATAAATAATACACAAAGTACATTCCCAGTTTCAAGTGAGTAACTTATAAAGGTTTAAATTCAAAATATTTGAATATCACCTTTATCCTGAAAAATCTATATGAAGAAGAGGCATAACTCTGTCAAAATACAAAACTGAGCTATTGACAATGTGGTGCTTGATGTGGGAGTTAATGACAAAGGTATATTCCACGTTTCAAGTAAATGACTGATTTAGTTTTGAAGTTTCAAGACTATCGAATATAAACTATGACCCTGAAAATCTATATAAAAAGGGGGTATAACTATGAAACATACATAACTAAGTTATTCTGTAATATGTAATGAAGTTTATGAGTAGAATTTCTCTTCTAATAGTTTAATGTTTTAAAACTCCACATATTTTTCTTCAAACTGTGGAAACCCCGGCGTTGATCCGAATGGTCACGTTGACACGTCAGACGGAACTACATATATGTCAAAAGTAACATATGCCTGTAACGATGGACACACGTTGGTGGGTGAGAACACAACAGTATGTACGGAGTCATCTGCATGGAGTTCCCACCGTCCTATTTGTAAAATCAAAGGTGTGTACTAGATTCTCAATCAATATTTTTCATATGTTACAAAATAATGATTGGTCTTTACAACTGAAATTAAGTAGGGTATGTACAAAGAATAAATAACAAAGTCAGCGCACACGTGTTATTGTATGTGGTGTGCATTTACGTGTACCATGGATGTTTTGTAATAGTACACGCTTCAAGCATATATTGTCATTACTTCGCAGCCCAAATATACTAACACCAATGGGTGAGAGGCACTAATCAAAATAGAATACAACATGTGATATATCGTAGGAAAAAGGCGAGGCTTCGCGAGTCTTTTCCAACGCCATATCGGACGAGCTTTATATCACATTTATTATGCCACGTTTTGCAAATATTGTTTTTATAATTAATAAAAAAATAAACACATTAAATTGCAAACATTTTGCAATTTACAGTACAACACAATATGTAAATGAGACAGCCTGATGGCGTCTTTTTGCGTCGATTCATAGTTACGCATAAAAAATAGTTCTTCATAAAATCATCAACAATTTGACATGTTAAAACACATTTAACCAATAAACAAAAATGAAGCGAGAAATTGCTACTTTTTGGAACATGGACCACGATATAAATAAATTTACTTCATTTTATATATTACCACACAAAAGTAGAAGACTGCAGTCGACATAACGATTATTTTTCAACTGTTGGCAGTATGTGTGTAATGTGAATATTCAACAACGAAACAAATTTAGAAGCAAAACAGCCAGTGGATTTATTATCAAGTGAGTCGTTAGTCAACTTTTCCATAAGTGGATTATGCGTTTAAAGTTGAGATGTTGACGATTGCTCTGAAAAGCTATCACCCGCGTGGGATGTCAAACTAGGTGGGGAAAGCAACTGCAGTTTGCAGGATTCAGAGATGCAGCCTGCCGTGTTTGGTGATGTGGTTCGTATTAAAGCTGCATAATTTTGGTGGGACAGCAACGGGTATCACACAACTTCTGTATCACGTGCTTCCTGACAGAGTCAGCTATTGTTGAGTGTCCTGTTAATACCATATTCAGTACACAAATTAAAGTCTTGTTCTAAACTGCATTTAACTAGTTGTTATTACTGTAAATTGAAGAATTCCTAGTTGACCATCATAATTAATTTTAAAAACAAATTAATTTCATTTTCTTCCAATAGTTGTGCATCATTTCCCTTATGTTTTTTCCTCGTGTATTTCCCTATTTCATGTTGGACTGAAGCATTAAGTTAAAACACATTGACTTTTCTGTATACTTTTTAAAGCTTTTTTTT
Source organism: Congeria kusceri (assembly GCA_027627225.1). Classification (NCBI taxonomy): domain Eukaryota; kingdom Metazoa; phylum Mollusca; class Bivalvia; order Myida; family Dreissenidae; genus Congeria; species Congeria kusceri. The sequence continues at coordinate 419,828 of JAPFQT010000060.1, forward strand.
TCTTTTACTTTTACATTTCCTTTTGTTGTGAATCAAATTATAATTGCTATGATTTATTTAAATTTCTAATCAAAAGTAAGAGTTAATTTTTTGTTAAATAGACTATAATTTATTACACTATTTTTTGATTACTTTTACATTTCATTTCAAATAAAATTATTGGTTGTAACTTTGCTAGATCTAGTATTTGTTTGATTTTTAATGATAAAAACACTTAAATCAATTGTCTATTAAAAATAACTGTTCTTAATAGTATTTTCCTAAAGCATTGCATTTGTATCAAAGTGACACAAAATACGTGATTTTAGTAAAATGCCATCTAATTCTTTCCTTTCAAATTGTGTTGGTATATGTATTTGTTCAGCTTTTAAAAATGTAAGCTTTATAAGATTTAATTTGAAAGGGGTTTTATGCTGTGCATTGCATTTTTTTGCATAATGCTAACTTGTCGTAATAAATTAATTCTTGTAAATTGAATAAGGTTATCATATTTAGTAAATTATAGTTTTTGAATAAAAATGTTAGAATTTTATAGATTTTTCTTTCATTTTTTAAACGACATTCCACGCCTACAAAAAAGTAGTTCCGAGAAGAGGGCGAGACTAAAGAATCATTTTACGTTAATGTAAGCGGATATAAAAAGTGTTATCAGTCATTGACATGATATTACAGAAAGTGGGAGGAGTTAATTTATGTTATCGGTCAGTGGTATAATAACGCTTAAAAATATTGGATGATCGTCTTCAACGTTAATGTGCACTAGTGGCATAATAAAAAACACAGACGAGCAAAATGTTTGTTTACCAATATTAATAAAAGCCCAACCTTTAATATTGTAACAGATTGTGGAAAACCCCCGGATATGAACGATGGCGCTTGTAACGCTACATCTACATTCTTCCAGTCTTCTGTAACTTGTTCATGCCGTAAAGGATACCATTTCTCGGGAATTACCAACGTCATTCAGTGTCTTGCTAGCGGAACGTGGAGCTCGGTACAAGGCAACTGTACAATCAATGGTTGTTAGACCGCTACAAAGCATTTTATTAAATTATAAAATAGATTAACGCATAGTATTTTGGAGTATATAACAAAGAATTAACTGAGTATCATTTTGGAGTATATAACAAAGAATTAACTGAGTATAATTTATATTTTACTGCAATAAGAGTATTGTAAGAACTAAATAATAAAATACAAAATAAAATGTTATTCTTTCATTCCGCATTTTCTCCAGCATTGTTTGTTATTCCTGCATTCATCGAAATTATTAATCAAAATGGGTTACATGGCTTGCTATGGTTATTTATACAAAAACAAATACAGAAATATAGTTTAGTCCATATTTATATACTTGTAACAGTAAAATATTTTAGCTGTATTAACGCACAAAATGCCACAAATTTCCTGTAACACAGGTTATACTTTGAAAGGGTCAAAGTCGTTAACGTGCACTGAAACATCTACATGGAATTCTGATTCTCCAATTTGTGAGATAAAAAGTACGTTGGTTTGTGTTTGCTTGTTTGTTTGTATTTTATTTTTGTCTGTGTTTTTATTAGCTGTTGTTGATTTTTTAAATAAAAATATCAGTCACTTCGCTTGTTTCCAAAACTTTTGTTTATTATTGATTTATTCATGATTTTGACTTGTGAGGGTGCTGTTTTATAAATGTTCATGATGTAATGTCTGATAGCTACAGTAGTTGCACCAGTCTAGCATAACAGCTTCTATACCACACAAAATATATCAACACATTTAATATTATTATTCAGCTACAGGAGCTACAGTAGTTGAGATGCTTTATTTACAAGTCAGAATTGATTATTTAAGACTAGTGCATCTCCACTAGATAAACATTATAAGTTCTCATAATTAAATACAAATTATAAATGGTCCAAACAATATCGAACACAAAACCGAAACAAACGCAAATTAATAGCATATGTGTTACTAGCGTCTATATCTTGGAACGGTCAAAGGATTTAAACCGGTTTGTTAAACACACCAACAGACCACATGGAAACACTAAAAAGACCAACTATTGTATCATTGTAGTATCATAATCACATTGTTACAATGTTCTACTGGCAGACTGTGGACCTCCTCCAAGGGGAAATCTGTCAACAGTACTTGCCCCTTTGACGACTTTTAACGCCACCGCACTGTACGCGTGTCAACCTGGATACAGCACCACAAACGATACTGGGCTCAAGTGTAATGCAGACGGTCATTGGACTGGAACAGCACCAATATGTTCAGGTTTTTCTTGCATTTTGTTTCGCCGTGCGAGTATGATCACGCCGTTTGTGTTGACTGCTTATGTACTATTCAAATGTTGTATTACTGATTGACACCTATTATTAAATTAAACAAATATGTGCGAGTTTATGAAACATTAACCTTTTATGTTACAGATATCGACGAGTGTCTCAAGAGCAGGACGTGTCATTACAACGCCAACTGTACCAACTCTGAAGGCAGCTTCAGGTGCGAGTGTCAGACTGGATAAAGAGAAATGGATGGTGTCGGGGGACAACGCTGTGAAGGTAGGTTTGAATAGTTAAAATGCTTATATGACCGACAGTCCTTGTGCTGGGTATCTATAACAAATTACAGAGTCTTCGTTTTAAAATCATTAGCCGAATTTCTTATCAATTACCTCAACTGATACTAAACTAGATAGTTAAATGTGTCCCGGTATGAAGTAGCCATTGTTATCAGTAATGCTATTTAAATGAAATAAACTCTGGTACCAAAACAGTCGTATTAGCAATCTACAAAGAAATGTTTGGAATGCTGAAGTCTGAAACTTCCTAGATCAGCAATAAATATATATGCAATACACTTGGCAACATCTTATTATGCCACCAAGACCTTTGGGGACATAAGTATTCATAGTATAAGTATTGTTTTATTCAAAGACGTTTGAGTACTTGCGAAATATATCAATTATTGTTTAATTTTAAAGTCAATATATATGTTTTCAATAATATGTATTGTCTGTTTTGAAATGTTGAAAGTGTTTGTCAATTTCCTAGTCTAAAGCGTCAAAATACTATCTTTATGTTGATAAAACCCTACCTTGTATATTTTTGTATTTATACGTTTTGTTGACATTTTAGTCATTGTCCTTAAAACCATAAAATAATATATTTTGTAAAACACTACCAGTATATGCCTTTTTGTATAAAAATTTAGTGTTATCCTAACTATGAAAACATCTTTCTTATCTTACTTACTTCCTTCATTTTTCTGTTTGCATTTAAGATGTAGACGAGTGCGCGTTTGGCGGAGAATTTTATTGTAAACATACGTTCAATCAAACTCGAGTGTGCGTGAACATTGACGGAGGATACGTGTGCGTGTGTAGCAAGGGGTTTGCTGGATCAAGCTGTGAAACTGGTAGGCCCGTATGAACTTAAGAATAATGCATTTAACTTTTAAGTTATCTTCAGCATTTTACATACCTGAATATTACATGTATTGTTGATCTAAATAAAAAAATATATATTGTTGACGTGTTATTTCTATCAGGTTAAAAATATATCATTAAAATATCCTAAACTTTCAACTGTTTTAAAGAAAGATTACTTAATTTCTATTTTTTTCTATTTTACACCATTATGGTATTTTAGATGTTATTGAATGTGCCGATAATACTACATGCGGTCCTCATGCGGTCTGTTCGAACACTTTCGGTGGTTACTCATGCGCTTGTGAAGATAGGTATCCACAAGGAAACCCGTATCTGGGGTGCTACGGTAGGGTTACAACAACAAAAAAATCAATTATCAAACTATCGCTGGCAAATATCGTATGCGTATAACACCAAACCAACGGTGTTCTTAGGGAGTCACAATAACCGTTTACAGAGGGATCGTTGTGACTTTAAATTTAAAGGATTTGCTTTTTGTTAATGCATTCATCAGAAAAGTACTCCTTTTGTGGAAACGTAATGCTTGTGAGGAAGCTCTGATTTTCGGACAATACTGCAAGTAGTACATGTAATTGTGGCTCGCTATACTGTCATGATGATAAGTAATTATAACAGCCTTTCCGTCTACAACCATATTCACAACTTGTGGAGAACAATCATCAGTGTTCGTGCCGTTACAATGCCACAATAGCAATACTAGACTAACAGAAACCAATATTATGCCAAAGAAATGAATAATACTTTGAGACATACATAAATCACTCCAAAATAACTCACATCTATATTAGCTGTATTAAATTTCATTTTAATTATTTACAGAACCAGTCTTGCTAGACATCAATGCAACTGGAAAAAGATACAACGGTGACAACATGCTTATAGATGCTTACCCTATCTCCACACGGCTACCATACTTCGGGGAATATGTGAATTGGTTCAAGGTAAACAATTCAGTCTCAAATTTGTTTCAGCAAATATTCCTTTGTATTAACAACCAGCATAATGCGTATTTCCTTCTCGAACTTCTTAGTTGCATAAGCTTCATTTTTTATTTTAGCCAAACATGAACGGTTTCATATCGCTAGATTTCCAACCATTATACAATCAGTATGGAGGTGAAAGTGCCAGCGAATGGAAGGCTGCTGTTCAGAACCACAAAGTGATTGCTCCGCTGTGGACCAACATTGACAGCAGAAACATATCAGATGGTGGACTGTGGATTCATGTGTTTACCGACCGCCAGAAGGACAAGGCTGACGTTACAAAGATCCAGGACCTCATTCGCCTGTACACCAACCAAACCAAATTCAATGTCAGTGAGGCCTTGGTCGCCACGTGGAAGCACGTCACTGTTCACTCGCCCTACGAACCCGGATATGAACTCGTCAAGCGCCAGGTACGATGCAATGGAATCGTATACGCTGTTGGTCTATATCACAGTGTGTTTATAGTGTTACAGAATATTGATGGACTTAATTTATTGGATTTTTAATCAGTACGTTATTGGATCTTTAAGAACCTGTCAATGCAGTGCATTCTGGTGTCAGACGGCATGTACACGTACATTATGTTCAACTACGACCGAGAACAGTTCAGTATCAGACCATTACCGGAAGTACCTGTCGCTAGTGGTTACACACATCAAGATTACACGGGCACCATTCTGTCTGACAGATATAACTTCTCACATCTAAATCAAGGAACCAATGTTCAGCCAGGTATCTCTTCAAATAACTTCATATACAATAGCGATATGCGGCATTAATGAGAATTACATTCAAATAGTAATTATTTACAAAATATGTTCAGTGCACAGTGTTAAAAGTTAGAACAGTTGACATGCTTACTTCTTGTTTGGTTATACATAGATCAACTTAAACTGTCTTTGAAACTCCACAAGCATTTTAATGGATTTTGCAGGTTTTGCTGGAAGATGGATGTATAATGTAACTGTAGTAACTGAATCCATGAGGAATGACATTCTATGCCAAACGTTTTACGAAGATAATAAAAGTGAGCTCAAATGCTGGATTCAGAAACAGCTGGAGTATGCCCTACCCTGTGCGTGTCAGGAGGTATTGATGATGGAGGTTAGTATCGCCATCAAATGTTGTCTAATTAACCCCTGTAAATGGATTGAAATTTAAAAAAGGACATATCTGATTTTGTTCCGTGTTCTTAATTTTATATGTTCTTTAACAATTGGTAATTACCTGATATATAATAAGAATATTAATACGGGTTTCTCTACCTTCTCTACTGCTGACGGAGCTAGTTAATCATTTTTATATTAAGGAGAATTTATACAACTTTAACTTGAAATATATTAATAATATAAACAACAATGTTGAAAGTAAGGTCATAACAATGAACATACTGCATCGCATTGGACTTTCAATTCATGTCCTTATTTTGCTTTTTAACGTTTCTCGTTGCGATAACTGTTGCTACTACATAGTTTCTGTGCTTTGAAGCTGTTGTTGTTTTGTTGTTGTTTTTATTAACCTGCTTTATTCCAGGACTACACTTTCACCCGGAACGACTCCATACTTCCCGGGATTGGAACCAAGTTCACCCACATGACGTGCTACGAGTCCTGGTTCTTCAGTGCATACGGCATCAAACAAAGATGTTGTTACATGTGAGTTTTCGCGATAATATGATTCTATTACACGATGAAGAGTATTACTGAAAACAAAATTGACCAATTAACTCAACGCGCTGTAATAAATGTAATATAATGTTTCGTAATTTCGTGTAATTCAAGGTCAACTATAGTTTGATGATTTACACTTTATAACACGCTCACAACACTTATCCAAAAGTTTAGTTTATACGTGCGAGACCTAGCATTACTTATGTTAGTAGTGCTCGCATATTTGCACTATTAAGCAACAATCTACATTTCAGTCGAAATTAAACGTATACATGTAATGTAATTCAAATTCGTCGGATGATATTTGGAGATGAAGCAATTAACACGCTGATTCGAAACATTTCCATTTTCGGTATGATGAACTGTTCTGATTAAACAATACGTCACTTCCACTAATATCAGTATGACAAGTGAAATAAGTGTTTCATAACTTCTAATAGTGCGGAGCTTTCATTTGCTATTAATAACCATTTTACATATATCTCGTATTGTATTGCGAACTTGTCAGGTTCAGCAAACTACAAACCCAGTACCCGGGTGCAGTAGCAGCAGAGTTTGATAACAAAACCATTGCCGATTTGCTCGAGACGGGCTACAACCAGTGCTGCTCCCCTGATGGCAGCCAGAAATACTGTCACCTGTACGCGGAGATCAACCCACCTGATGACTGCTCCAGGTACACGATCAGCGACGAGATACCGTCAGATGGAGGTTTCATGAACGATATCGTTAGAAGTGTTAAAAAGCTGCTTGGATTATAATTCATTATAGTTGAAGAAATACGAAAAACACATCCATTGGCAAAAGTGTTCCTCGAAAAAGATAGTCTGCAGTTAGCAATGTTATCATAAATAGTATATACGAATATGTTAAAATAATTACAACTTCTTTTGTGGTTATTTTTTACAGTATTTCGATTGGCTTAAATGCATTATGTGACAAGTGCTTATCCTTAAATGAAGCCGGTTCCCCTCATTAAAATCCGATTTTGATTACGTATATTGCTGTCAAAACATGAATTACATATACAGTTTTACAGATTTATAAATATTTTGCTATTGCAATGTTTTGTCAAAAAAAAACTTTGTTGTAATATAAAACATTTAAACAATTTGTATAAAATGTTACATTTATAAAACTCTGATTTGCAACAACAGCGTTCGAGTTATACAGGATTAATACATACGATTTACTACAACTTTGAACATAAATATAAATAATAAAGCGAGCATTCAACACGGACATTAAAACAAAAATGCATTGTGAATTCTGTGTGAAAGGGGAAAACCAATCGATATTTAACAAATACAAAGGTAATGAACATTTTTACAGATTGGAGCACATAACAGCTTGGAGAAACCAAATAATTCAGTCAAATAACAGACTAGTTGAGCAAACGTCTCGCTTTTCTTTGCAATGAAAGCATGCACCCCCAAAAAAAGCAAACATTACATATAGAGACATACTGTGGAGCTTGCAAATGAAACCCACAATAACACATTGACAAATGTACGAGCTGCATTTAATCGGTAGTCTCGGAGACCTGAATGACCCATTTAACCTTGTAAACAATCCAAGTCGAATTACGCAAATGACATGTTAGATGCTAAAAATACTCCTCGAAGTAGGCTCAAGTTGGCCAATTAAACACAAGCCGACTATTTCCAAGGATGATTTCCAAAGAATTCACTGGTTCCTTGTATAGCCGGTCACAAGACGCTACAGGACCTGGTATATCTTTTCATCCAGTTTGTCACTCGGGCCTAGAGTTTCATTAACAGCTGAATCAAAAAGCCTTAAATTAAAACCTTAAAATTGAATGAAATGCAATTTAACTAAAACAATAAAAGTGTATTCATGATCATTATTCTACACAAATATTCTTACATGGACCTTCCTATATTGATGAAGGTCAGAAAAAAAGCATTTAAACTAAGTATTTTTAAATTAACTTTTTATTCAATTTCAATAGAAAAATCAGGTTTAAAGTGCATATAATGATAACTATATTGCTATGCATATGTCTATTTTAGAGTAAAAGGTTGACGAAATAGCCAATGGCTGCTAAGATTTCGGTATTCATTTTAAAATTAGGAAAATTTTCACATTGTATGCGAACAATATTTCAACAGGTTATTGACAGAGTGAATTCAATAATTTGATAACATTTTCGGTCGATGACACACAATGGCATCGATTCGATATTGTGGTCAGTAGTAAATAATAAAAGTAGTCTACCTTTTTCTGGTCTTGATTTTACATCCACGTAGTAACTTATAATTTGCCGAATGTCTTACACAAAACGTGTCAACACAAAGTGCAAACAATGTGGGGTTTTAAATATTTGCTCAACACACGCTTTGATTCGTGTTATATGGGGTGCAACACTGACTGATATCGAAGCAGAACGAGATAAATGTGCGTAGTTCAGCGTCTTTATAAAGGAATAAAACATTCACATGTAGAATTGCGTTTCAAATATAACAAATAAACATAAAGTATTTAAACATAGTTTTCGCCTACAGTACGGTTCAAACAACACATCCGAAATTGTTGTGTCTTGAAAATAACTTCTTCTCGTTTAGCATTCACTGGAATTTAAATTGGCACGTATGTACTAATTTCCGCTGATGATAACTCTATTGCTATGTATGAAGGATAAACATACATTGAAAATTGCTCATCTTAAATACCAACCACAAGTACAAGTACATGAATACATTCAGTCAAGTATATTTTTTTACTATTATTTAGGAATGTAAATAGCCTCTAATGACTGATATGTACACAATCACAGTAGTGCAAGGGTCGGATCTAAATTGTACTTCAATGTATAAATGCGCGAATTGCAAAGAAATGAATCCTAAACTAATTGTTTTCGCTTTTAAGGTAAACATTTAAAGCAATATTGTAAGTATAAAAATTGAACGGTCTTTTCGCATTTCGGTACTCTATTCATGTATGTAGGTCAGTTTGTTTGGTATTTTGGGGTTTTGATTTTGTTGTTTTTTGGCTTTTTTTCGGGGGGGGGGGTGCATTTAATTGTACATAAAGCATTCAATGAAAGAGGTGTATAATAAAAATACTTTATTAACGTCTCACTCATGTACATATACATATACACATCATTACATTTTATATGTACAAGCATAACATATGCACATGACCACTCCCAATGAGTTATAAGAGACTAAATAAAAAAACAATATATACAACATCAATAAAAACTATCTCATTCTTATGTACACAGTACCGAGAAAGTTATGTCTGATAATCAAACACATACATTTGAAAGCGTCTTAAAACTGAATTAAAAAATAAGCAGAAGCGTTTATTATTAGAAAAAAAATGCCTTTAGAGTTCTCAAACTTTCAGATTGTTAATAAACAAATAAGCAAACAAAACTTAATTATTACATAACATAAGGAAACATATTAAATAGCAGCAATCACGGCGAGATAAATAGACGTTTGATTTTAAACGTATATCTATTTTGAAATAAAATAACTCTTCTCTGTAAAAGGAAGCAGGTTTTGGCAATAGTTGTTGTCAGGTCATCGTTTGAGAAAAGCAGTTCTAATTTATCACTTACAGCTAGACTATAAAAATTAAGATTAATTAGCACAGCTTTTTCATAACAGGCATGTATACAAATAGCAATCAAACAAGTAGTAGTTCTTGATTACAAACAAATATATGTGCCTTGCGGTTTTCCCAGAGTGCAGTACGTTTATAAAGACGAGATGAGTACGTGGTGGACAAACGAGTCCAGTATGTAGCAACAACAGGTGTCCACCCCATATCACCTCCAACAGCCAAAGTTTTGGTGTATATTTTCCTTCGCCAAGGTAAAACCTCATTGCTCTATTCTCAACAGCAGCAATAAATGAGAAAGACGTTTATGTCCCCGCAGAGCAGCTCCATAGCTAATCACGGGCCAAACAACTATACTTTGTATACACTGAGTTTGGAACATCACCCATTGACTTAACTTTGGCAATCAACAATCCTAAGGCACGGCTTGCACATTAAGCCAAAATGTAAGCTGTAATATTGAATTCTAAAAATTATTTTAACAATAAACCACGATATTTGTAATCTGCATATTCTATAACATGATCCCCACATATAAATACACGATTTGATCTAAGCACAGATGCTGGGCGGAAATGTATAATATTACTATTATTTTTATTTACAAAATTATCATTTCTTCAGCACCAATCATTAAGACCAGTTAACAATAACTGTAAATGCTCTTCCCTATCTGCTATATGTTATTATATCATCCGCATACATCAACATACAAACATTATCCCGATCTATTTGTACACCAACATTAAATGATTTTAAATATACAGCAAGGTCATTTATAAAAATATTGAACACTATCGGTGACAAAATATATACTTGCCTTAAACTACAATTAACAGCAAACCAGTCCGAGTAATGTGAGTTAACCCAAATTAACGCTCTAAATTGTGGTGTAAATTACATAATATTTATTTAACGGGCACGATAATGTGTGCCGTTCAATATATGTACAAGTCCTTATCATCCTGTGTTAGGGTTTACTATTGTTTACACTGTCATTATGAACTAGAATCAATATATTCATAACAATACCCATGATTATAGTAGGAGTATCTTGTGGCTCGATTATTTGTGAAAGTTTGTTAATACACTAAAAACGAAGGTAGGTACACGCAGTCTGAACAGTGAAATCGCATATAGCTGTGCACTTACTAGCGATTAATGTGAAAGTGTTTTGGCTGTAATAACTTCAGTACATAGTTATAATCAATTGCTGTTACTAAATAATTATATATAATATATGATTATCTATTAATAGTAAAGGTATTTTGTTATAAATAATGACTGTTTTTTTTACAGAAAAAATATCCAATACGCTAATGTAATATATTTATATGTCCTCGAAAACAAGCACGGCGACCCCCTGTTTTCTGTTTTCCAGTCTATTAAGCATATAATTATGTATTTAATATTGAATAATAAGGAACTTTCATTTAATATATTATTTCTATGGTCAAAACCAGGCTTTATATGATTGCAAAACGTTGATTTTTTAGCAAAATAATTGATGAAAAAGCATTTTTGGCAAATATAACATTGTTTCCAATGTAGCGGATTGCTTTCTTTCAATAAGCTGTTTCAACCAATAGAATGTCGTCATATTTTTTTAATCAAGGGTCAATACCATTTTTGCTGAAATAAAAATTAACAAACATAATTTCTAAAATGCATTGACGGGTAGGTCATTGACATGCATTTTCCAAAACATCTAATTCGATGGCCCCCATTTTTATGGCTTCATTGTATTAGGCACTGAACGATATGCAAAATATGTGAAAATGAAATTTTCTTGGAAAGAGAAAAATTGTATCATACGTCTGTTATATCAACATGTCTAGGCGCGTTTTCTGGTGACAAATAGCAAACACATGGAGTAATACTATAATTTGAATATTTATCATGCGCTTTAAACCATAGTATACCTTTGTTTTCATTATTTGTCCAGGAGACCCTTTTCTTGCATTTTAGAGCGTTTCAAATCTTAAATAAAGACGAGTTTGGTCAAAAACATATAGTTAAGAAGTATCATGGTTTGTGTGTTTAGAGAATAACAGGTTACTGCCTTGTCTTGTGAAATATATCAGGTGAGGCTTAGAATAATATAACGGCGAGGCAAGAATAGGCAGTAGCCTATTTCTTTATTTATCATACCACATTTTTCGTCAAATATCACCAAACGAGCCGATTTATATATATTTAAAAACTAAGGGCGGCGCTGATTTTGCTGAGCCGACTTTTACACGTTCAAGTACATGTAGTTATGGATTTCTTAAAGTTGAGTGGATAATACCTTATTATTAACATTTCGTGAAATGCGTGCGTTCAATTTTTGGGAATAATGTGTTTGGTTCAACATAAAATGATGCGTTGTAGTGACTTTTATTGCATTTATTATGAATGTATTGAAATACATGTGTATGGATGATTTATTGTGTTCCATAGATGACGTCATCTAACTACCAAAATGCGTGTTTATGTGAATATTTAAAACATAATGTTTTTGTGATTTATGACAATTACAAATAATAAACTATATACGTTATTGGCATCAAATTGTTTGTTTTGTTGAATCTGATTCATTTTTACTGAAACTGTTGACTTAATAGTTCATTCCGAATAATATGACGTGCCTCCAAACATTGACTGATATAAACGCTAGTGACAAGATATCAAAAATATATCAGGCACCTTTGTATCAGTCCGATATCAGCATAATGGTATGATGAAACCATTGTGTATGTCTACATAACAACTCGTTATCCAAGTAACAAGCTTTTGTCAATGCCTAATGAAGAAGATCCATACTTATGTGACCATTAACGTCAGTGGAAGTTTACAATTTCTTAAATGTTTCATATAATACTGCTTTTTTTAAGTTGTACATGGTGGAAATTCTGAAAATGGTTGGTCTCTTCCCCGAGCTGCCCTAATTGTCTCGAATGGAAACCGAATGTTGATACAAACGATACACACACGGCATGTTGTTAAGTTGTAAATGCTGTAAACATCTTTGAGTAAATATCGCCTATAAAGATGCGAGTAGTTCAGCATCGGTTGCAATTTACATACAAATCATATCACATATTCAAACATTGGAACTACTGTACCTAACGGCCTCAACGATGCTTGAATCGAATAATTAGCTCTAATAAAAGTAACGTAAACATACAGACAAAAGGTTTAATTAAATATTCATGATACACGATTTTATAAAGTCTGCAATCTTCATTGGGATAAAGTCTTTTTAAAACGCATAAATATTAATTTGTCATATAACAGCAACACTTTTGATTTGTTCAGTATAATATTATTTAAAAGCACATTATGATGCTAAGATTTATAGTTAATAGTGACCATCTTCTTACACACTGTAACACTTGACAGTGACATTGTATGCAAGCATAGTTTACAGATCGATTGCAATGAATGTTTGAGTTTATTCGGAATATGTCGCTGAACGTATAGTTTTAATTTAAATGCAAATCAATAAACAAGCGAACTTGGTAGTAAGTCAGTGAACTAGAATAAGTACAATTTTAGCAAATAATCTAAGCTCGCGAATAGAGTTGGAAATGAATGTTACACAATTTAGTGCAGATAAGACAGCACGCCTTTTCAAACATGCGTACTTGCAGCATGAACTTTCAACGTAAAATTTAAATGCTGACGCTAGTGTTGTGTTTGGGAAATACATCTGAGAACGCAGGCGGACAATCACCAGGTTTGTGTAAATCAGTATGTTGTCTTCATATGTACTATACTAATCACTTGAAACATAAGAACAGACGTTTTCTTTTGATAATCTAAACAATACATTTCATGTTACCCTCATTCACAAAACTTCATACGAACTATAAAATTCACCGAAAGCGTTAGAGCAACCCCGTTGGCCAATAAAAGATAATAATACGTATAGTGCATGACTAAAATGTTTACCTAAACGTGTGAAATGTACGCTACTTTAAAATGTGAAGTGAATTAGCGTTTGTCTGTTATGGAAAATAAGTAAAGTAATTGTCTGTACTACGTTATATGTTGTATGGCATAGATGTTTTCTAAATGGATAGGTTTTCGGAGATCGCTTACAGCTAATTGCATGTATATTTCAGACTGTGGTAATCCTAATAATGATGCTAACTTGGCAAATGGAAAAAAAGATGAAATATTGCAGCCATGCAAGTTGCAGCAAATTTTACTCATTCAATAATGATTGTAAAGTGTGATACAGGATATGTTTTGACTGTAAATGGAAGTATTCGTACCGACACTCAATACTTCATCGTCTGCAATGAAAGCAACAAATGGGTCCCAGAAGGAAACTGCATACTTATAGGTAAATAGACAAAATACCTCATTATTTCACATAAGCGTTACATGATTGATTTATTTATAGTTGTTGTTTTTTTAGCTCAATAGGTCAAATTGAACAACAAGCTTGTGGACACTCTAGAAGTCACATGTTTGCCCTATCAACATGAAACTTGCTCAGAACATTTGTTCTTATGATATCTCGGCCAAGTTTGAAAAAGGTACCGTTCTGATGAAAAACATGGATGGCCGCCAGGGGGGGGGGGGGCGTGGCAATGTTCCTTATATTGCTATAGAAAAAGCTTGTGAACACTCTAGATGTCACATTTTTTTGACCAATCAACATGGAACTTGCTCTGAACATTTCGTTTTCTGACATCTCGGCCAAGTTTGAAAAAATGCCGTTCCGTTAATAAACATGGCCGCCAGGGGGCGGGGCAGTTTTCCTAATATGGCTATAGAAAATGCTTGTGAACAGTCTAGAAGTCACATTTGTTTAACAATCAACATGAAACTTCCTCAGAACATTTGTTCTTATGATATGTCTGCCGAGTTCGAAAAGGGTTTCGCTACTTTGAAAATCATGGCCGCCAGGGGGCGGGGCAGTTTTCCTTATATGGCTATATTGAAAACTGTAAAAAGATTACGAACACTCTAGAGGCCACATGTATAGCCCACCCTTAATGAACTTGCCCAAAACATTCGTTATAATGATATCTCAGATGAGTTCGAAACTGGGTCATGTGGGGTCAAAAACTAGGTCAAATCGAATAAAAAGCTTGTGAACACTCTTGAAGTAATATTTTTTATCCAATCTTCTTGAAACTCGCTAAGTACATTTTTTTAATAATATCTCGAACGATTTCGAAACTGGGTTACGTGGGGTCAAAATCTGGGTCATCTGGCCAAATTGAAGAAAAAGCTTGTGAACATTCTAGAGGCCAGAATTATGGCCCAATCATCAAGAAACTTGCTAAGAACATTTTCCCCAATGATATCTCAGGCGTGTTCAAAACTGGGTCATGTGGGGTCAAAAACTAGGTCACGAGGACAAATTGAAGAAAAGCTTGTGAACACTCTAGAAGTCAACTTTTTTTCATAATATTTAAAATCTTGCTCACAACATTTGTTTCGATGACATCTTCGACGAGTTTGAAACTACCTCATGTTGGGTCAAAAACTAGGTAACCAGGACAAATTGAAAAAAAAGCTTGTGAATACTGTTGATGCCATATTTATGGACAAATCATCATGAAGCTTGCTCAGGACATTTGTCCAAATGCTATCTTGGACACGTTCGAAACCAGGTCGTATGGAGTCAAAAACTAGGTCACCGGCCAAATTGAAAAAAGAAAGCTTGTGAACACTCTAGATGCCACATTTTTAGCCGAATCTTCATGAAACTTGCTCAGAACAGTTGATCCTTAGCCACTCAGGTGAGCGACCGAGGGCCTTATGGTCCTCTTATTTTCATTAGCAAAACGACGTTGACAGACACAATTAGCAGTAGTATGTAAAAATACATGTATATAGTAAATATGGATATTCATATGTACATTAAATATATTATATTTTAATTGTATTATAATACATACAAAAATAACTTATTTCAATATACTAATGCCCAAATACGAACGTGCTCAAATATGGTTTATTAAATATAAAACAAAAGTAATTACTGTGTAAATCGGCAATGTTAATGTAGTGTGTGACCATAATAAATGAACCATACAGCATCCTGAAACGATGAGAACAGGGGAAAGTAATTATTGATTTATTTTAAAATAGTGTGAAGTGTTGGTAGGCTTTTTTACAAATTGCGGAAACCCGTGTAATAACAGTAATTGGCAGGCGGGTCATAGTGGAACATATATACAGAGCATCAACTTTACAAGCACGAAGTATAGGGCGTTGGCCATAGTTAGTTGTAAACAAGGCTATAAACAAGCATTTAGCAGAACAACTATCAAGACTGAAGCAACGAGTTTATGCGGACCGTTTGGTCAATGATTTCCAACCGTGATTTATAAAAAGATATGTAGCCGTTATATTAAAATACGGTTTTCAACAACCGTGATTTATAAAAAGATATGTAGCCGTTATATTCAAATACGGTTTTCAAGTATCGAAGCACAATTTTAATGTCGTTTGTTTGGTCAATGGTTGCCTTATATCAATTGTTAAACACGATAGCATATTTCTTTATAAATGCAAAAATCGTGGTTTAAAAACGTCTATTATATATTAATAAACAATGAATGTTAACTTATAATATGACATGAAGCGATTGTATTATATTTAAATACGGTAAAGAAGACTTCCAAATTATTATCTGATTGTGTTTTTACCTCAAGTACTAAATACCGTTGTGATAATTATGAGTGTTTGTATAGGCACCTGTCGTACTAAACAGTGAAAATGAAAACTGCGTGTAGTGTTTCAGGATTTATAATCGAAGAAATAAAATAAATAATTTAATGGAGTTGCTAATCTAAGAGTGTGCCAGTACTTTTCATATGTTTTATTGTTATTTTGGCAGAAAACGAACCCTCAACAATAACATCTTCTACTAAGCAACCAACACTCAGTACAACTCCAGAGATAACAAACATTATAAATGTAACACAAATAACAATTACACCCAAACAAACTAAAATCGTAACCCAATTAACCTTAACGGACCAGCCACCAACATTAATTGAATTTAAACCCACACAAACAGAAATTATAGCCACATCATCTTCCGTAACACACACATGTACTAACTTAACACCCATGGCACTACAATAACCATACCAACTAACGGAAGTATCATCCTCACTAAATGCAATAATGCGCGAAAATATTGAAATAACACTTACAATATCTCAACTGACACACACCGAATTTACGTACGTAGATCTTAAACCAACGCCATCGGAATTAAAAGGAACTGAAATAACATCGCACTTATTGAAATTACACCCACACCAATCAATTAGCACCCACAAAAACTATCATCATTCTACCAACAGTTGAAATTACAAAACTATAAATAAATCCCCGCGTTTCTCACATACAAGTTGAGCCTCTGTCACAACCAGCGACAATGCCGTCGTCAATTACAACAAAGGTTCATTCAGGTAAGAGTACCATAAATATCATTATTCAAAGCGTATCGTAGTTTGAACTTGTTTTTTTTTAAGGTGATTGTTAATTATACGTAGAGATGTAATCTTTAAATATTGGAAGTATTATTCCAGGCCAGATAATATGCATCGGCAAAGACACATATATCACACATGTGTCAACACATTATAAAACCATAACTGTCACATCGGTATAGTTATACAAGATTAATTAAAAAAAAAATCCAGCAATAGAGCAGAATCTTAACTTGAAAAACGACTTTTAGTCCATGCGCACATAATATAACACACCCTTCAAAGATAATAAGCGTAAGCGTTCAATGCGTACCATCACAATTTGGTGTAATTTGAATATGTTTTTTTAAAGAACCTGGACCTCAGCCTGAACCATAACGTCATTGGTATACAAGTCTGGTTGAAGTGACGAGTCATCAAACCTACTGTACTTGTTAACTACATTGGTGGCGTTGGGGCGGGGCCGTAAAGCTGATACAGTCGTGACCGTACCTTCGGTATCTTTGAAGGTAAGTAAATTAGTATTGTCATGTATTCTACTATTTTATGACTTATTTTCCAACCTCGCATACTTCTCATCAACACCAGTAGGAAGAGCAAGAGCATAACCCTTGTTGGGACTGTCAAACCCCTTTTTAAACTTAACTTTTCGCACGTGTTAGCCATTTCCGCTCTCGAAGTCCAACAGTTGTCATCCAATCTTCATCAAACTTCATGAAAATGTTTTTAATAATAATATCTAGGTCAAGTTCGATAATCAGCCAAATCGCCAAGGATTTGTGGAGTTATGGCTCTTTATTGTCTAAAATTAGCGTTTTTAGCCATTTCCGCTGTATAAGTCCAGTAGTTTTCATCAACATGTCGTCAAAATTTATGAACATGTTTGTAATAATCATGTATAGGCAAGTTCGATAATCAGCCAAATTTCCCAAGGAATTGTGACGTTATTGCCATTGAATTGTCTAAAATTGGCCGTTTTAGCAGCTTCCGTGCTCTAAGGTCAACAGTTCATAGCCAATCGTCACCGAATTTGGTGAAAATCTTTGTAGGCGTATTATCTCAGTTAAGTTTGATAATAAACCTAATCGTCCCAGTTACTGTGGAGGTATGGCCTTTGATTATATAAATGTTTAGCTGTTTTAACCTTTGTTGGGCATAACTGTTTTACAAACAACTCTTGTTAATATTGATACAATCTTTAATATCGTTTATAAACAGTAGTGGGGACAGGGGTAGCAGAACTAAAAATATTTACAGAAAAACATCTCAAAATCAACAATAATTTCTTAATTATGCCCCCCGCCCCCCATCCCCCATCTAAGATGGTCGGTCGGTCTGTAGACAACTTTCGTTTCCGCTCTCTGAGTTCAACAGTTTTCATCTGATATTCACCAAACTTCATGAAAGTGTTTGTGGGCATAATATCTAAGTCAAGTTCGATAATCAGCCAAATCGCCCCAGGAATTGTGGAGTTAGCTGGCTACTGATATTGGCAATGTTACCTAGTGTTGTTTATTTTTTTTTGCTCATGTTCCTTTACTTGAAAAGGATTAGATGAACCATTAGAACACTCAATAATTCTGAATACTTGTATGTACATGTAAATATTGGGATTGAAGCATATTTCATTCATAGATCTTCACATTAGTTAAGTTACAAATTTGGCAATTTTAGGAAAAAGCGCAGTGTTCTATTTTCCATTTATATATATTCTAATAAGTTCACATTTCCTAAAAAGGTTATATTGTTAACTGATTACTATTATTGTTCATAGAAATCACCATGCCAAATCATAATGTAAGTTTGGGAAATAGTCCTCTCCTAAATAGTATTCACCTAAAAAACAGCAAATGATGCATAAATCATATAAGTTAAATACAGCTTGATGGCAAAACACATTAATGGAAAAGAAAGATTAAGTACACATTTGTAGACCCATTGATTTAAATCCGTATAAACAGTGGTATTGTTTTGTACTTAACTCATCACTTTGATTTACAGTAATCTGGTATGAGATCTTGTATGCAATATCCCGCCTGGCGATCGTGTCCAATGTAAGTACCAGTCTTGTTAAGGTCACATTAACCTTGCTCTAAATTTCAAACGTTTTTGAGGTCGTAATGGTTTAGCGGATATGGTGTCTACCTTGGTGTCTGCCTTGGTGTCTGCCCGGGATGTCCCGGGGTCGATCCCAACTCAGGAAGCGTTCTCAAGATCTTTCCAAAGACACCAAGTACTGGTTCTTCCCAAGCAATGGACTATACGGTTTTAACTATACGTTTCAAAGACAATAAAACAAACATATATGTACCAATACATGCAGAAGCATTTCCGAAATAAAGTTTAAATATTTTCGAGGGACATTATCAAAATAGGTTCTTACTCTTGGTATGCAGTTCATATGGTGTTCTAAATTACAAAATCTTGTCAGCCAACGGAGCAACAGTTGGTTTAAACGTATGAGGCGTGTTGTGGGAAAGCTGGGCTTAATGCATGTGTGTAAAGTGTCATCCCGGATTAGCCTGTGCATATTTGTTTTAGATAATTCCAGATGCTGTAGTCTTTGCAGTAAAAACATTAAATGACTTGTTTTCAAAAATATGATAAATGCTGACACATGTTGGAGCACCCGTCAATCAAATTATCCAGAGTAGTTGACTGACCTATATATAACTCATATTGGTTTAAGAAAGGTTTCTTAAGTTAATAGTTGATAATTACCTGGTGATCAGACACTGTGTTCATGCCAGTCTGTTTGATACCCGGTGAATGCTGTCAATAGAAGTGGTATGTTCCCTATCTATAACAGCTACTGTATCAGTGCTATATTCCAGTCAATGTTATGTGTCTAACACTTTAAACATCGGTACACTTATAAGCTGTGTTGACTGATATTTTATCTGCCACACATTTATATTATCGTTGTGACATTTTCAGAAGTTGGGCTACAGTCGTTAGTTAAACTCATTTTAACTGTAGTAACAAACACTGATATCCGACATTAAGACCGATTTCTGTCGCTGTAAACAAGAAGCCAAATCTGGAAAGGAAGCTATTCAGAATGGCTTGTGTTTATTATGCTAATATAATTAGTATAGAAATTATTTGCTGTTGATTTTCTTTATTTGGATGGATGAAATATTCATTTGCACTTCAAACTGTGATAAATGAAAATAGAGCAGTGTAATGCAACCAATATAACCATTTGATGCATCCGATTGTCCGCGACATTATACCTGCCAGAGTACAAATAAGCGTGTCGTTGGAAAATCGGCCTAAATGCATGCGCGTAAAGTGTTGTCACACTTTCCGCTTTTATGGTATTTTCTGTTTCATGGAAGTCTCTTCAAAACATAAATTAACTGTAGGCCGAAAGTGCTGTCCTGAATAAGCCTGTGCGAACTGCACATGCTGATCCTGGACGACACTTTATGCACATGCATTCAGTCCGGACTTCCCACGACATGCCTTATATTATGATGGTGTGTAGTATTTGTTAAGTAATAAAATATTTTGTTTGTTCTAATACTTTGCTGTTTCGTGACTGCAACATCTTCATGCAAATACTTTCTATGGTTCTCTAGTGGCATGTTTCCCCGGGATTTCACATCATATTCTACACTTGCAGGCGTTCATCATAGCCCTGACGTCAGACTTCATCCCCCGACTCGTCTACGTCTGCTACTACAGTCCAGACCAGACACTGGTAGGCTACACAGAGTGGGGCTTCTCCAAGTTTAACACATCAGACTTTGAACTCGATAAGAGAATTCCGGGAGCGTATGTGTTTTGGTGTTTAAATTTAGCAGTGGTAAAATTGAATACACTAGTCACGGTGACCGACTTAGATTGAAATTTCTTGTTGAGATATATTTAAAGATTAGTTTTCACTTCAAAACAATTAACCAGTTATGCATTAAATGATCAAAAAGGCACAATGTATCATAAGGTTTCTCAAAGAGATACTGAATTCAACTGCTTCGAATGTTATTATTCCAGGTAGAGAGATTTTCGCAATCCTTCTGGCTATGTCGATGAGACCGAGGAACTGTACGAGTATCTCTACTCAGAGAAATTCTGGCACGTGCTTGCAGCTCGCTCATATCTTCTATATGTTGTTGGTGATGGTAGTTTTAGGGACAGAGGTGGTAGTTGAGATAGCAATGGTAGTGATGGAGTCAGTTCTCCGCCATATAATTTAATTGCAATAACATGTCTCACTCGCACAGAAATTGGTAGCAGTGTTCGCTATATAATCTCTTAAATTCAGTTCTTCCCCATTTACTATTAATTCTACTGTCTTTCCCTGCTACATTATTAGGTAGTTATGACCAGCCTGGTTGCATACCTGATTTGTTGCATTCTTAATCATGATCAAATCATCTAAATTCATGGTATATTAAGTTCTTTCCCATATGCTACTAATGCTACGGTCTTTTTCCCACAGAACCTGGTAATGGTGACCACCAGTTTGGTCGCTTACCTTATCCCGGATGGGCTAGCCAAGGTGAAGGAGATCCAGCGAGATTGTTATCCAGACAGAGCTGCAGAAGGCCAGGGGCAACACCGTCACCGGCAACCTCACGGTGAAGTTGACAAAGGAAGAGGCGGATGGAGAGAACGGGACCAGCGCGCGGAAACGTAACGGGAGAAATGACGATGATGAGATAGTGAGCGTGGTTGACGTGTCGGTGTCAAACATTTAAGACTTTTGTTACGATATGTTTAATTGTGGCGCCAATTGTAATCATTTACCTTTGTTTTGAAGCCTAGATTCGCAGTCTGTTACTGTTATGAAACACTCTTGGGTTTTTCTTTGTTTATATGAGAAAATTGTTGTCACTTTTTTTATGAGTATACAAAGAAATGTTTATTTCCAATGGTTTAATTTGTTAAGTGCAAGTTGTGAAATGTTATATTGTTAATTTCTCTGCAATAATGTTGTTTCGGGGATGTTGCTGAATTTGTGCATGCAGGTTGAAAAATGTACATGTAATGCAAATCTAATTTACGCTATTATTCTGTATATACATGTATTATATACTAATTTCCATACTTATAGAAGTTGTAGATTAATCCACTTACAAAGTGATACACAGTTGTACCCTTTTTTTGTGAAAATTATTGGTAGTCGTCAGTCCCCTACCGGTGTTTCAACGAAGGGGACTATAGGTTTGCCCTCCGTCCGTCCGTCCGTCTGTCCGTCCGTCCGTCCGTCCGTCTGTCCGTCCGTCCGTCAGTCCGTCCGTCCGCCAAATATTGTTCCTGTGATAACACAAAAAGTACTGAAGATACTTCGATGAAACTTAGTATACATATTAACGGCAATGTGAGTATTATACACGACCTTTTATTTCTTACCAGAGGTAAAAGGTCACGTGATTATTACTTAAAATAGAAATAAACTAAAACAAACTGGACCCTGCGATAACTCAAAAAGTACTGAACATGTTTCGATGAAACTTGGTATACATATAAACGGCAATGTGAGGATTATGCAGGACCTTTTGTTTTGCACCAGAGATTACAGGTCACGTGACTCTTACTAAAAAATAGAAATAAACTAAATACTGTTATAATTCGAAAAGTACATAAGATATGACCATGCAACTTAGAACAAAGATTGAACTATAGGGTAGCCATCCGCCTGTGTGTCTCTCTGTCTGTTAGTCCGTATGTTTGCCCGTCCGTCTGTCTGTAGGTCATCAAAACCTGGTCCCTGCAATAACTCAAAAAGTACTGAACTTATTTCGACGGAACTGGGTATGCATATAAACAGCAATGTGGAAATGTGAGGATTATGCACGACCTTTTTTCACCAGAGGTCAAAGGTCACGTGACTGATACTTAAAATAGAAATACACTAAATACTGTTATAATTCAAAATGGACATAAGATATGACCATGACATTTGGTAAAGAGGTTGAACTATAGGTTTGCCATCTGTCTGCGTGTCTAAAATGCATAGGATGTGATTATAAAACTTCATGAAATTTGGGAGACAGATTGGACTATGGTTTTGCCCTCCGTCTGTGTGCGTCTATCTGTCTGTTCGTCCGTCGGTCTCACTTTGTCTGTCTGTCCCGTCCCCAAAACCTGGATCCTGCGATAACTCAAAAGGTACTGAAGATACTTTGATGAAACTTTGTATAAATAGAAATAATTGTACACGACCCTTTATTTTTCACCAGGTCAAAGGATACGTGACTGTTACTTAAAATATATATGAACTTAATACTGTAATAATTCGAAAAGAACATAACATATGATAATGAAACTTGATACACAGAATGGACGATATGAGTGCCCTCTGTCAGTTTAGTACTGCAATAACTCAAAACGGTAATTCGAATGTCTGGTCAATGTTACTAAAATAGAACACACAACAACTTAATACTGCAGTGACAACTGGGATTTGAATATTAAACTGTTTACATCTACAGATAAAGGGCGATTTGACGGTATTGTACAGTGTTTAATTAGTAGGGGTTTTCACCGGTAGGGGACTCATGTATTGATTGCAATACTATCAAATGCCTTGTTGATGTAGTTGTAGTGTTTGTGTATATACGTTAGAATCATTATCATAGCCTAAAATTTATATCAGCATGGCAGTGTTCAATTTGTCTTGCCTATATCAATAGTTGAACATTATAGCACAACATGATGTCATAAGAGACAGATTTGAATACCTTAAAGGGCACTGGATAAAGAAGACCAGACTTGTTTATTTGAACTCAAGTATGTTTGTACAGTTGAAGTTTTAGCCCTCATATTGCCAAGTAAATACATATTATTTCCTAAAACCTCCTGACTACTGTACATGACATTCAATGACAAAAAAAAAGAAAAAAAAGAAGACAATCGTGTATCACAATATATTGAATAAATATTAATAAATACTTAGATGTTGTGGCCTATTTGTAACACTGACACAGCATGGCTTGGTTCAGACTGCTGGTTGCATTGTCAAGGGTTGATTTCTCCCTCCTATTGCTATACACTCAACATGTATAAAATTGTTTCCTATACATGATTGCACTTCCATAAGTAGTGGGGCATGCTCTTAAACAATCAGATGCTACTTGTATAGTTTGATGCTTCTGCAATAATTGCAATAATCAATAATCGATTTCACATATTTACTTGGTCAAATATTTTACATTTTGTTTTAACTTTTATTACATTTTTCGCTGTATATTTTCAAGATAAAATGTTTTGTTGTTCTTGAAATGGTATGGCATCTTATTTGTCTTGCGTATTCTTGATCGTATATAGTAGACTTTAATATTGCATTGCTGTTAACTCCTCAACAGACCATTTTTTATTTGTATTTTCGTATACATTTTAGTTTTCACCACAAAAGTTCATTTTAATTTTCCAAATTGTAAGAAAATCAAATGCCAGTATTTAATGAAGTGAATAAAATTTCAATTATTAACTACCTGCAATTGTGTTCGTGACTAAATTGACACTCTTTGAATTTCAGTTATACATATTTCATTTAGGGAATTACAAAATGAACATCATTTTTATAGCAGGTTTGCCTTCTCTTACGCACGATATTAGTGTAACTATAGTCCTTTCCAGTTTACATATTTGTGTTGTTATATTGCATTTTTATTAAATTGGTCTTTCAACTTTTGGCTGTAACTTTTACCTAAAAAGCATAATGTGCAATATATGTACACTATATACCGTTCCTATTTATGTTCAATAGGACGTGGATTACTGTGCACAAAGCTTATGTTCTTCTTGTTATGCACTCAGTGTCCTTAAAACAAAAGTATGTATTAAATGGCTGTATCTTTGTACATTTATGATTTTATTGTATACGTATTTATTTTAATGTACACACTTATTTTACATTTCTATTTACTTTGTTTAATTTCTCTTTGATTTATTTCTTTGATTATTTCTTCATGAGACAGTTTAGCGCTCCTTTCAGATATTGCCTGTTAATCTGATTATAGCTATTTAGATCATGTGAAAACTTAAACAAATCTGTGATTATTTATCAAGATGACGTAATGTTCTATTTGAATTTGTATCAGTTCCTGTGACATAAGGTTAGTGAACTAAATAGGTATTAATTACACATTCTCAGAAATTACACTTGTGTGTGTTTAGAACCTCATCTTATTGCTATTCACTTTATATGTGTTTGTACACAACAGCAATCATGCTATCTTTTCCATATTGAACATCTTCACACATAACAAAAATGTGGCTACCATAACACTATGTGGGACGTATCATAACAGTTATTTTAACATTTTGCACAGAGGCTGTATTATGTATAAAACATAGCAATGCACATCTGTCCTATTTACTTTATGTTATTTTCGATGTTACCTGCCAATATTGCCAGGCTATGTTTATGTGATTACTTGAAAACTCACAGACGTAGCCACAAGTATTGACACTTGGCACAAGTGCACATGTATTAGCAATTTTAAAAGGTACACCTAATGCCAATTGTTAGATAATTCACTATATCTGAAAATGAGGGATACCTGCGCAAATGGTTGAACTTTGTAGATTAAATTATATTAATAGTATCGTCTATTGCACCATGACCGTTATGATTTCTTCTCTATAAAGTATACCCGCTCTCCTGCCTTAGCCTGAACCATGTATCGAGTTAAATGGTGTGGTGTTTGTTTCTGTATCGGTTTGTACCCTAATGTTTATTCTCAAACTGTTGGATATTGCATGCACGAATCTCATATGAATATCTTACCATGTTCATATCTATATATTTTATAAATAAATAAATAAGTACGGTATGCAATAAGTTTATGTTGTTATTTAATTATTTCTGGTCTGTTCACTGCCCGGTTCATTGAACTGGCATGGTCGACTAAACATTAGTTAAAATCTGAATTGATATCAACACGTTGAGCTTGCAATGTAATGTCGATCTTTTAAAAGTTGTAATGAGGCTGTGCGTATGGTTGCTCGTCGGAAACTAGCTTAGATGTGCTGCCAGGTTTTGTTGGTATTTGCGAGCTGAACGCTGAAAGGAATACAGGGATGGCGATGGTATTTTAATGTCCATTTAAAAATAAACGATTCGTAGTACTTTTAAATATCAAAGATTTTAACATTCTAATCTTTGGCAACACACTTTAGACTGCCTCTATTCCATGTTGATTTCCTTTGAAAAAAAGCATTCGGCAGTATGCAGAAATATATAATGACCTTCTGGAATATAGTGTAATCCATTTGGTTGTTTGTCATGGGTGCTCATTTGTTCGTATCGTCTAATGGGAGGAAAACATAAACCAAATTCTAAAAAGATTGGACTGTCTTGAATCTTAGCCAAAATACAACACAAACTGAATAGTCAGTCTTGTTTAAACTTGTGGCAATATTGCGCAATTTTTCGTTTTTTCGAGACACATGACCCAGTGTTTAAAGAACTTACTGGATTTTTTTTATCTGCCTCGTGGTGTACCCGACTCCAGCCATGAAGAGTAACAAACTATCGGCCAGTTCTCTCAGTTCGAATTGAACCACTATTTGAGTAGACGTATGCATAGTGGCTTCTGCTTAGTGAACCCTCGACATGGCTTACCACTGGATACTACTGTGGATTTGTGTATTAGAAATGTGTATAGAGCTGTCAGGATGCACAGCTATTATTTTATAATTAAGTGGTTATCACTTTACATAAAACACATCGTTTTATTTTATTAGACCATACAATGGCAATATCGATTGTATTGTATTTAGGAAGTCGGTGTCATAATGAAAAGCATTCAGGTAACATGTACATCAGAATGAAACAAGAAAGCGCTAGAAGTGCGCAGAGCGCCGTTAAGTCAGCTCATTCCTAACACAATTCCTGGATCCAGACAGAGACATGGATCACCCCCAAAATCTAATCATTTGTTAATTTACCCGTTCCTTCAAGAAAAGTTCAGGCAAATCCGCTCATAACGTTTTACGTACATGTACGGTAAGGTGTTAACTTACCAACTGGCAACCTAACGAATGCATAAAACATGACATTCTAGGCGGAGGTAAATATGCATTCTTAATATGCATTGCAATAACTCTAGTTTAAAGCCGCAGTCAATAGAATACAATTCAATACAGTCAGCTGAAATTGCCCTTAGTTCTAATGAACGTTTATGACGTTTATTGTACTGAAAACTGTTTCTTATTTATGAAATGCATTTGATTATGTATATGTTCGAAAACGCTTGGTACGAACGGAATATACACTAAAATACATGCTGATTTACTCCAGAGGCATCACCAGCTATCGCATACAGATAACTATACGATAAAAATGTTACCAAAACGTTATTATTTTACCGATTTCAATGCGTTTTTTTATCGGTAACAAGTCCATTTGGATTTCTGCAAAGTTGTTTCATTAACATATTTCTGGACTGCTACTTTAACTTGACTAATCGGTACAAGGAAGGTAATTGTTTTCCTATACGTTTAAAATATTATTTGTTCATTTGTTTTAATTCTTATTTTCAATCTTAATATACAGTATGATAATTTTAATTTTCTATTCAAACTTAACCCTTAACTTAAAACCGTGACAAGTATGATAGTACAGACGGCCACCATACGGGATCAGCCGTTCCTCTGATACCAAAGTTGTGTTCTGAGTCACTCATAATGCCACCAGAATTCAAATTATTTCACTACATTTATGTACATGTATTGTTTGAACGCACATAATACGTGACATGATCAAGAGTTACTTGAAGTTTGTTACATTTTTGTATCTTTAACTTAAATATGAAATGACATGTTAGCTATTTTCAGCACGTTACCTACATCACAGTATGCATCGCGGCAGTTTATTGATGTTTTCGTAATTTCTTAATTTTGAAATTGATATAAATGATTGACATGGCGTATAGAAATATACATGAACTGAGAACTAATTTTGCAAAACGCTACTTAAACTGAAAATCGGAGGTTTTTCTATTGGTGCTTATAATTCGTGTATAAGCGTGTATTAGCTCAGAGGTTAATAACTCCTTGCACAAATGATGATTATATTACAATATTGTTGTCGTTTTGTACTTTTTACGTGCAAAAACGTATTTTCAGATACATCAGCAACAGCTTACACACATCGGTAACCGACTAATGCCAGTCAGACAACCGCCAAGGGCAGTCAGGAAAATGCCACCCAGGCAACGCTCAACATCACTCAGCCAGTTTCCATTGCTAGGACAACTGCTAATACCGCTCAAAAAGCTCCCGAGTCCAATCTGATAACCGCTAGTTTGAAAATATCTAATATATCAGATAGGCAGCCATGTTGTTTATTTCAATGAACAAAATGCATACTTAGCGTTAATATTTATATTACGTTATTTATTGTTTCCCCATTAATTAACAGACGCGGTTAAATAATTAATTCACAGCCGCGAAGCAGGATGGGAGTTACAGAAATACCCTTCGTCCGTCCGTCCGTCTGTCCGTCCGTCCGTCTGTCTGTAACATGTTCGTGTCCGCTCCATATATAAAAAACCCTTTGAAGGATTTTCATGACACTTGGCTCAAATGTTAAGGTCATTAAGACGATGTGCAGAAGGCATGAGTCCGTCATGCCGGCTCAAGGTCAAGGTCACACTTGAGGTCAAATATTCGAGCCTCCATTTCGTGTCCGCTCCATATCTCCTATGCCTTTTAAAGGATTTTCATAAAACTTGGCTCAAATGTTAAGGTCATTAAGACGATGTGCAGAAGGCATGAGTCCGTCATGCCGGCTCAAGGTCAAGATCACACTTGAGGTCAAATATTCGAGCCTCCATTTCGTGTCCGCTCCATATCTCCTATGCCTTTTAAAGGATTTTCATAAAACTTGGCTCAAATGTTTAGTTGATTGAGACGATGTGCAGAAGGCATGGGCCTTTTACGCCAGCTCAAGTTCAAGGTCACACTTGTAGGTTAAATTTTTGAGCCTCCATTTTCGTGTCCGTTTTTCGTGTCCGCTCCATATCCCCTATACCATTTGAAGGATTTTCATGAAACTTGGCTCACATGTTTTGCATATTGAGATGTGCAGAAGGCATAAGCCAGTCAAGCCAACTCAAGGTCAAGCTCACACTTGAAGGTTGAATATTTGAGCCTGTATTTCATTTCCGTTCTATATCTCCTGTGCCCTTTAAAAGACTTTCATGAAACTTGCCTCAAATGTTTATCACAGCAAGGCAATGTGCAGAAGGCATGAGGCAGTCACGCCACCTCAAGGTCAAGGTCACACTTGAAGGTCAAATGTTTGAGCCTCCATTTTTGTGTCTGTTCCATACCTCCTATGCTCTTTTCATAAAGCTTGGTTCAAATTGTCATTACATTGAGGCGATGTGCACATGGATCAGTCTTGCCACCTCAAGGTCAAGGCCACACTTAAAGGTCACATGTTTGAGCCTCCTTTTTGTGTCAGCTCCATATATAAATTTCTGAACTTTAATATCTGGTCCAACTGTGCCAGATTAAGGTCAGTGTAATACTTCAAATTCACCTTTAAAATCTTGCATGTTAGAATATATATCAAAATGGTGCAATAACTACAAACAGTTATTATTTAACTAATATATCGATACAAGGGTAATAACAGTGACTATATCCAAGTGCATGACTTGGGAATACTTTCCGAGCCCACTACAGAGGTGAATCGAATGTAACTGGTGTGCAAGAGATTGACCAGCATCACACCATTTCATGTCAATCTAACATAGTCTGACCTTTATTGTTTTTTTGTAAACACGTTTTAACATTATTTTGAAGTTTTACCTGCGCTTCCACAGTTTATTATCATTATTCTAAGCTTTTACAACATTGTTTTCTCATCGGATGTTACGTGATCTTTTATTTTATTAACAGCAATGTGTTGACAGTTACATAAATTATAACTCAGGAAACGCCCTAACAGTTTAAAGTTGCGCTGAATAAAAGTATTATTTACCCTGTTTCCTTCTTAGACATAGACAAGTGTGCGTTTGGTGGAGAGTTTTATTGTTGACATGCGTTCAACCAGACACGTGTATGCGCAAAGGGTTTACTGGATCTACCTGTGAAACTGGTATGCCCTTTACGAGTGATATTACTGCATTTACCTTTCATGTTATGTTCTAAGTTTCAGGGTATGGTTGTGTTAAATTTCAACGTCTTTGCAATACATGTGCTAGTAGTATTATAGCTACGCTAGCTGTGAAGAAGAAACGCAATTGCCCGTTTGCCCTTTTGTTAAGTAAGTTTACAAATTCCTCGTTTAACATACTAAATTTTTTATTTATTTTGCAATTAGGATGAGGACTAGAAATACTTTTGTCAAATTGTATTCTACACAGTACACCATAGTGATAATCGAGTTTACATGTATTAGTCTATCTGTGACTGAAGCTGCCAATATTGTGATAATTTGCACTAGACACTATACATGCCAATGTTCATAAATCGCATTGTTGCGAAATGTATTTGTGCATTTGTGAAAAAAACTAAAACGAACTGTTATTTGAAATTGAATAGTTTTCCTGTCACTTTTAAAACCGATATGTCCATAGATAACGTTTTACAGATTTTTAAACACACTAAATATAACTACTTAGGACAATTAATTTGTTTTCTTATTTCAGACACATTACTTGTGTTTTTGTTTTGTTTTGTTAAATCATCAATTATATCATAGAAATGTCGCCGTGCTACTTTTACTCCCACAAGAAAAGATATGGATTCACATAAATAATTGAAAATATCGTAAACTGCGCGTTAAAGATTGAAAACGAAAAATGTGTTTCATGTATGTGTTATGTTTTACACTATTGGTTGTTTAGATATCATTGAATATGACGACTATACCACGTGCGGTCCTCATGCGGTCTGTTCAAACACGTTCGGTGGTTACTCATGTGCCTGTGGAGAGGACTATCCACAGGGAAACCCGTATCTGGAATGCCCAACCATAAATAATACATTGTGGAAAATAATCATCAAAGTTGGTGGCTTTGCAATATAAAAATGATATTTCTGGACTATCAGGAACAAATAAAATTCTTAAGATATAAAGTAATAATGTGATACATCCATAAAACACTAACTAACATCTCTATTATGTTTTATTATAATTATTTTCAGAACCAGTTTTGCTAGACTTTAATGCAGCTGGAGATAGATACAACGTTGATAACACGATAATTGATGCTTACCATATCCCCACAAGGCTTCCATACTTGGGGGAATATGTTAATTGGTTCAAGGTAAACACTTCAGTCTCAAATTCGTTTCAGTAAATACTCCTTTGTAATAACAACCAGCATTATGCGTATTTCCTTATCGAACTTCTTAGTCGCATAAGCTTTTAATATTTTAGCCAAGCATGAACGGTTTCATATCGCTAGATTTTCAACCATTGTACAATCAATATGGAGGAGAAAACGCCACCGAATGGACAGCTGCTGTTCAGAACCACAAAGTGATTGCTCCGCTGTGGACCAAAATCGACAGCAGAAATATATCAGATGGTGGACTGTGGATCCACGTATTTACCGACCGTCAAAAGGACATGGTAGACATTGAGAAGATCCAGAAACTCGTTAGGCAGTACACTAACCAGACCGAGTTCAATGTCAGTGTTGCCCTGGTCGCCACGTGGAACCACGTTACTGTTCACTCGACCTACGAACCCGGATATGAACTCGTCAAGCACCAGGTGCCATGCAATGAAATCGTATACGTTGTAGGTCGATATCACAGTCTATTAATAATGTTACAGAATGTTGATGAGTATAAGCTGTTGTATTTTTAAATAGTACGTTATTGGATCTTTTAGAACCTGTCGATGCAGTTCATTCTGGTATCAGGCGGCATGTACACGTACATTATGTTCAACTACGACAGAGAACAGTTCAGTATCAGACCATTGCCGGAAGTACCGGTTGCTAGTGGTTACACACATCTAGATTACACGGGCACCATTCTGTCTGACAGATACAACTTCTCACATCTAAATCAAGGAACCAATGTTCAGCCAGGTATCTATTGAAATAACTTCATATTAAAATAGCTAATCGAGGCTTTTTTGAGATTTACATGCATAAAGTTATTCCATATGCAAAGCTTAGTTCTTGTTGGGTTATGCATAGATCAACTTAAACTGTATTTGAAACTCCACAAGCATTTTATATTTTGCAGGTTTTGCATGAAGATGGATGAATAATGTAAGTGTAATAACTGAATCCATGAGGAATAAAATTCTACGCCAAACGTTTTACGAAGATAATAAAAGTGAGCTCAAATCATGGATTCAGAAACAGCTGGAGTTTGCACTGCCCTGTCCGTGTCAGGAGTTGTTAATGATGGAGGTTAGTAGCGCTATCAAATGTTGTCAATTAAACCCCTGTAAATGGATTGAAATTTAAAAAAAAAAGACGTATAAGCATATCTGATTTTGTTTCATGTTCTTACTTTTCTTTGTTCTTTAACAATTGGTAATTACCTAACATATAATAAGAATATTAATAAGGGTTTCTCTACTTTCTCCACTGCTGACAGAACTCGAGATATATTTTTATATTTAGGAGTATCTATACAACTTGAACGTGAAAAATGTTAATAATACAAACAACAATTTTGTAATTAAGGTCATACAAAATTAACCATGAATATACTGCATCGCATTGGACTTTCAATTCATTTTCTTATTTTGCTTTTTAACGTTTCTCGTTGGGATAACTGTTGTTGCTTTTGCTACTACATAGTTTCTGTGCTTTGTTACCGTTGTTGTTGTTGTTGTTGTTGTTTTGTTGTTGTTTTTATTTATTTGTTTTATCACAGGACTGCACTTTCACTCGCAACGACTCCATACTTCCCGGCATTGGAACAAAATTCACCCACATGACGTGCTACGAGTCCTGGTTCTTCAGTGCCTACGGCATCAAACACAGATGCTGCTACATGTGAGTTTTTGCGATAATGTGATTCCATTACTCGATGAAGAGTATTACTGAAAACAAAATTGACCACTGAACACAACGCGCTGTACTAAATGTAATATAATATTTCATCATTTTGTGTCATACATAACTCAGAGTCAACAGTTTGATGATTAAGACTTTATAGCACGCTCACAACACTTATGCAAATGTCCAGTTTAGACTTACAAGACCCAGCATTACTTATGTTAGTAGTGCGTCGCATATTTGCACTATTAAGCAACAACCTACATTTCAATCCAAATTAAACGTATACATGTAATGTAATTCAAATTCGTCGGATGATAACTGGAGATGAAGCAATTAATACGCTGATCCGAAACATTTCCAGTTTCGGTTTGAACTGTTCGTTTTAACCTATTTATCACTTGCATTTATATCACTGTGTCAACTGAAATAAGTGTCTCACAACTGCTACAACCGATGTATCATTTGCTTTTAATAACCATTTTACATATATGTCGTATTGTATCGCCAACTTTTCAGGTTCAGCAAACTACAAACCAAGTACCCAGGTGCAGTAGCAGCAGAGTTTGATAACAAACCCATTGCCGATTTTCTCGAAACGGTCTCCAACCAGTGCTGTCCTCCAGATGGCAGCCAAAATTACTGTCATCTGTACGCGCTGTACGCGGAGATCAACCCGCCTGATGACTGCTCCAGGTACACGATCAGCGATGAGATACCGTCAGACAGTGGCAGCATTTAAGATATCCTTAGACGTGTTAAAAAAAAAAATCTTGGATTATAATTCATGATACAAATCACACCCATTGGCAAAAACTATGTATAATTATGTTTTGAAAAAATAAATCGAATCAAACTCGTGTGTATGAAGTGTTCAACTGTTAAATGAATGTGAAATAAACTTATGTTATAAATCAAGTGTCTATTTTTACTAATCAAAATGTTTACTTATGTGATAACAAGTGCGTAGTTTTCTCTCGAAAAAGACATTGTACAGTTAACAATATTAGTCCAAATAGTGTACGCAAATATTTTGTAAGAAAGACGACTTCGGTCAAATAATATATTCAACAAGTGTCATGTTTTTTGGTGCAATGACATATTTTTGGTTTAGATGGCTTACTAATTAATAAACTGCTATTTCATTTACTATTAATTAAATATATTTAACTTATAAAACCAAACTTACTTATTATTAAACTACTATTCATCTACTATTGCTTACTACTTATTCAACTACGATTTCAATTACAATTAATTATAAATATTTAATATATACAACCAAGCTAAGTGCATGTAATATTGCCTTTTACACCACGTATTAAAGCTTCTTCCTGAGAGGATCTGTGAATTGTACTATATGATGCTAGGTCTTGAAATATTGTCAACAAAAAGGGATTTAGCTGATAACTGTATTTTCTTCGTTTCATCGTTCCTCAGAAAGTTGCAATTCTCTTCCTCTGGTGAACATTAAACCATTGAGTAATTAAATTGCAATTCAATTGAATTAATATTCTCCTTTAGTACTATTAAATTTGAATTGCAATTCTATGAGGTTAAAGTTTATTTACAAGTGCGTGTATCATTATTATTAATGTAAGTGTGAGGTTCGGCCTGCCTTTAACCCGGTTTAAACCCCCTAATGCTTGAATAATGCTCTTATTATCTTACTGAAATATGAAACTTTAATCTTTTTTTTTTTTTTTTTTTTTTTTTTAAGGCAGGGTTTATAGACCCAGTTTATTACAAAGTTGATGTAGTAATATTTAAAAATTCAGTGTAAAGTAGAATTATTCAATAAAAAGCAAGTATGTTAATACAATATTGTTAAAATAGCTTGCATTTGCAAGTATAAGTTGGTTGATATGTGATATTTTCTTTATAATAGGTATATTATAATTTTTTTTTTTTTTTTTTTTTTTTTTTTTTTTTTTTTGTATAAACTTTTATTTCAATATAAAAATGACATTTACAAGGAGATTACAATACCATAGTGCAATTATAATATATTGCGAAATGTTATTAGAGTTCTATTGTAATTGTCTACCAACATATAACACATCTAATAGAAGAAGAGGTATATAGTACATAAAAAATGTTACTTTGAATGTTATAAAGAGTATATATACAAACATGTTTATACATTGAATAAGAATAGATAGAAAAAAATAAATAAATAAATAAAACTACAAAAACAAATGCGACTGCATATGGTAATTTCTCTTAAAGAGTTAGCATTACATCAACATGAAGTGGAATATCTAGGTCTTATGATCGGTGTTGCATTAAAAGAAAATGCTATGCTTTCTTCTCTATATATGTATATTTGGTTCACAAAAATCTCTTATCAGTGACCACGATGTTGCTTCTATTTCCGATACTTTAAATGAATTATATACTTTGTAGTAGAAAACTAAACTATTTAAAAGACCGTTGTAGTTTGGAATAAAATTATCTTTTCTACATTTAAATATGTATCTTTTCACTTCAAGACATAATATGTTAAGATTTTGTTTTTCTGCTTTGGTACTACCTAACATAAATATTCTGCAGTCTATTTCCGACATACAATTTGATAACTTTTTAGTGAATAGTGTATCGTTAATTCTTTGAATTAAGCATTTTACTTTTTGACAGTTCCAAAAAAGATGAATAAGTGTTTCTTCATATTGTTTACAAAAAGTGCACATGCTATTTTGTAACAATTTCATTTGTACATTAAAGAGTTTGTACCTAGAATATTGTAAATAATTCTAACTTGAAACCATTGTATGTAGCTGTCCCTGGTTATGTTGAAAACTGTTCTAAAGATGTTTTTCCATTCTTCATCAGCAATGACAAAGTCGGTCCATTTGCTTTTACATATCGGCTCCACATTACATTTAATAAGGGTATTATAAATTGACTTGTCTTTGCTATCATTGCACACAATAAACTTTGCATAACATGACAGAGATGGACCTGATATTTGAACATCGTTTTTATGAAAATGTAAATTTAATTTATTGAACAGCGTTTTTACGGATTTTACTAGTCCTTCATAGAGGATAAAATTTATGGCTTTTCCAGTAATCGTTTCTATTTGTGTTTTATTCAAAAACGTTTTTGAATCAATGACTATATCCTTTACAAATCGTATACCTCTGTCATACAATGTTTTCAAAAAGAATGGTTCATTGCCTATTTTTAAATTTTCATTGTAAAACAAAGGCATATTAAGAATATTTTCTACATCGTGAACTTGTACAACTTCTAGAAACTGTTCATAACAAGATAATACTTCAATCCAAAATTCGTTTCTAATAGTCTTCTTAATAGTTTCAATATACTGTAATCCGGTATTAAAAAGTTTACCAACATTTAACATGGATCGTATAAGAATAATACATTTACTTTCGCTACATGAATATAATTTTCTTAACCAAGAAATCTTAATCTTTTTACAGTATGCATAAATATCTACCATCAGTAGTCCGCCCTTGTCATAGCTTTGAGTAAGTGTTGAACTTTTAATTTTATAAGGTTTGTTATCCCAAACAAAATCAAACAACAATTTCTTCA
This sequence comes from Congeria kusceri, assembly GCA_027627225.1. Classification (NCBI taxonomy): domain Eukaryota; kingdom Metazoa; phylum Mollusca; class Bivalvia; order Myida; family Dreissenidae; genus Congeria; species Congeria kusceri. The sequence goes on from JAPFQT010000060.1 coordinate 456,470, forward strand.
ATTTATCTAGGATGTCTTTTTTTGGAGTGGGGATTGAAAAACAGCAGTGCGTAAACAATGGTAAAATAAGTGATTTTATTACGGTAATTCTACCAATGGGAGTAAGTTTTCTTTTTTTCCATTGATTAATAAGAGCGATTGCTTTAGCGAATTTTTCCGAAAAATTTAATTCAGATAATTGTTTAAGGTCAACATCGAAAATAATTCCTAACAACTGAAATCTGGTCGTACCCCATGTGAGTTTATATTTTGTCTTGATGGATCGAGTACTATACTTTAGCGCTCCGATCCAAATTACATGTGTCTTGTCAAAATTTACCTTTAAACCAGAAAATAATGCAAAATCATGGAGCATATTTAGAGCAGAATTTAGAGAATGTTCAGAACCGTCTAGTAACAAAGAAGTGTCATCAGCAAATTAAGATATTTTATATTCTATGCCGTTAACAATAATACCTTTTATATGTTTGCTATGTTTGATCTTAATTGCAAGAAGTTCCGCACATAAAATGAAGATATATGGCGAAATAGGGTCTCCCTGTCTACAGCCGCGGCCTATTGAAAAACTTTCCGACAAAAATCCGTTTAATTGAACCGAACTTTGTGTATTTTTCAAAAAAATCGAAATCCAACGTTTAAAGCTTGGTCCGAAATTAAACAAGTTTAAAGTTTGTTCAATACAATCAAAAGACAAAGAATCAAAGGCTTTTTCGAAGTCTATCATCATAAGTAATCCAGGTATTTTATTATTTTCGGTGTAATTCATTACATCATATACGAGACGTGTGTTTTCTCCTATGTATCGGCCTGAAACAAAACCAGTTTGGTCTTTCGATATAAGTGTTTGTAAGCATGGCTTTAATCGATTTGCAATTGACCCAGATGCTATTTTATAAACGGTATTAAGTAGAGAAATAGGCCTTCAATTTTTCAGAAAGTGTCTTGGTTTGTTTTCTTTAGGAATACATGTAATAATGCCCTGCTTTTGTGTAACTGAAAAGGTGTTATTAGTGTATGCAAAATTAAGGCTTCGTAATACAAACATTCCTATTTTATTCCAAAAGACTTTAAAAAAATTTGTTGTAAATCCATCTGATCCAGGGCTTTTATCGTTTTTCATATTTTTCAGAGTTATGTTTATTTCCTCAAATGTCAATAAACCTTCGAGTGTTATTGATTGCGTGGCATTTAGTTTACTAAATGGTATACCTTGTAAATCGTTTAGGGTATGATTTGGTTGTATTTCTACTTCTTCATATAATGTTTTATAGAAATCTGAAGTTTCTTTAAGAATATCTGATTGATTATATAATGTTACCCCATCATCTTTTTGAATAAATGGTATATTTTTGTTAGTATAGTGATGTTTTTCTAATGAGCAAAAGAAGTTAGTTGTTTTCTCACCCTGTTCAATCCATTTACTTTTTGACCTTATTATATGTCCTTTCAGTTTTAAATCTCTTACAGAATTTAGTTCTATATTTAAATGTCTAAGTTGTTCTTTGTTTGACTCGTCCAGGTTTTGTTCAAGATTTTCAATTTCCATTAACAGATTTTGTTCATATGTAGAGTTTAATTTATTTTTATGACTAGAATAAGAAATAGTTTTCCCTCTAATTTCCATTAATAACGTTTCTAAAAACAGTTGGTCATTTATGGTAAAACATATATCACTGTTATTAATAGACTGAAAATTTTCAAAATTATAGACTGGTAAACAATATTGTTTTTTTATTTCATCTATTACATTATTTACACTAGTTAGATATTCGATGTCGTATAGAAGAGAGTTGTTGAATTTCCACAGCCCTTTACCATGTTCGATTTTATTAAATTCAAGAGATATATCAATAATTGAGTGATCAGATTTGATACTGGCTTTTATATTTGATTTCACCAATGGAAATATTTAGAGCTAGTAGATTTCCAATTTCGTCAATTTTAACATTATGAACTTTAAAATCAATATTTTTCTTTATTAAAATTGCACAGCCTCTGGCATTTGATTTTCCATAGCTTAAAAAACATTGCCCATCCCATGCAGAGTAAACAGCTTTTTCCAATTCTTTTGGCCAGTGAGTGTCTTGTAAGCAGTAAATATGATAGTCCTTTTCGTTAAGGAAATTTAAAATGTCTATTCTTTTCTTATTACAGTTGAGGCCGCGGCAGTTTAGGGAGGCAATTTTAACAGAGTTCATTTAGTGTTAAGAAAAAATATGGCAAAGTACAAACATATTGTGCTGAAATATCACAATTTACAATAATTATAAATATATATACATGTAGTTCAGAGAGCAATTGCATAATAGATAGTTTACATATTGACCGTAGATGCAACAAATAAATCAAGATAGGTGTTACCATATGCAACAACAAAAAGGAAACAAATTTAACTAAATAAATACAATTGTACTGCATGAACTCAGTACAATAGTTGGCTGGCCCCATGGCAAGAACAGAATGATCTGAAAAATATAAGGTCAGTAATTTATTATGGATCTTTAAAAGCTATAGCAACAAACATTGTTTTCATGTGCTATCAACAATGCGCCCACATTACCGCTTCCAAATATACGTATGAGCATAAAATCACCATACTCTAAAAAGTGTTCAACAGGAAGATGATAATGGGCGATTGATGTACCTAGATAGTGATATTTGGCATTTTATTAACATCTATGTAATCTGGTGTATCAGCTTGATTGTTAATAATTTAAGCATTATTTATATAATAAAGATATTTCTATTCTATACAGTATTAATAATCGAAGAAAGTAGAGATCATGTTTAAAAAATATGTACAGTGATGTAAAGACATAAATAAATGGATTTAATACAGTATAGATTAGCAACATGCTAATGTATGAATGTAATATTGTTTTTTGCAAAAATATAACAAACAGTTATTATTTATTTGGTGATAGCACCTATGTATATGTAATATGTGTAAGTAGAAATTTTTTATGAGAAAAAAAGAAGTAACCAAGTAATATAAATTAATATCCCTTAGCGTAGCACATTTCTAGAGAAAAGTAATCCAAGTAAACCTTACAATTAAATTTCTTATGGGAAAAAAGAACTAACCAAGTAGTAGAACTTAATATCCCTTAGCGTAACACATTTCTGGAAAGAAAAGTAATCCAAGAATACCATACAATGAACTATTGTGTAACTGATGTAGAATATGTATCTATACTCCCTTGTAATTTGTTTGGCTTTGTCTCTGCAGTATTGTCTATTTGTTTTCATTGCGGAAATGTGTAAAAAGTAAAAACATCATGGCAATATTTTGACTAGGGGAAGTAATTCAAAGGATGTAATCAGTCCGAACAAGGTTACAACATACCAGTATATACAAAATCACATTTTATATAGTGAGATAATTTATGTTATATTGTATATTTCCCATAATTGTTTGAAATATTAATAACTTTAAATAGTTGAATGTGGATGTGTTTGTATATTATTCGGTGGTTGTTGCGCATGTGGTTATATGTGCGTTCCAAAATGCGGGTACCTATGCACGCTTGTGCGCTAATGTATGTGTGTGTGTGCGTGTGCGTGTGTGTGTGTGGGGGGGTGTACGTGCGTGCGTGCGTGCGTACGTGTGTGTGTCTGTATGCGCGTGTGTGTTCGTGTGCGTGCGTGTGTGTGTGTGTTTGTTTGTGTGTGTGTGTGTGTTTTGAGAGTTACATTAATTAGTTATCAAAACAACAGTTATATTTAATAGTTGCAAAAAAAAAACAACAACAAAATCCACAACATTTCTATAGGAGAATGCACGTTCGGTATACAGAGGAAAGGGTGCCATATCCGGGATTAGAGTTATTGCCACCGTTCTATTGTTTATGTTTTGTTGGCCGGTCTTGAGTTTCCGCCATTCGACGTTTTTCGGGCGTACGTTGTCTTGGGTGTGACATGGTTTTTGTTTGGCCATGGCTTTGCCAGCCAGAATGTGTATTTTTCGGATGACACTAGCTCGTTGCGCTCTTGTCCCCGGTAGCGTATGAACAGTTTTCCGTCTCGGGACCAGGCCCTCTCCACCAGCTCAGGCTCTTTGAGACGTAATGATGCTAAAACTTCTGCATTGATCTTTGTTAGGTCTTCGTTTATGAAAATTCCAGTACCTTTCAGAAGCTTCGTACGTTTCATTATATCGATTTTTGTTTGGCGTCTGACAAATTTCACAATGACTGGTCTGTTTTTATTCGATGTATATTTTCCAAGACGATGGGCAACGTCGATATCTTTGATTTTGAGTTGTAGGCCAAGTTTTTGACTTAACAGAGATACCGTTTCGTCGGCCACAGCTATCGATGTTTGTTGATCCGAGTCGTTGGAGAGACCAGAAATTCGGATGCTATTTCTTCGTCCGTATTGTTCCAGATCGTTTAGACTGGGTGTGTGGCTGCTCTCTGTGTCGTGCTGCTTTTGTTTCAGGGCATCTATCTCGCTCTTCTGTTCTTTGATTGTCGTTTTTAAGGCATCTATTTCGTTTTTGCTTTCGAACACGCTGCCTTCCATTATTTCTAGTTTTTTTAACACACTTCCAAGGAACTTTTATCTTATTATCTTACTGAAATTTTGAAATTTAATCCAGTAGTTATATTCATAAGAATGTGCACATCTTTTTATGGTTTTGTTTACGCAACCTGAAATATACTAACGACAATGGCAACGTGAATAACAGTTACCTTCGCCTAACTAGACCTAGTCTACTGGTGTGACGTTTTAGTTGGCGATAGCTTAAACATTAACAAAAAGCATATACAGTAACATATACAGCAAGGATAAATGTATAAGTAAAACTGATGGATGTTTCACAATGCGCTTTGTCAAGCAATATAAACGCAATTAGAAGGGCAAATTTATTTCTACGGCCATTCTCCCCCTACCTCTGATTCAAGTAGGGCAGTTGTCAGTTACTGGCATAAGTATGTGCACTTAGTACTGGTAAAACAGCTGACCCAGGAAAAGTGTGAGTATGTTAATTGACGGCCGTTATATGACTGAAATACTGTTCAATACGGCGAAAAATCCAAACAAACAAACAAAGCATATATTATTGTATGGCATTGGTGACCTTTTAGTGTGAGATGCTTATTATGTTATTAATTCAATTATTTAAACCACCCAATAGCGCTATTGTAATCGCTTACTCATACTTGAAGGGTGAAAGTAATGTTCTTGCAGTAATCAAACAAGAAATGCCATCTGTTTTAGTATATACAAATGTTATTTCAGTCAAGCCTCATGCATTTGAGCACGATGTACGTTTGTTATTTACACAGAAAATATATCATCTGTACCTTAAATAATCAACATTATTTGTAAATGCCTCTGTATGTAAATATGCAAATGAAGTTTGTGTATTTGAAAGACATGTTTCATATCGGATAAAATATGCACTTCTTGTGCGAAACAACAAGTTTTGCAGATCTTATTAACGTTCCATCTTTTATTTAAGGACATAAAAGTACAAAGTGTCCGTTCAAATTAACATTCTTTCTCACTAAAATGTTGATTAATAATTGTAAAATGAATCATACAATACGTACTGTTAAGGCTACAAATTGTCATACTTTTCTGTACATTACGACGTATAATGTTCGGACAGAAATTAATTACCGTAACAATTCACCTTCTAGTAAAGAATGGGACATTGTGAGATCTCTTTTGAGTATAGAGTTATATGTTATGTGACTTACATATTTATTATTCATAGTATTATTTAATACAAAATATATATTGTATTATGTTTTGGGAAGCACTTATTACCATTATAAATGTAACATTGAACATTCATTTAATGCATTTTTACGGTGCCCTCGATAACTACACATCATTTGACGAGGAACATTAAATAATACGGAATGGAAAACAATATCACAGTGTATAAGCGTACGTGAGCTAAACAGGAAGTCGGGGATCTTTACGCCGATGTTCAGTTAGTTGCAAATAGCAGAAAACGCAGTGACACAATTTTTGATAATTTACTTTAGGGCTGAATGAAACACGATATAAACGTTTATGTTCAATATTGTCCTATAAGTCACACATAGCTTTGTGATTTGTGTGGAAATTGTGTTTTCGTTGATAAATCGGTAGTTGATCACTGCAAATATGTTGAAACGATTAAAGACAAAATTGATTAATGTCCATGTCATTCTTTGGATTTCGCGTAAATGTGTAAATCTATTTGTTGCTTAACACCTATAATCACTTATTAAACTATAGACATTACTTGACAACGGATTATATGTCCAAAATATTTACCGTTTTATTCAGTCTATGCTTGTTTATTTTACTGTATGCCTAGTTGCGACTTTGCGCAATCATTAGTTGCGCGATTGAAATAAAATTATGTACGCTTAGTTGCGATTAGTGATCGACACAAATGTAATGTTCGATATTCCTTGATGAATGTTATATAATTCAACTTAAATATAATTAAATAGTTTACATGTGCATGTAGTATTTATGGGTAAATAATAATAATTTCATTCGACAATGTCAATTCATGGTGACTTATCGATTTTTATTATTCATTTATTTTGCTTTATAGGAATCGCGCGTGTTTGTCCGTACGTCCGAACGTGTGTACGTCCGTAAGAATGCGCAAACTGCATACTACATATACTTTTTTTTTACTTTTCTTTAATAACATATGTTATTAAATAGCGTAACATGATGCTGAAATGATATGTTTTTTTTTTTTTGAGGTTTTGCTTTCGCGCGTCGTAATTTTATTTGTGCAATGTATCGAAATGACACTCGTGAACGGACTAATCGCTGCAACATCGTTTTGTCTATAAAAGCAGTACTCTGACAAATTATAAACGTCAATACAATAACCGTGAAACTACAATGATATAATTAGGCATATACTAATGCCTTATGGTTCATTCATAGAGAAAGTTGATCGGCATTTTTAATGTTTTTAACATTTAAAATAACGACGTCAGATAAAACACAATTAGGAAGTTTCAGCGCACCGCCGGTACTTTAAAGGCTTTCCGCCGTGTAGTACATCTAATGATTTTTTTTACATGAACTGAAAAGAAAATATTTAAGTTTCAAGTTAAACTAGAATTATATTTAATTCGCGCTCATATAAAATTGCAGATCTACTTATGCAGTCCGCTATCTACAAAGCTTTCCATGACAATCAACATGAAGATTTTAACAGCAAAGTCAACAATTAAATGATCTTTATTTATTTCAGGGTTTTCGGTGAGCGATCAGAACATTTGGCTGATAACTCTAGGTCGTGTGAAATAAAGACAATTACTCATTTAAATATGGCTTAAAAGGAACTACGTTTCTCGTTATTTTGTTTCATTGAAAAATATGTGAATGAAAACCAATGTTACATGAAGTTAGAACAACAAACATTTAGTTGTTATAAAAACATTCGCGATCAAAAATAGTAAAGCAGTATTCTTAGATTGTAACAATGTATCTCATAGAAACAATGCATATTTATATTCAGTGACTCATTTCATTTGCAAAGTACAGTCTAACCTGTCTTACGAGACCACCCGCGGTGATTGTTATCAGTGGTCTCTTAATGCACTGTCACTGGTCGTAAGTTGTACATGTACGTATGTGATGTACCTTAGTAATCATGTTATAGCATGTACTCATATATAGTCTGTATGTTCACAAAGAATAAAGGAAGAATACATGAGTTTTGAAAATATTTGTTTTATTAACTTCTTAATTTTATTTTATATTACATTACAATGTACATATCTTATTTTAACACAAGTGCATTTAAATAGCATAATCGCATGCATTTGTCTTCATGTATATTTACAAAATAGATGTGTATACATGTATATACATAGCATATAAACATACATGTATTAACATACATTTATTTTAATAAAATATAAAACGATATTTACACATATTTACACACACAAGCATCATCTAAAAGGGCTGAGAGTGACCTAGGAAGACGTTACTGTAAACAAACAAAATTTAATAATATTATCTAGTCAGGTGAAGTTTATGAACATATCTGTGTTTTATTATGAAGAGTTGCATGATGTTATTACACTGTCTTCCAGTTGTGCTACGTTACTTTACAAAACAGTAGCTGCGTATCCGGATAAAAAATTCGGACATAATTTTGTTCAGCACTCTGCATTATTGTATATACAAAGCAGTTTTCAAGACACTATTTCATATGGTCATCTGGCATTTTATGAACACCTTGTTTCCCCTTACCATAGTGTTTCCAGGAAACCCACCAAACATTTATTTCACAGATATGTGGGATGTAGATACACTTGGCTACATATTAGCCTTCTGTTGCGTGGCGATATTGACCCATGTCCCGGACCTGTGTCCAGTGCATCTTGTGACATTCCAGTTGACACCAACACCATGCATAATACTTTTTTGAAAAGGTCTATATTTGATTCATTAAAACGGCCGTTGTCTTCTGCCAAAAATTGATGAAATACGTCTTCTTCGAAACAATTCCAAAGATTCGTGTATTTGTATTTCTGAATTGCTATAGA